>CM032632.1:28896959-28997858 GCA_019097785.1 Fraxinus excelsior | reverse complement strand
AGGTTTCTTGTCACTATTTTCACTAAAATCATCAACAAAATTTAAATGATTTCAATCTCACTCCCCCACACTATATTTAGCCCATTTGACAATTATTATTTTCAAATTCTTTTCTCTACATACTCATTTATTCACACAATAAAATATCACGTACGTAAATTCAAAATTTTCCCCTGCTTTTTAACCATACATTCTCCCAAATCATTTACGTTCGTGAATAATATTACGATTTTTTTTTAATATTGTCTAATACTATTTTAAATTTTACAAAAACCTTGTACACTGATAAATTTCATGTTTTCACCTTGCATCTTTCATAAAAGAATTTATAAATTGTTTTCACGCGGATTGTGAATCTCAAAGTTAAATTATGCCCCTGTTGGTGTGTACATTAAAATTTTCATTATCATTATTAATTATTCTACTCATTTTCAATCATATATTTTTTTAATAAAATAATATTTTCCATCACATAAATAATGTTTCCTACTTTTTTAATCACATATTTTTCATCAATCTATTATTTCAAAATACATTATTTTTCAATCACACCCTATGTTTAGATTACCATTTTTAATTTAATTTTATCGTTATAAAATATTCAATTTTTATTTACTTCTTGTAATACAAACTGTAGTGTCCAAAAAATTATGTACTAACAACTTGTCATCTGCTGTCATGCCGCAGTAAAACCATAATTTAAGATATCAAACAATCACTTGACACGTACACTGACAGGCAATCTGCTGCGCGGATCTAACGGCTGAAGTATTCCTGATCAAATTTCACTCACACACTCTATAAAAAGAGTAAAAAGCGAGGTGCCCGTGCCAGTGGGTCCCTTCTAGTCGGCCGCCGCAAAATATTCTTTCGATTTGACTATTTCCATTGCGGTCACCCGCTGCTGCCGGTTAATGCGACCTTGCTTGATTTGTACGTACTTTTATTTTAGCCTCGTTTGGGAATTTATGAACACTTTAATTTATAAATAAAATAAATATAAATAGTGAATGGTCCTTATGAATTCATTAAAATATATAATTAAAAATAAAAAGTAATCATTTATAATTTATTATAACTTTTATCAAACATGACTCGGTAGAACTAGAATATTATAGTAAACAAGTCAAACTTGTACGAACAACACTTGATAGAACCGATGGAAGGATGATTCGAAATAGGCAAGTCTCAAAATTAGGATATCTAGGTTCAACATGATCTAGTTCACGTATTTAAGTCGATCTTTGTTGATTCTTTTTCTAGGGACTTGAGCTTTATAGATAAGCTTTATTAAGTTGGAAAAAATAAAATTTATTTTCAGTTGAGAGTAAAAAATTATATTTATTTAAAAACTAAAAATTGATGACATAAAATAGATTCTTTCATTGAGTCATTTTTTTAGTTGGTGTGTGGCAGTTTCAGTTTTTTTTTTTTTTTTTTTTTTTCTCCACAATCCAATTATACTATTTACTTTTTTCTTCAATCGGAAAGCATAATATTAATCTCATAAAGTTCTTGTTTGGCATTGATTTAAATCATGTCAAAATCAAACAATTAATATTAATCACATATTTTATAGGTTTTAATTTGGTATTTGTGCTATTTTCTTTATTTCTTACTAAACACGAACAAACTTGTCGATTGGATTTTAAAATTCAATTTCCAGGTATTAAGGTATAAAATAGAAATGGGTTCTAAATTGATCGATTATAAGACTAAATTGTTTTTTAAAGTGCCACGACCAAACTTGTTAGAACTAAGGGTGTGTTTGAGCTATATTATTTTGAAAGAATGTATTTTAAAATGGTAAATTGAAGGAGAATGTGTGGTTGAAAAAGAATGAAAAATTATTAATGTGATGAAAAATATTATTTTATTGAATAATGTATAGTTGAAACTGAGTAGAATAATGAGAATAAAAATTTTAATTTGTCTCAAATAGGAGCTAATTATATTTTTCAGCTTCACAAAAATATGTTCAATCAAAAGAATAGGAAACTAGTTTAGTTAACCAAACCATGCCAAAATTACCTGAAAGCAACAAAAACCAGCTGCTTCGCTTCAAAATCAACAAGTTTACTTTAAAATTGATCCATTTAGCCCTGTTTGAAACCCATTTAGAGTACGGATGAGCATTGTCTCATTAATTGGACCTAATGGATAGTTTCTGTTACTCGTATATAATTGTAATATAAATACACCACGTGACAAACGGACAAAGTCACACGTAGCATAGAGACACGGGCAACTCGATTCTATACACATTATTCCGCCCATATGAAAATTTGGCCGAACCTCTATTTGACCGAACCCTATTGTTCGAGCCCTAATAGGGCCGAACCCCGATGAAGAGCTGCGCCCCAATGGATGACACGAGATAGGTAGAAGTGTATTAGAGAAAATCTTCATACTAGATCTTATATCAAGTGGGTGATGTGACAACTGACTAGATATGTAGTTCTATTCAATCAAACAAGTCAAATCTAGGGTTGCCAAGCCGTCATAGCATTAATAACAAAATGGCATGTGAATGATTGATTGATGGCTATGACAAGAAGTCTCAGCTGTGCGAATGAAGCCATGTGCCCTCTCATCTAACGATTCTTAATCATCTTCTTCTACTATAAAAGCAACACTTAGTATCACTTTGGGAAAGGGGCAAGTTTACACATCCAAAGTAAACATTGATTCTCTCTACTACACTAAACGGTCAACTCCCTTTTTATGCACAAAACAATTATGACAACAACATCTGAAATGTTGTGGATCATTCACTTCATAGATTCATCAATATAACTAGTAGTTTGATTCGAATATATTGCGATTCGATTAACAAAGACGTTATTTTCTAGTTTTCTGTTGGCCACGTCACTAGACCATTTTTTGGGGTCAACGGTTTCGATTTGATTTAATTCTAGTTGAACTTGATTAAATTCGAGTATGTGATTAAAAACTGGACGAGTTTTATTTGATACCCGATTAACTTACATTCACATATTTAAAATATTCTAATTTTGTTCTCTAAATCCTATTTTATTCTTCACATAAATAAACCCAATTCTTGAAAAACTCAACAAAATAGACCTACCCACCACTAAAGGAAAGACTTAAAAATCACAGGACTCTGATAAAGGTAAAAATCCGGTGTGAACATTCTGTAGTTACTATTCTGTCAAATATTCATTGAGGAGACATAGAAACACAGTTGCATATTAATGGCTGAAACCACATTCTTTAACTCCATTAATATTTTCCCTTATTACATAAATGTTGTATCAATTTTTACATCTTTGTAGTTGGAAATAAATGAGGTAAACCCGCCTGTTACTCGATTAGCGCAGGTGATCACAAAAAATTACCTTATAGAAGTGATATTTTTTACATTCACATATTTTGCTTAAATTTTACACATGAAACTATAATTAAAATTGAAGTACAAAATTAATCACTTAAAAATTAAAAGGAAATACCATCAAAAAATAAAAAATACAAGAAAAATCCAAAGGCCAAAGGAAGGAACCAATAGTTGGTGTTCGTGCGCTGACCAATCATCACATAACTTCCCTTCCTACGTTTCTTCTTCTTCATTTTTTATTTATTTACCATGTTTATATTCGTTAAATTTTTAAATAAATCACACGATGGACTTGAAGAAGAAATGACAGCTCATATTGGAAAATTAGATAGAATTAGACGAAAAAATAAATAAAAAGAATCTAGTATTATTAAATTGAAGATAATCTATTTTGTAATTGTGATTGTTTTTGACATAAACACTTTTTTTTTTTTTTTGTTTATTGTAAATTTATTATGCGATTTGATTTGCAAAAATTCATTTTAAATATCATCATATATTTGAAAAACAACATGCGCGCACACTCAACTAATTGTTCATTTTATTCTCGAGTTGTTATTTGAGGATAGTGTTTGTTCCGTTCAAGCTGGAAATAAATCTTGAAAATCACAACTAATTAAAATTTTCGGTGGCAAAGATTTTATGACAGAGTGATAGAATTGATATCTCCAACGAGAAAGAAGACTGTTAACCTTGAAAAAGAATGGTAGTTAGAAATTTAGAAGGAAAAAAAAAGAGTGATATCTAATTCAATACAAATTGCGTAACATTGGAATAATTCCATGGGCCCACACCAAATGCATCAAATTATTTGCCGTCCGTTCCCAGTGAAGTTCATGATTTCAAATCATCTGTAGACGCATACACTGACACGCAATCAAAATGAGTAAATCTAACGGCTGATAGAAATCCTCCATCAACGGAGCACACATACACAAACGTTATGAAAAACAGCAAAAAGTAGGTCCCTTCGAGTCGGTCGCGGAAATATATTCTTCCGACATACGTTACAACTTGTTACCGGCTGCTTCCGGTAAACGCGTTCTTATTTTATTCCATCACATCATGAGAAACAAACTGAACTTGTAAGTTGGGACCTAACGGTGTTATAAAATATGTTGAGCCACGCAACTAACTCGTCGATGGTATTGTGGGTACTATCACAGTTCACTAACATTTTTCATTTTAATCCATCTTAATATTTAGTTTTTAATCTTATATATTCTAAATGTATCTATCAATATTTAGGTTTCATCTTATACATTCAACTTTTTCGAAAAGAGTATTTCAATATTTTAGACGTTGATTACTCCTTTATCAAATTTATATAAAATGAGCATATCATTCTTCATTAACATGGACCTTTGAGATAGTGACTTGTCTAATTGTATAGACCATTCTTGGAATTCCATTGGAAAAGTCGATGAAATTCCTTGTAATTATAATTGTGTGTGCATACCAACCTTTGCGTGTGCATACGGTATTTCACGTTGACATTTTCGGATTCCACCAGAGAATCATTTTCCGCGTCTTCCATCATCTATTCTCCCACGACAAAATTAGCACACTTTTAGAAAAACATTTTCACATTTACAACAAAATAATGATTTCAACATGAACAAAATTGATTGAAGCAGCCATTCATTGTTGAAATTGTAACAAATATAATTTCATTTGAAAATATCACATCCAGACGCAGAACTATGAATTAAATGAGTTCAAACCTCATAATTTTATAGTCGTCTGCACATATTCTCAATATTCAGAATATGACCCCAAACACAAGTATTCGAAAACAGCAATCTTACCTTCAATTGAATATACCTAAGTAGTGTTGGGTTTATTGCTTCATGGGGAAAATGAGTAAGACGGAGTGCTACTGGGAAAAATGCGTGAATCATGATCTTGATATATCATTTTTGAGGAAATTGCTCAAGTCGGCTTGTAACCTAACGTGGTCAGGATTGTAGTCGCTCGGGATCGAACTCGTCGCTGGTGATGTCGATGAGATTCGTTTAAAAATTACGGTTGAGATTTTTACTTTGCTAGATGAGAATATTGAGGTTTGAATATTTAATCTTTTCTTCTGCTGTCATGACTCCTATCAGGGGCGGAGCCAGCCTATTGGACTAGGGGGGTCCCAGAGGTAAAAGGGTGGGGGGCCACGGGGGTTCGGGGGCAGCGCCCCTGAATTTTTTTTTTTTTTGATACGTTATTAACAAAAAAAATAAATCAAAAAACGTGTAAAAGAAAGTACCAATCTTTAATTTAGCAAAATCATACCTTATTACAAGCGTTCCTTCGAAGCTCTCACACTTTAATAACGTTGTATAACAACATTGTTGTATAACTTTGTTAATTTATCAATTATTTCCACTAGATATTATGATCTATAATTAGGATTAATGTAGCACGATTAGTGGGGTTCTAATCCAACACCATAAAAAATGGAGAATACAATAAAAAATAAAAAAAATTAAAAAAAAATGGGGGGGTCCAGGTCCCCCCGGGACCCCAGCTCCGCCTCGGACTCCTATAACGCATCTCCCGCCTTCTTGAAGTGACTTTTTTTTTTTTTTTTTTTTCATTTTGCTATTAGCCATGCACGCCCATTGCATCTCACCCATACACATAATGTTGTGATCCAATGTTGTACAATCAAAATTATTGTTGAAAATATGAGCCCCTGTTTGAAACCCATTTTTGGTAGAAATAGAAATTTTGGAATAGTGATTGATGTGAGAATGTATGGTGGAAAAGTGATAAAAAGTTTTTGATTTGTGTGTAATATTATTTTATTTGGAGAATGTGTGGTTGAAATGAAGAATGAGAATGAGAAAGAGAAAGAGAAATAGAAATTAATGGGTGTCAAACAAGGGCTGAGTTATAATTTCGGGTAATTAACATATAGCGTCCTTATCTTTCATTATTAGTTATTACTGTGGAAAACGTCTTTACCTTTTATTTTTTGATATTTTCACCCTTATTTTTACCTTTTATTGCCCAAATGTCATTTAATCCATTTTCTCAATTAAAAGTTGTGAAATGATGAATATACCATTTTGTTTACATAAATAAAAAAGAAGAAGAAATAACTAATTGTAACTATATTCCCAATTTTTTTAAAAAAAGTACAAACTAGTTACAAATAAATTATTAAAAGGGAAATTAGTATTTGAGTCACATTATTTTGGAAGAATGTATTATGAAATAGTAGATTGATGGAGAATGTATGGTTGAAAAAGAAGGAAAAGTTATTGATGTGATAGAAAATATTATTTTATTGAAAAATGTATGGTGGAAAATGAGTAAAAGAATGAAAATAAAAATTTTAATGTATACCAAATAGGGTCATAATGTTTCTACATTTCACTATTATTATTAAAAAAAAATCCGTACCTTTCACTTTTTTTGTATTTTCATCTTCAATTACACATTTGATTGCGAAAATCATCATTTCTATACATTTCATCCAATTTATCAATAAAAAGTTGTGAAATGACAAATATATACTCATATTAAGCCCCTGTTTGAGCCACCTTTTTTGAAAATGAGAATGAAAAATATAGCCGTTATTGGGGCCCACACAAGAGATAGAGAATTTGAATTTAAATGTTGATGTGATGGATAACGGTCATATTTTTCATTTTAGTGAGGAAAAAATATGGCTCAAACAGGGCCTAAATAAAAAAGAAAGAATTTTTTTAAAAAGAATTTCTAATTTGTCTATAACTTATTTGGGATTTGTTTGCACTTTTTAAATTTTTATTTTTTAATAATTTATTTGGGATTCGTTTGCACTTTTTTTAAAAAAAATAATTTCTAATTTTTTAATAATTTATTCGAAACTCATTTGCACTTTTTAAATTTTAAATTTTTCATAATTTATTTGGGACTCGTTTGCACTTTTTAAAAATTTTGGAATTATAGTTGCAGTTAGTTCTTTATTTTTTTTTATTTAAATAGAATGATATATTTGTCATTTCATAATTTTTTACTAAGAAATTGATAGAAAATATGATTTGTGTAATAAAATGTGAAATTAAGGATGAAAGTGCAAAAAAAAAAAAAAAAAAAAAAGAATTAAAGGTATAGATTTTTTTTTCACATTAATAGTAAAAGATATATACATTATTAACTAATTATCCTTTCAATAATTTATTTGGAACTCCTTTGCACTTTTTAAAAAAAAAATTGAAATTGTGGTTTCAATTTGTTCTTTCTTATTCTTTTTGATTTATTTAAACAAATGGTATATTCGTCATTTCACAACTTTTAATTGAAAAAATGGACAAAAATGATCTTTTTCACGATGAAATGTGAAATAAGAGTAAAAATGTTAAAAAAAATGAAAAAAAAGAACGTTTTTTAATAATAATAGTGAAATGTAAGAACGTTATTTACCTTATAATTTCCACAAAAATGGAATATGCTTTTTAGCACGTGCCAACACGCCTACGTTGCGCTTGAAACTTCTCTAAGGGCCAGTTTGATTGGTAGGGCAGAAAATTGGTAAAAAGAAAATGAATTTGAGGGAAAATAATTGCTTATAACTTGTTTTCTAGAAAATTATTAAATAATGTGTTTGATTGTTATAATTTTCCACCTAGAAAATTCTAAAATTTTTAATGTTTTTGTTCACGTTTTACTTTATTCTACATGAAAATTGTTAATTAAAATGAATTTTTTTACAAATGGTTATGAAATTTGTTACTATTGCAAAAAAAAAAAAAGTTTGCTCGAAAATTATTTTTTCATCAAAATTTAGTGTTCGTTTGGCTTCGTTTAATTACATGAAAATTGTCCATTAAAATGATTTTTTTTTTTTACAATTGATTATGAAATTTGTTAACAATGCCAAAAAAAAATAAAAATAAAGGCCGAAACTGGAGTGGGAAAATGAGTTCCCCAAAAAGAAGGAAAAATTGGTGGGTGAGAAAAAATTTTCCATGACAAATTTAACCTATCAAACAACATTTTAAAGATAGAAATATTTTTCTTTTCCATGGAAAGTGCAAGTTATCAAACAGGCCCTAATTGAAAATCCACGATGGTCGGCAACTCTATCGGAGTCTCCACCCACAAATTGCCAAGATTCCTCCCATTCTTTGATGTGTTTACAGCTTACCACGCCATATATTGCCATTTTCAACCACTTAACACTAGCTACAGTTTTGTTCCATAGCCACCAAGAGCCGACGGTTGCGGAAGCCTATAGCCGTCATCGTTCTCCTCTCCGAACTACATCTTCTTGCGGTCACTCCTTCTCTGAGCATTACCGCCATCATTCCCAGCTTCCGCTACCTTTTTGTGGGGACAGGATAACTCAATTTGTAGTTAATTAAATCAATCTAGATTTGTGTGATTTGTGGAGATCGTGGTGAGAGGGGCGGTTTGGGAATTTTTTTAGTAGGATTGGTGGTTGCGGTGTGATGAAGATGGTGGTGCTTATGTTGGTGGTAGTGGTTGTTTGGGGTGGTTTTGGTGCTGTTGGGGGGTTATAGGTGGTCTGGCTGCAGTGGCAGTGGGTCCAGCTACGGCGAAGGCGACAGCGAGGATGGTGGTGGTAGAGTCTCTAGGGTTGATTTGTGACCAAATATTCGTGAAGGATCGAGACGGGAGTGGGATGTTTGGTGTAAGTGATCGAAATTTTGGTTCATTGTGACTCATTATTAATCTGACCTTAAATTTCGATAATTCGTAGAGGTGGCAATTGAGCCGAGCGGCTCGTCGGCTCGCCCGCTTGACTCGTACTGTTCACGCCCACGAGCCGCTCGGGCTCGTAAAAAAACGAGCCCGAGTACGAGCCGAGCTCGTCCAAACGGGTGACTAGCCGAGCCTGCTCGGCTCGTCACTGTAGATGAGCCGGCTCGTGGGTTATTTAAAAAAAAAAAAAATAAATAAATTAAAAATTGGACGAGCCACGAGCCGAGCGGCTCGTGGCTCGTCCACGAAAAATAAAAAAAAATTAAAAAACGAGCCGAGCCGAGCGCTCGGCTCGTTTGGGCGAGCTCGGGCACGAGCCGGCTTGCCCAAAATCCCACGAGCTGAGCCGAAGCTCGGCTCGTGCGAGCTCGTCTGGGCATGGGCCAAGCCGGCTCGGCTCGGCCCATTGCCACCACTAATAATTCGTGACCAAGGAATTTGGAAATATGTGACATATCGATAATATGTGATCTGTAATTTTTTGATTTGTGACCAGTGAATTAAATTGTTACATATAAAATTTTTAGTTTGTGATCTGGAGATAATTTGTGATCAATTAATTTAACGTTTTGTGACCGTAAAATAAATTGTGTAACTTATAAATTTTGTGATTTGTGATCGATGAACAAATTGTGACTCTTAAAATTTTAATTTGTGACCGATGAAACGAACTGCGACCTTAAATTTTTTGAATTGTGACCAAATTGTATAGATCTGTGACCTTTATATATTTATTAATTAAATATATAATTAATTAATTAAATCATAAATAAATTTTAATGAAAATCTGATTTTTGAAATTTAAAATATCTATCCTTAATTTTGAAATGGTGTATACTAAAAACCTGATTTATGTATTGTTCCCTCGAAATAATTTTTTATACAAGTGACATTCATTTGTCTCATTGTTAAAGAAGATTCTCCTTTCATTGTTGTAGTAATCTTTTAATGTGATCCTTCCAATGTTGTAGTAATTTTCTAATGTGAGATACTAGACAATTGTCAATTCTAAGTGTTTGATATTTTTCTTCATCATTTTCATTAAAAAAACATAACCTCCAAGAAGATTATAATCACAAACAATTTTAATGTGAACAAAGCAAATTATTTTAGATATATTAATTGTTAGTTTTTGAGGTTATAAAATAAATTACCATAGTAAATCTAATTAACGAACATGGATTATATTTACTTTGAATTAGTAAACTTAAATTAAAAAAGCTATTATAGTTATGATATTTTATAGTTTATTTGTGTATTTATTTTGTCATCCGGTTCGACCTTTTAATTCTCGACCCTCTTCCTTTTCCGAGTCGATGCCTGGATCGGTTTTTATTTGAAGTTGTTGCAGTCACGAGCCTCAAATTCTAGAAAAGATGTAACGCTTGAATATTTCAACTGACTAAATATAGAGAATTCATCTCAACTAAAATAGCCTAAGAATTAGCTAATCTGAGTCCAAGACCAGCCAATTCAGTTAGTTTGAATATTGTCACGAAACTTTCGTGCAAAGGTTATTGAGATCTAACTGCCTGTTTGAAACCCCCGCCCCCCCCCCCCCTTTTATTGCCAAAAATCATTTTGGAACAGTGGTTTAATGAAGAATTTGTGATTAAAGAAAATATATATTGAATTTGTTTGTAATGTTATTTTATTAAAATTAAGAGGGAAAAAATGTATTTTGAAAATAACGGATATCAAGGGCTTAGCCTATTCCATTACTTCACGAAGTACGCGACTTCAATTTTACGGGTTCACTATCAGAACATCGTCGACGTAATAAAAGACGACTCTAAAAAAAGTCTCAATTGACTTCATAATTTACAATTTAACATAGTTTACAAAGTTTCATTACTCTTTAGTTACAATTTTGGTAGAGTGAAAAGCTGTGTGGATGCGAATGGAAGTTACCGTTAATGGATAAAATCTCGTATCGAATAAAGATGAAAATATAGACCAATTTATAAAGGGCTTGGACTACTCTTTTTAACAAGATTGACATTTTAAGATATAACACTAAATCTTAACATAGTAACAGAGACCATTAAGTTCATACGAGTAATTCGATCCGATTAAGATTTAAAAGAATTGAACACGTGGATTTCAAAATTGGTCTGCTCAAATGAGCCACCATTTTGTGGGGGCATGTTAAGAGATAAAATCTCACATCGAATATAGATGAAAATATATACTAATTTATAAGGGTTTGAACTGCTTCTTTTAATAATGTTGACATTTTAAGATGGAACTCCAAATTTTAACAATTACAAAGAAATGTAGGCAAGGGATTTAAGTGGTTGATTTGCTCTATTATTGATCATAGAAAGTTTCAATTCCATAATGGAGAAGGAAGCAAAAGTGTTGTTGGGAATTACCCTTCCTTTTTCTTAACAAGTTCGCGCAATTATCTCGGGAAAAGATTTAGGCCTTGTTTGCTTGTGTAAAATTTTTCATAGAAAATGGAAAATAAATTTCAACTCTCACTCTTACCTTATTTGATACACTTTTTTTTTTTCGTGGAATTCATTTTCTTGGTTTGGCTCACACACTTATATTTTCCTCGATTTTGTGGAAAACCAATTTTCACTAATTTGGTGGAAATTTATTTTTTGTAATTGAAATTTTTTTTAGACACAATGATAAAAGAAATTATTATTTTTATTGACAATTTTTATGTAAAACAAAGTCAAACGAATAATATTAGGTATCATAATTTTTTAAAAAAAAATTTAAGTTTTTTTTTTTTTTTACGATTTGAAAAAATTATAGACCTAATGGTAAAAATTATCACTTTAGTGGACAATTTTCATGAAAAATGAAGTCAAACGGACACCAAACTTTCAACATTTTTCAGGCGAAAAATTATACCATCAACCACAATTAATTATAATTTCAAGTAAAATAAATTCTAGACAATTTAATTCACTGTAATTCATTTTCTTTCTATCCAAATTCCACTTTCGTAATCAAACGGACCCTTTGTGCAAGGAAATGTTAATGCACTCTAGTGAACGTTTTGACTTTGTAAGAAATGACACAATTAGTAAAAGAGGTGTCAAATCGCGCACATTGTATGTGTCATTAACGCGAATCAAATCGTATCTCGAATTTCATCTTTTATTCTTTGGATCAAAGCAATGAACATATCTAAATGTTTAGCATAGAACATCCGAAAATATTGCAAGAATCCAAGATCATGGCCTTATATTTTTTTAGATCCATCCGTTTTCTTTTGCACAGTTTACAACATCATTATCATATTTAGTCCCATTTGCTCATTTTTATTTTATTTATTTATGAATTTTGTGTCAAATAATTGCTTTCTGTTGCTTTCGTTAGAAATTTAATTACGAGTTGAAAGAAATAATAAATAAAAGATTTTGTAGGGGACCAAAATAAATAGTGAACATATTTTTTTATAATCTTTATATTATATTAGCCATATATATAATTTAAATGAATTAATATATTTCAAAATGATCCAACGCTCAAATAGAAAGTACAGATCAAAAGAAAGAAATTTACACAACAATTTAACTTTTCATCTAAAGTAGTATAAATGGGAAATGGATTGGACCGAAATAGAAACAATCGGTTCTCATTAATGCCTGATTTACTTCGATTCCGATTGGTTCCATCACTGCACATGAGCCGTTTTGCTCAATATGTTGAATTCTCATCAATGCCCAATTTACATCGATTCCGATTACATTCACGTCTTGATCTCAAAATTCTATTTCATACTTCCACGTATAAATCAACTAGACTACTAGTCCAGTCCAATTCTCACGAAAACTCGACAAAATAAACATATCGAAGAACAATAGAATTACAGTACACCGATAAAGTAGAAAAGTTTCTTGAATCACACTTATTTCAATCTAATAAATTATAAACAACTTCCAATTAGGAAGGTTGCTAGGTATAAAGGTTGTGAAATTTATAAATGCTAACATATATTTCATTTATAATGGAGTGCAATATATTTCATTTATCTCTAACTTAGATGTATTAATAATATATTATCTATCAAGGTAATTTCCTATATTGTAGAAATAATAAAATGTAAATGTTGCTTTAAACAATGTATTGTCTTAAAATAGTATAATGAAATGTCTAGATTTATATTGGTTTGACCTTTCGTCGGAATGTGAAACACATATGGTATAAATTTAGCAACAATTTTTCTCCATATCTTTGTATGAATTGGATAATGTTCAACTTCGCGTTGTCAATTATATCTTTGATGAAAATATCAAACCAATTTGAGTAATTTCTGACTATTTACGTCATAAAAAACCATGTACACATCATCAAAGTGTCATCTACTCTAGGTAACTTAGTTTTAAACTTCTCACTTTCTTATGTCGAAGTTCTTGTGGAGCTAAGTTACATTTCCCTATCCAAGACAGTAGTTGAACTCCCTCAAAATAGCAACGACGTGAGAAATTTTCCAAACAATCGAAACATACTAATAATTATAGAAAAGGTAATGGCTTCTCCATCAAAATTTCAATTCGAAGCAATTTACTCTAAGCCATTTCCATCGTGCACTTATTTTGAATCATACATTCTAAAAAATTGAACATTTTTCACGTTGCTCTATAATTTTTTCTTACATTTTAATCATACATTAAAAGAAAAAAAAAATTGTTGTTCAAATAATTACTTTCACACGAGCACTAAATATTATGAAAAGACTTTAGAAAATTGAAGATAAACTAAAAATCTGTCATTAATACAAGATGATGCTATGTATAGATAGATATGTTAGGTTTTGCTTGAATTCATCTCAATTAATAAAAATATTCTAAATAAATGAGGTATCTAATTACACTTTACTATAGAATTCAGGACCCACATGTAAGTTTAATTACGCAACATTCCATTTAAATAAATTTTAAAAGACTTTCTTCTCAGAATAACAAAGCATATTTCTCGTATTCAATTCTTAGCCATCGGACTACATTTTTCTTTAAAAAATAAATTGAGATGATTACATAATTCCAGCTACGTTTCTTGGAATCGGGATATACATGGGCCCTACACTAGTGACCGGACTATTGAGGTAGTTGGTCTTCCTGATTTTATAGTTCCCAAAGGTCGGAACTAGATTCAACTCGAACTCTTTAAAATAAGATAAAGAGTTACCAAATAGAATATGGATATATTCTTAAAATTAACCCATGCGTTTGAAATCGTTGCCACAATTATTAGAGGAAATTCTAACCATAGAATGCAAAATTAACTTTCGTTTTAACTACGATTAATGTGAGGTAAATATTGAAATGGTGAGTGCATTGCCAACACGACCACCTCTTTGTTTTTTTTCCCTCCGAATTCCCAAAATTTGGACACACAACAATTAAACCACTAACACATGTCAATCAATTACATCCAAAAGTAATTCTGAAAATGAATGTTCAATATAAACAAACTACCCGTGAGTAATGCTATTTAACATTATTGATGATGCAATATCAATCTAAGTGGCACTAAGTAACAATAAATGAGAGGTACACTTAAACGAATAAAATATTTTTAACTAGAATTAAATCTATTATATAGTACCACTTAGATTGTTGTTGCAGTATTAGATAACATTATTCAACAAATTGGTTAACTGAATTAGAACAGTCACAGTGCCGCGATTTTAAGAAGTCCGAGATCATGCCCATAATCATCCACGTGTAAAATACTACGTGTTGCTGTTGCATAATCGATCTATACCGACCCTTATAACAATGAATTAACAAAATCTATTTTTCTTATATATATTTAAAATATTTGCAGCGTGACAAACTCATACCATCATTATATTCATTGCAATAATTTAAAGTTTGGTAGGAAATTAAATTTCTAAAGTTCACATTATAAATGTTACCAAGCATATTTGGAATGTAGAAAGCCCATCACACTAATAACGAGTATTCCAACGTGTAAATGCAGGGGCACGGAGAGGGGAGGTTTAGCCCAGAACTGCCCCAGGCCAAATTACTTTTTCTATGTATCAGTCTAATATACTATTATTTTTATTTTTTAGTCCCTTGGGTCCACCCCTGTGTCAATGTAACAATGTTGTCACAAAATGATAAGTCGTAGACCTTTTTCATGACAATCGCAATATATATTTGTAAACGGGTGAATTCATAGAAGCGTGATATCTAGTTGTTGTCGTGTAAATTTTTGCTCAGAGTAAAATTACATAGATCGCTTGTCGTGTAAATTTTTGCTCCGAGTAAAATTACATAGATCACTGCCGAAATGGAAAAATGATAAATCATCTCGACTATCTCTCAATAATTCATACTATTTATATAATTATAGTTTTATATTTTAACGGAAAATAATTTATTTTTAATATTTTAATGAAAATGATTTAATTTTTTGGCCTATGATTGGAAAATATAGAATTAGAAATCATTGAAAACTTGGTCAGTTCTAACACTTTAGCGACCTTTATATCATTACAAGATTCTTCCAATACAGTAGTGTTGTGTGTGAATTCACGTGATGACATTGAGCGTGGTTATCGTGTCTCAAAGGTCAAGAAACCACTCAAATCCAACCGTCGATTTAACCTCGAACTTTTGAAAAGACTAGGATTCAACTCATCTGAGGATCATAAAGAGAGACACGCGTACAGCATTTGTCGTAAAAGAAGCAATTTTCAATTAAAACCACAAAACCTGTGGACTAAGTAGCCAGCTGGAAACCTCATATCTTTGCACCCACCCGACCCTCGTATCTTTATATGTATGTGTTATATGTATATATATAGTCCCCCCCCCCCCCCTCTCTCTAAAACTGGACTACAGCCCTTTCTTATGATGACAAGAATTTCAATCCAATAGCTTAAAATTGAAAATCTCTTCACCTACCTGGTCCCCCCTCTCCCTCTCTAAAATCCTTTTTTTTTTTTGGCTTCTAAATGCTGAATTTTTCAAAGGATCAGACATATTTTATGTGAAAGTATACAAGTTGTAAGCGAAATATTCGATTTCCCGGTGTAAAAATGTCTTCTGGGTTCTCCGGAGGAGGTTCCGACTTCTACACCGCCGGTGTGAGGCCCACCATGAACAACCTTAACTCACAACAGCAATTTTCTTACAGGTCCCCTACCCAAACGGCTTCTCAGATCATGCCTTCCCGCCGACCGGATTTGATCGGAAAACGATCTCTAGCAGATTATCAACAGCAAAGTCTTCTTCAACAACAGCAGTTACAGAATCAAAACGGGTTGGGGTTTTATCTGAGGAACGTGAAGCCCAGAACCAGTTATCAGCATGCATCTCTGGTATCTCCTTCATCTCTTGTTGAATTCTCTCCAGTTTCCTCCATTTCGACCGATGTCGCCGCAATATCTGCAATTTCGAATTCTCCGGCGATCAACCGAAACCCGCGGTATGGAGTTCCGATTCTTCAGCAACTCAGACCACAAAATATGAATAACCCTCATATGCGCACTTCCTTTCCGAATCTAGTACAGAACGGAGCGGGTTCGGGTATAAATACGGGTACAGTTTCTGGTCAGGGATACCTCTTAACGCAAGAGTCGGAGAAGAAGATGATGAATAATCGGTTACAGGAGTTGGAAAAACAGCTCTTGTGCGATGAAGATGAAGATGAAGCGGTGTCTGTGGTGACCAACAGTGAGTGGTCTGATACGATCCAGAATCTGATAAACCTGACCCAGAAGCCCATTTCTCCATCTCCGACTTCTTCCTCCTCATCATGTGCCTCCACTTCTGCTTCTCCGCAGCCTTGCCCCAAACAGTCCATGATCGACGCTGCAGTTGCTATTTCTGAAGGGAAGACAGAAATTGCATTGGAAATTCTCACGCGCCTCCGTCAAGTGGCCAACGCAACAGGCACCTCTGAACAGAGGCTCGCAACCTATTTAGCCTCCGCTCTGAAGTCGCGCGTGAATCCATCCGATAATCCACCGGCGGTGTCGGATTTGTACAGTAAGGAACATGTTATCGCGACACAAATGTTGTACAATGTTTCGCCGTGTTTTGAGCTGGGATTCATGGCAGCAAATCTTGCCATCCTCGAGGCTGCGTCGGATCAAGTTTTTAACAAGCTTCATGTTTTGGATTTTGATATTGGGCAAGGTGGACAGTATGAGCATTTACTCCATGCTCTCGCCGCCAAAAATGGAGGAAAAAAGGTTGATGTTTTGAAGATCACCACCTTCACGGATTTTATCAGCGGCGGCGAAGAGAAGCTGAAGATAGTCGGAGAAAAACTTAAAGCATTAGCGAGTAAAATAGATGTTTGCTTCTGTTTCTGCATAATGAATTCAAATATCTGTGAGTTGACAAGGGAGAAACTTGCCTTGGGTTCTGACGAGGCTTTGGCTGTGAATTTCGCGTTTAAACTTTACAAGTTGCCGGACGAGAGTGTGACGACGGAGAATTTGCGTGACGAGCTGCTCCGCCGTGTTAAAGGGTTGTCGCCGAATGTGGTAACGGTGGTGGAGCAGGAAATGAACGCCAATACCGCGCCACTGGTGGCGCGTGTCAAGGAGGCCTGCGAGTATTACGGCGCATTGTTTGACTCGCTAGACGCGACTGTTTCGAGGGATAACTCAGACCGTGTCAAAATCGAGGAGGGACTGGGTCGAAAGATGAGCAACTCGGTTGCGTGCGAAGGCAGAGATCGTGTTGACAGATGCGAATTGTTTGGCAAGTGGCGGGCCCGGCTGAGCATGGCTGGATTTCAATCCAGACCCGTGAGTCAACTCGTTTCGGACTCACTTCGATTCGAACTGAATTCAGAGACACGTGGCAACCCAGGCTTCACCGTGAACGAACTTTATGGCGGCATCTGCTTCGGTTGGATGGGACGAACACTCACCGTCACATCTGCTTGGCGTTAATTACTTATTTTTGGGAAAAAAGAAAAGCACGTAATTTTTTAATTAACTATTATTATTGTTGTATTAGTGTTTCCTTGACGTTTTTAATTGGAAAAAAGGTTATGAGAAATATTCAAAAAGAATTTGGCATTTGCTGACTTGTATGGGTTGATTTGTTCCTACCTTAACTGCTCCGTCCCATTTATATGGATTTATTTTATTTTTCGTATGGATTAAGAAATCTTATTTAATGTTGTTAGAAAAATAATTTTTGTCAAAAATATTTTTGGTTTACCATCATTTAATTATTAATAATTTGTAGTGAATTATTATTGGAAGTAGTAAAAAAATAAGAATATATTAGTAAACGAACAAAATAAAACATTCTTAATAAAAAAACAAAATTATACAATTGAAACAATAAAATAAGGAAAGTAAGCCTATATAAATAAGAAGGATGGCGTATTAGATTATAAAATACAGTGTATAAATAAAATTTAAAATTTTTTCTCTTTATATAAAATGTCGGACTTTTTTATTTTATCTCACCAAACACGCCCCTAATTTTGGGTTGTTGGGGTGTGGGGGGGGGGGGGGGGGATCCACCGGTTAGATATATTTTGGTTTGAATAATGCTATATGTAGATCTTTCCTTGAAACATTGTTGACATTTCACTCTTTGTAGAGAAAATTTGTGTAGTAATATGATGAATGAGTTTTAAATTAAACGTAGTTGTTGTTAAAAAAAAAAAAAAAAAAAGTGTTGATGAAGAGTTTACATGAACATGATTGTTTTGGTTCATGGTTAGATCTACTTGGATGGAAATTCATTGGCTTGTGTTGGTGTGTACGCTCCATTCTATTTTGTTAAAATAAATAAATTCTTTTGTTATTTATCGAAGATATGCTCAATAAAGAAACTTGCTACATTTACATGCCGTAATTTTTACAGCCCACTCTAATTAGTGTACATTCCTTGTTGAAACGCTATATTATGGTTTCGTTGGTAGAAGAGAATTAACACTTATAAGCATTTTGTCTAGTATGGTCATACATGGAGTTAAACATGTTTGATATGTTGAACTGGATTGAGTTCCAAAATATTTAAAATTTTGTATGTTATTTTGTTTGAAAAAGTGTCTAAAAATGTAGAATGAACGTATTGTTATTAAATATGTTTGATATTCAGGTACAGTATTCTATTTTGTAAAAGTAAATTTAATTCTTATTTACTCAGGAAGATGGAAAAATGGTTTCTATGAGTGTTACGAGCATTGTTACCTGTTAATCTATTATAGAATTAGATGGCATAGTAAACACCATTTATCTTCCTTATATATTCTAGCATTGTTACCTCTTAATCTATTTTATCAACCCACTATTAGGGTTACTTTGGTAGGCTAAACATAACAATATTGAAGAAAAATACTTTTATTTACGATTTTTTAATACTTCACAATAAACGTGTCATTGTCAAGCATAAACTTAACATATGTTTTTAGGCTAGCTAGACTGGGGGTGGGGGAAAAAACCCGAAAACCGAACCTATAAAAAACCGATCCAACCCGCTAATTATTCTTTTATTTTATTTTTCATTTTAAAATTCATCTTTTTAAACTTAAAAAATAAAATAACAAAAACAAAAATATTATTCTTTCTCAAATAATTTATTTACCGTCTACGCTTCTTCTACCAAAGCTTTAAATTTCGAAAGAAAAGAAAGCAAGAAGAAGTATTTGTTGTAAATTCCAAATTTAGATTATACCATTGCTTTTCATTTTTTTCATTTTTTTTGTTGTGTGTGTAATTGCTTGTTGGTAACTATCGGATATATATATATAATGATTTTGAAAAAATCAATCCATCATTATATATATAGAAAGACAATTTTTTTTTAACTCAAAATTTATTATTATTTTGATAAAAAACTTAAATTTGAAATTAATATTAAACAGGATATGGTAGCCCTACGAGTTTAGGATTGAATGAGTTTTTTTGGCCATTCCTACCGGCGTGAGTCACAAAATCACAAATTTATCAAATTAATGTCTCATATTATTCTCTTGTTACAAATTACAAATTTTGTAAGTCGCAATTTATTTCATGTCACAAATTATTGATCATAATGTAACAAATTTTAAACTACACATTATTTATTAATTACAAATTATTTATTTCATTAATCACATATTATTTTTTGGTCACGCATTAACTGATTTATTGATCATAATCAACTAAATAATCCATCCCACCCACCCACTGATCGCCACGACCACCACCAACATAACCACCACCTCATCGCAACGCCAACATCACCACATTCTCACCATTGTAGCCAACATCATGACCACCACCATCCAAACACCACCAAAAATCAAATCCAAAATTACAATTACTATCTTTACCACCACCACTACAACTACCACGAGCAGCACCAATACCACCATCGCACCTATGCAGATTCACCACCGCTAGCATGAAAACTACTGCAAAGAAGATCTAATTAGAGTCGGAGATGATGTTGTCGCTGCAGAAAACTATGACATCATGGATCCTATCTGCATCGTGCCACTGTCGCGTTGACATTGTAGTGTTGTGGTCGCGTCAACGGCGTCATCTCTGATGGTGGTTTGGTGTGTTAAAAGAAAAAGAAAGGAGAAGGGAGAGAAATGTAGAAAGAGAAAGGAGAGAGGAAAATAATGGGTGATTAAGAAAAAAGTATAATGTAGATGGCTCTCTTACCTTTAAAGTTAGATTGGTAGTTAAACCTTATCGACAAAGGGAATGAATTGATTATTTTGATACGTATGCATCGGTAGCTAGAATAGCAGCAATTATCATATTATTTGCATTAGTGTTCATACATGATTTGCATGTTCATCAAATGGATGTTAAGATGACATTTTTAAATGGGGTTCCCAATGAGGATGTTTATATGGAACAACTTGAAGGATTTGTTCACACAACGTGTGTGAACTAGTAAAATCACTATATAGTCTAAAACAATCATTTAAGAAATGGCATGAAAAATTTAACTTAACAATTATTTCATTTGAGTTTATACATAATAGTGTAGAAAAGTATTTATATTTGAGAGTGTGATAAAAATATTATATGTATTTGCTTGTATGTTGATGACATGTTAATTTTGAGTAATCACGTGGATGGAATAAAAGACACAAATATGTTTATATCTTTCACATTCAAGATGAAGGATCTTGGATAAGTAAATATCATATTGTGTATCAAAGTTAGAGTCAATCATATTATATCGAGAATGTGACAAATAAGTTCAACTATTTGAATTTAAAAGAGTATATTACTCATCTTGATCCAAGTTCTAATCTTCTAAAGAATGATGGCAGAGCAATCACTCAATTGGAGTATGTAAGTTTTATAGTGACTCTTATGTATGTAGTTTAATGCACAAAATTAGACATAGTGTAACGTCATCCTCATTTGTCTTAAATTTAATAAAAAGATTTGTAAAAATAACTAAATTATAAACATCACATTTATAATTATAAACCTCTTTGGCAACAAAATTCATTTGATTAACTTAGGATAATGATTTAAACTTTAAAACTCAAATTCGAAATAACTGAAATAACAAAATAAGTTAATAATATTCATAAAAATTTCAAAATTTAAATGACTTCATCTATTAAATCGTGCAACCACTGCCCGTCAAACTCTACCGTCTCCGAAATCTATAAATGTTGTTAAAATAACGGAATGAGTATTTCGATTAAATACTCAGTAGACTCATCGCCGATAATTAATTTACAGAATAATTGAACACATAATTATGCAATTTATATAGTGACATCATCATCATCATAGGCTCATGTTCTTTAAACATCATTGACTCTTTTAAAATCATAGGGTATTGGTAGTCTCGTCTCATGCATTTAAGCACATAAGTTATGCATAACACCATTTTATCTTATAGAGATATTCTCATCCATTCTTATGCATTAAATCATATAAGTTATGACAAACATAACAACATCATTTATTTCATAAGAGATATTCTCATTTTATGCATTAAACCATATAAATCACGTAAAGTCATATAATACATGCAATTATAATTTAAACTAATTAATGGGGGCGAGTCTACCTCAATTTACCTCGAGTTACGTACAAAGTGGAGCGAGAAGTAACCTCAAGCTCTTAATCATCCGTACGTTTCGTCTAACCAAAATAAAAAATTCGTTTTGAATTAGTATCTCGAAATTCTAAAGTTTTAAAATGATAAAATAAAAATTGGGGACTTAATTGAAAATTTATTGAAACTGAAATTGAAAAATTTAAGGATTGAAAATAGACTTTTCAAAAATAGTGGGTTAACTGTGGGAAACAAGAACTCTAGGAGCTGTTTCATTAACAACTGAAACTTTAGGGACTGAAATAATAACTTTTCAAACTTGGGGGCTAAAGAGATAATTTTCAAAAATCAAAATTAACAAAATATCTAATTTCACACACACACACACACACACACACACACACACACTCTCTCTCTCTCTCTCTCTCTCTCTCTCTCTCACATTTACAGAGAGAGAAAAGCGGCGACGGGGAAAGGGCTCTGCCTTTTCCTCCGATTCCACCACCGGCTAGACGGTCGGTGGCGGTGCTACCGTCGCATGGTGGCGCCGGTGCGTGTGGGGAAAAATGGGGGGTTGGTGCACAGACCGAAGGCTAGTCCGAGGCTTGGAGGCTCGGATTCATAGGTTCTCCGGCGGTAATCTGGCCGGAAAAGGTCGGGGAAGAAGGTAAGTTTATGGGTTTTAGCTTTTCTTGGTTTTTGTGGTTGTTGGTGTTGTTTTTTATTTTTTTTGGGTGAAGTGTGGCAGTCGGTTAGTGTGGAGGAGTGTAGTGGCTGTCAATTTTTGGGTTGAAAATTGTGGTTGTTTGGTGTCGATTTGGTGGTGAAATGGCGGAACCCAATTGTAGCTTGTTGCAATCGGTGATGGTGGAGAAGTTAGGTTGAGGCTTAGGATTTATGTAACTGCTTGCAGTTTGTGGTGTGATTCGAAATTGGAGCTTGTGTGTTTGGCTGCAGCTTGGGTGTGATTGCCATGGATGATGGTGGACTCGAATGGGTTTCGATTGGGTTGAGGGAAGGTGGCTACAGCTTGTGTGATGTTGCAGCCTGTGTGTGAAATCATCTTGTTGGTGCTAGAAATTGAGATTCTAGCATCAATGTGATTTTTCCAATTTGAGGGAGCTCAAGATTCTTACTCAAAATGGCTGCTTGGAGGTGCGAAATGTGAGGATGAGAGAATGAGAGTGTTCTATGAATAATAAATTTTAGGGCACAAAAACCTAGGTGTTAAGTGGGCCAAGAACTTGGACTACTAGTATTTCCTTAATTGAGTTTAAGTGGATTGGACTAAAATAATTAAGATTTGGACTAATATAATTGACTTTAATAATAAAATATAGTACTTGAAATTATTAAAATTTGGATTTAAAAATGATAAGAAAATTTTGATACTTTAAAATATTTGGAATTGGACTCGATTTGAAATAGATTTAAACTTGCTTTACAATGTCTAGACGAATACGCTTTCATTTTAATGTTTGAGGTTAAAACTTAGCGACACGTTTTTCAAGAAAAATAATTTTATATTATTTAAGATTTTCGGTCACTACACATATCATTTGCAATTAGTAAACTTAGTAGTTAGTAGGTTTACTCGTAACCCGAGCAAGGAATATTGGAAGGACGTTGGGAGAGCTCTTGGTTATTTAAAGAAAACAGAAAACTTAGGTCTTCAATATTCTAAGTTATCAGCTATATTTAGCTATGTCAATGAACTGAGCCGAGTCTAAGCAAAAAAAAAAAAAAAGATCAGGGTCGGCTCGAGCTTTTTTTGGCCTGAGCCGAACCGAGCAATGCCCGGCCAAAAAATGAGGCTCGGGCCGAGCCGACTCGAGTTCTTTTTTGGTTTTTAAAATATAATTGCACCCGCTGCCTTTGCAGGTAGCTTGCACGCAGCTATTTTTAAAAAATTTCATTTTAACTTTTTTTTAAATGTGGGCAGGCTCGCCCGGGCCACAGGTCGGCCCGGGCTCGAGCCGACGCCCCAAAATGGGGCTTTGCCCGAGCCTCGGCTCTGTCTAATCGAGCCGAGCCCGAGCTTTTTTGCCATCCCTAGCCTATATTAGAACGATTTATTGATGCTAGTTAGATATCTAGCATTAGTGAGAATAAATCTACTTCGAGTTGGGTGTTTATTTTTGGAGGAGGTGCAAGTTTTTGGAAATCTAAGAAATGAACATGCACAACACATTCAACCGTGAAATTTGAATTCGTGGCATTTTCAAATATCAGGAAAGAAACTGAGTGGCTTAAGGATCTACTGTAAGAGATATCTTTAGGACCAAATAATATATCTTCAATATCTATCATTTATGATAATAAAACCACATTAGCACAGGCATACAATGAGAAGTCTAAATATATGAGTCTAAGATATGGCTATGTAAGAAAATTAATCAAAGTATCTTTACATATTCAAACATTCTTTGTATTCTACAAGTTTTGAAAGTAAAACATCAGTGCTTAAACGTTTTTTTCTTCAAGGCTTGATAAATCATATAAACCGTTTGCCAAGAGTCACTTTAAACACAAAAAAAACAATTTTAGAAAGGGTAAATATCGTTTGAGGACAACAATTTTGTGTTTGAGCCTTTCTACCTATTTTGGTGTTCTTGATTCTTCTTTTTGTTCTCTTCTCATTTTCACTTGAAGGATAATATTCCAACATTAAGGGCTTTCTTTATACTAGACTTGACCCTATTGGACCCAATGATATTAGGGTTCATTTGATTGTAATGGTGGAAGATAGGTGGAAAGAAAATGAATTTCAGAAAAAATAATTGTCTAGAACTTGTTTTCGAGGAAATTGTTAATTAAATGTGTTTGATTGGTATAATTTTCTACCTGAAAATTTTTAAAAATTTAGATCTTTTTGTTCTCGTTTTTTATTTTACATAAAAATTGTTCATTGAAGTAATTTTTTTTACAATTGGTTATGAAATTTGTTACCATTGTCAAAAAGTAAAAAAAAAAAAAAAAATTGCTCGAAAACTATTTTTTGACCATTTTTCATCAAAGTTTAGTGTTCGTTTAACTTCGTTTTACATGAAAATTGTCCATTAAAGTGATTTTTTCTTTTTTAACAATTGACCCTGAAATTTATTTCCATTACCAAAAAAATAAAATAAAAAATGGCTAGATTTGAAATTCATTTTCCCACTCGGTGGGAAAATGAATTTCTCAAAAACAAGGAACTTGGGCGTGTAGGTGAGAGGGTGGGAAAATCTTTTTCTTGCCAAATTTTACAAATCAAACACGTATTTAACATGGAAATGGAAAATGTTTTACATTTTCCAAAGAAAATATAGGCTATCAAACATATCTTTATAGTAAATACTAATTGTTTTCTTTCCAAATTAGAAATTTTACATGATTTTTCTTTAAGCCACATAAATCTTGCGATTAAAGTTTTTTTTTTAATTAACATTCCTGATTTTTTTATGAAGTACCAACATATATAACAATAGATACAAACTAAAATTAATTCTTGTGTTGAATAATATGGTGGGTAATTTGTCAAGACTCATTTCTTACCTGTAAAACTATAATAACTATATTAAGCCCATGTTTGGTATTGATTTAAATTCAAATTTTAAATTAAGTCAAATTTAACAATTAATTTTAACCACATATTTCATGGGTTCCACATTTTTTCAATAACTCTTTTGATAAGTTTTTATCAAAATCTGCTAAAAATTGATTTTAATTTATACCAAATAATGGCTAAAAGTACACCGTTATTTAGCATGTCATTATTTTTACCTACAGTTACTTTGGATTTCTCGAGAAATTGATTTAGCCCATATTTGGTACACATTAAAAAATCTCATTTTCATTCTTATAATCATTTTCAATTACACATTTTTCAATAAAATAATATTTTTCATCATATCAATAATTTTTCATTCCTTTTCAATTACACATTCTCCATCAATCTACTATTTCAGAATACATTCATCCAAAATAATGTGGCTCAAACTCACCCTCAATGTGCAAAGTAGTCCTATAATGCAAGAATCAACAACTTTAGTTATAAGCAAGTTCAGTTAAAAGTAAATAAGTACGTTATAAAATAATAACTGTCAAAATAATCCAAACATAATTAGAACAAAAAATTACTTAAAATTACTTTTATACCTAAACCAAACATTCTGATTATGATAGTTTGGTTTTGCTGTGATTGACAAGACTACTCGAGCGAGCAACGAGGGCCACAATCCAGCATGATAATGGATAGGGAATTGTTTAATAATAATAAAAAAAATCTATATATTTCTAATCCACAAATTAAGAAAATAAATTATAATACATTAATAAAATTCTTTCAATTATTGGCATAATTGACTCTCATCATTCGTGTAGTTGTCAATCCGATAAATCTTTTAAAGCCATCGTGTTTGTTCTGGTTAATTATAAGTTACAAAAATTATACTGAGATAAAAATAAGTGATGAATGATCGAATAATAATTAAAATTGAAATTCTGACTTCAACCTCTAGATTATATGCACCTTATAATGAAAATGAACTTACATTTATACGAGCTAGTATGCACCCTTCGAGTAATTAAGTAGGGGCGGACCTAGAGAAGAAGTTCAGTGGGGGTGAAATTAGTGACGGAGCTTGTCGGACTAGAGGGGTTCTAGAAGTGAAGCGGTGGGGCCCCCAATATTTTTTTTTTTTGGATACATTATTAACAAAATTTATTGACATCGCCACGCGCAAATAGAGGACACAAAATTTAGAAATTTATGGAGATATTTAGCTAGTACGAGAAAAAAAAAACAGATTAATAGCAGCAGCATTCAGAAGAAGCCTAAAATTGATTAGCATTTGAAAGTACTTTGATACTAAAAATTCCGAAAAATAAATAGCACGTAATATTAATTGATTTTGAAGAAATCTTGAAGGATGCCACAATCGTTAGCAGTCCGTTGATCAGATTCAGACCTTTGGCGCTGAACTTGACTGCATTAACTGCTTTTCCCTCCATTTGCCATCATAAAATGCTGGAAGTTAGTTCAATTTAAAGAAAAATGCATCTTTTTATTCAAAAAATCTGTTAGACCTTGTTGGAATCTCTATATTGCAGAATATTTCATATCTACTTTAGAAGGGTAAAAAAATACAAAAAGGAGAGAATAAAGAAGATCAAGGATGAGAAGAAGGCGTAGAAAGACTCAGTTGATGTCCAAGTCGCAAAAGGCCTCTAAGAGCAACGTGCCAATGGTCCTAACTCCTAAACTTGGAGGCGGCGGTGGTGGCAAGCGTTAATTTTTTTAGTATTTTGAATGTTGTTGCATGTTCTTTATGAATGATATTACAAGATCGTTGACAATCTATTCCAAAAAATAAAAAAAAAAATTGAGTGGGGGCGGCGGCATCATGTAGGTCCGCCCCTGTAATGAAGTACATGTGTACATTTGATTAAGCACGTGCTTGGACGTGCTTATAAGTATCGAAGTTTTTTTTTTAAAAAAATGACTTATACTTAAAAGTAACTTTTTATACTTGGCTAAACAAATCATCAACTAGGAGACATGGTTAAATGCACAAGAACAAATTATGGATGAGCAATGATGAGAAGATGTAATAGCATTGTCAAGTGGAAATCTTGAAAATTGTAGGAGCCAATTAAATAATTTTAATGAGTGTTGGAAGGGAGAAAGACTGGACATTAAAAGAAATAAATTGTGGGCAAGACATTTACTTTTATGTGGATGGAACTCATTGAACTTTTTGAGTGGGAAAAAATTAATGGTGGTTTTCGGCCTTCAAGTTGAGATATTTTGATTCTTCATCGTTCATTGTTGTTCCAAGGGATAGAAGATAAAAAGTTGGAATTGTCTATTTTCTCGTTAAGTAGTCAAATTTTGTAGAAAATACACTCAGTTTGGTGTATATAAGAATTTTGCTAAAATTTAAGTCTTAAAGGGTTTTCTTTATACCAGAATTGGCCCTATTGGACCCAATGATAGGAATGGGAAAAATTCAAAAATCAAATGTTAACTTTGACACAATTTAATTTTCAGGTATCAAGTTTCAAAATACAAAACTCAGGTATTTATTTATTAATTAAAAATATATTAATTAATTAATTATTAAATAATATAATTAACTCACCTTACCTCCACCACCCCTACTGTTCTGGGACCTATTCCGACGACCGTTCCAACCATCACTCTTCTCCAGCGATCGTTCCGGCGACTATTCCGATAACCATTCCAGCGACTGCTTCGATTCTGACAATTATTCCGGTGGTCACAGTTCAAAAATTTTATAGGTCACAATTAATTCGTTGGTCACAAATTTCAAAATTAGTTGGTCACATATCAAAATTTGTAGTTCACACAATCACAAATTTCCAAATTAATTGGTCACAAATTTTTTTACGGTCACAGATTATATAATTTTTAGGTCACGGATTATATAATTTTTAGGTTACAGATAACAAAAAGGTTGGTTACGAATTATATTTTTAATCACAGATTACTGAATTTTAAGGTCGTAGATTATATTTTTAGTCACAAAACCAAAATCACAAACACTCTTAATCCCATCGCCATTGCCGCCACCACCACCACAAAAAATAACAACAACACAACACAACACCACTGTCAGCACCACCATCAAACAAGAACTGAATCTATCAACCCACCACACTCCACTTCGCTAGCTACCGTTTACTACACACACACCCACAGCACAAACCGCTAACCGTCGAGTTGGACGCCCAACATCAGTCACAGTACCTTCACCCAAACACCACCAAAACTGCCACCAAAATTGTTTGTTTTCTCCTAAACTCCAGCTCCGTTGTAACCACCACGCAGCCACAGCACACACACACCAAAACCGCCACCAAAACCATCCATTTTCTCCTAATCTTCAGCTCCGCTGTAACCACCACGCAGTCGCAGTCGCAGCCACAGCCACAGCCACAGCCACAGCACACACACACACACACACCAAAACCGCTACCAAAACCATCCGTTTTCTCCTAAACTTCAGCTCCCCGTTCACTGCACACACGCCGCTGCGAACGGCAGCAACACTGCCGCCGTTCGAAGCAGCGTCGCAACACTGAGAGACAAGGGGTAGGGGAGGGAGACGGAGAAAGGGGAGGGAGAGGAGGCGCGAGTTCAAAGAGAGAGGTGAGGGAGTGAGATTGATAAACTAGGGTTAGTATTAAAATATATTACCTGATTTTTGAATAATGAAACTTGGTCCCTAATTTTTGAATTACAATCTTCAAACACCTGATTTTTTTGTAATTTCCCTATAGGAATTGATTCAATGTGCCAAGTAGTTCTGCAATGCAATAATCTACAAGTTTAGTTATAAGCAAATTCAGTTACAAGTAAATAAATAAGTTATAAAACAATATCCTTTAGTTATAAGTAACTCTCAAAATAATCCAATCATAATTAGAACAAAAAATTACTATTTGGTAGAGATTAAAATCATATTAAAATTGAAAAATTAGCAGTTATTGTTGGCTTTTATTAGACGAGTGAGACACAATAATGACTATGTTTTTAATTTTAATCCGATTTTGAGCCGTACCAATCATGCCCTAAAATTACTTTCATACTAAACCAAACATTCTGATTGTCTGCTTTTGCTTTGGTTGACAAGACTATTCGAGCGAGCAATGAGGGCCATAATCCAGCATGATAATAATTTAATAATAATAAAAATAATAAAATCAGTATATTTCTCATATGCAAATTAAGAAAATAACATAATAAAGTTCTATCAATTATCAGCATAATTGATTGTCATTATTCAGATTGACATCATTCATGCAATTGAATCTTTTAAAGACATCGTGCTTGTTTGGTTGCATTATAAGCAGGGACGGACCCAGCCCGCCATTTCAGTTCGGGCGGACGTTGACCGGTCAACGTCGACAATCATCTACAATTGCAAAACACCCTAAAAAAAAAAAACAACCCTACTCCATAATCTACAAAACATCTTCACTGTTAATTTTTTTCACTTATCCATAATTTCCTAAAATATTAAATTCCCAAATCACAATTCACATTCCACAATTCAAAATTATAAGTCATAAAACAATAATATAACATAAATTCTTTCTCATAATTCGTAAATCCCAAATTCACAAAAAAAAAAAAAAACACACACACACACACACAAAATGCACCGTGCACCCAGTGAGGCTCAGGCAATGACCCAGAAATCCAGAATCATAGATTCATAATTCATAGAAAAATCCAGATTTCTATTTGTTTCTTAAAATGGATCAAGTAATCAAGATTCTGAACCAATTAGTTTTGTGCTTGCTTATATATGCATCTCCATTTTAAGAAACAAATTGAAATTTCTTCACAAGAGATGGATTTCTTCACAAATTGAAAAATCCAGATTCACATGTTGACAAATCACAACTCACAAGCTGACAAGCACTAGCAAAGAGATAGCAATATTGATTTCAAATTCTCAAGGGCGAGATTTTAGAGGTAAATTGGTAATACCTAGATTTCAAAGCTCCAGCCGGCAGCCTCCAGCTATGGCTATTGCACCAGTCCACCGCACCGTCCACCAACCACCGACCAGGCAACCACCGTCCACTGACCACAGTCAAATACTCACAGCCACTGTCACTGAGCCACAGCTGCAGGAATTTCGCCCTTCGTCATCCCTTCTCTACCGGACCAATGATTAACTGGATTTGGTTATATTTGGTTTTGTTGTGTGGGCTAATGGACTTACAAGTTTCAATTGCAAGCAAAACCGGTTAATTGGGGCTTTTTTTTTTTTTTTTTTTTTTAAAATAAGGCCAAAAAAAAAAATAAAAAATGAAAAGATAACAAAGGGGGCAAAAAAATTTCAGCTTCAGGCGACTCTTCTTCTTCCCAGCGGACGGCAACACTGCGACAAGAACCTGCAGCTTCCGACGGACCCAACACGGGTGGCCGTAGGGGCTGGTCAGGTGCTGGGTCCACCCCTGATTATAAGTTACAAAATTTATAATGTGATAAAATAAGTCACTAATGAGTGAATAATAGTTAAATTAAAATTTGACTTTTAACTTTTAAATTATATGTGGATTATAATGAGAGGCAAATCACAAAACGAACTCACAATTATACGAGCTAGCATGCACACATCAAGTAAGCGCAGGAGCACATGTTTCGATATGCTTATAAGTATCGAAGTTTATTTTTTTAAAAAGACACTACTTATAATTAAAAATAACTTTTTATACTTAGCCAAACAATTCATCAGCTAGGAGACATGGTTAAATGCACAAGAACAAATTATAGATGAGCAATGATGAGAATATGTTATAGCATTGTCAAGTGGAAATCTTGAAATGGGTAGGGCATATAGGTATAATAATTAATGATTTACAAAAGAAGATCAAAGTTGGAAACTGATAAATAATTTTGATGAGTGTTTGAAGGGAGAAAGGCTGGATACTAATTGACAATTTAAAAGGAATAAATGTGTGGGCAAGACATTTACTTTGTGTGGATGAAAACTCCTCGAACTTTTTGAGTGGGAAAATTTTAATGGCCTTCAAGTTGAGATATTTTGATTTTTTATCGTTCATTGTCTTTCTATAGGTAGAACCGTAGAAGATAAAAAGATTCGATTTTTTTAGTTATGTAGTCAATTTTTTTTATTTTTTTTTTTAATTTAGAAAAGACAATTATAAATCATGTTTGGCGTAGACTAGAATCTTGTTTAAATTTAAATTAAAGTCAAAAATTAATTTAGCCACATATTTTATTGATTCATAAATTTTGTGTCACACATTCGTAATTTTTATCAAAATACTAAAAATCTGATTTTTGGTTACACGAGTCTATTATTACTTGAAACGTAAACGAAATTAATGAATTAAATTAAAATAACCTCGAAACAAAACAAAAAGGAAAAAGAGGAAACCAAGTACGGTATAATGACCAAGAAGAATAAACATATAAAAACTAATTTATTTCTATGATTATCTTCAATTTCGAAATGCTTCCGTACAATCCAAAATTGTCTCTTAGATAGAGAATTATTACGATAAAACCTTTTAATAAACCAAATAATCGTTAAAAGTGTGTTTGATTCATAAGAAATATGTTTTTTAGAAAAGAAAATATTTCTTAAAAATAAGGAAAATTAGGCATATTTTTAAAATATTTTTCATATGACTAAGGTTTCCCCTTTCTTTTCTTTCAATTTTAGACATTTTATATTGAAAATTATGTGTTCCATATGCCTTGCAAGTGACATTAGAGTACATATTTCGACGGTTTTCTATGTTTGAGATAATTTGTCCAACAAAAATAAAAGATTGAAAATCAAAATATCACAGTTTAAATCTTATGGTGAACTTGCTGCACGAGAAATAGGTTGGGGGACTAATCTGCTAGTTTTGATATTCGACTAAGTTTACAGAAATTGACACAAAATGTCCCAACCCTATTGGGTCACCGCGCAAATCTTCTTTATAACTTCTTCCTTCAAATCTACTTTTACTATTATTAAACGAAACAATGATGACCTATATATTATAATTGGACTATAGTTTAGCCCAGAGGGTTTAGACGCATAAAATGATATATATCAAGTTAATGGTTGACATTTTATTTACAAACTTAGAAGTTTTTGAGGATATAATAAGTCGTTGCATTATAATTAAATTTAGTCGTTCGAAAATTTGAACTAAACTCCATCTTATTGTCAATGTGAAATTACATATCCTCTTCACGTTCATTGAAATATTTTCAAATTACCTTTTTATTAAACTTGAAAGTAATATCAAAAATTTGTTTATTATAAGAACTCTTTATATACTGAGACGTAAATAAAAAGAAAAATAATTAAAATGGGGTTCTACTCGAAAAATAATTAAACCAGAGAGAGAGAGACCAAAAATAAAAAATAAAACAAATTCGAATGTCATTGTTGTAAATTCACTAAGAACGGAGCCATCTTTTTAGAAGGCAAAATATGACCGTTGGTGCGTCGCTACTCCATAAGAAGAGCCCTTTCAACACAATTTGCCCGTTGAATTTATTCAAGAAATCACCACCAAAGATCTGGAATTTTCCAAGCAATAATCAAGAGATTTTGGACCAAATAAAGAGAAGATATACAGAAATTCTTTAGAAAGCAAAGAAAGTTCGCACAAATCAAAGACAATTCCGTAAGTTTTCCTCTTTGACCCTGGTTTCTTGAAATAGCGAGGACTTTCTGTTTAAAAGTAGATAAGCATGTCAAAAATTTCCACGTTTAATTATTTATTTCAACAGGGTTAATGTTGATATCTGAATTCATCATCTTTCTTCCCTCTTTTATTTTTTAATAAAATTTTAAAGTGTCTTTTTAAACTAGGCATTCGAGAAGAGCGGTTGATTCTCTAAATATTCTTTTTTGTAGATTCAATGGATTTTTGAATTCCGCGGTTATAAAATTGATTTATTTTCATTCTGATTTTCTTTTATTATGTTGTATAATATGAGTATTAAATTCAAGAAAGGTAATGTAAATTTTAGATAATGAGAGGGAAAATGTTCAGGAATGATAAAGTTATAACACGATTAAGTTAATTACTTTGAAGAAGTGACTTTTATTTAAGAAAACCACTTTTCAAGGTATAAAATTGAAAAAATAAAGCAGGCAAGGAGGGAAAAAAAGAATGATATACTGATGAGGAGAGTTATTTGGTACCAATGTTGAGGATTTATTTGGGCTGAGGGAAAAAGAGAATGATATATTGGCGAGGAGAGTTATTTGGTACCAATGTTGAGGATTTATTTGGGCTGAGATCTAGCCATAGATATTGCATTCTACAACGTACATTATGTTTTGAAGTGATGGAATATGAAGCTGTATAATAAGGTAAACCGGAACTGAGTTGCTTGTAGAGAAGTTCGGCGTTGACAGCCGGAATTTGTAGATGTGTGATTATTTTAGAGAGTTTTCAACTTGTGCGAATACTCTGTGTGTTGTATCAAGTGACACATTGTGGTTGTATTAAATCACAAACTACAAAAATGAAACAAAAGCGATAAGGCGAAAGAGAAAGATTCTTCAAATGATTGGGTTATTACTTTAGTTGATCTCCGTGATTTCCTGTTCTAGTCGGTTTGTCTTCTACAAGGTAATTACTAGGATGCTATCAGCCTATCACTAGTTTCCTGATCTTGTATGATTTTATATATAATATGCCCTTTGAGGTCCAAACAGGTTACTTAACATGTTAGCTACAACATTGATGCGGCTAGGACTACCGGTATATATAAATCTCATCCACTCCTCTAGTTTTAATTTCTCAATGTCATTGTTGGCCTATCAAAGTGCTATATTTAAGAAGATACGGGTTTTAATTTGAGGTCCGAACAGGTTACTTAACATGTTAGCTACAACATTGATGCGGCTAGGACTACCGGTATATATAAATCTCATCCACTCCTCTAGTTTTAATTTCTCAATGTCATTGTTGGCCTATCAAAGTCCTATATTTAAGAAGATACGGGTTTTTACCTTGTTAAATATTGATATGTCAATGGAAGTGACCAATTTATGTACAATCTGCCTGCACTGCCTGGAAACCTCAAATCTACTATTTCTTTTGATTCCAACATTACATTCCCATATGCTCCAACTAAGAATCAGTTTATTCCTGTGCGTTCAATAACAAACTTTTGAATGCTTGAATGTTTCAATGAGTCACTATGAAAAATAAGTTCAGATAATTAGCGTCAATGACTTCTACAACAAATCGAGAATTATTAAATAGTTATATTGTATATAGATTTTTGTTTTTCGTTTTACACGTGTTGTTACTGATTTTCAGATCTATGTGACTGCAGATCATTCTACTGATTTGAACAAGCACTCATGGCAACCCCAGCTAGTCATCCGATTCGGGATCAGAATCTCAGTATCCTCTCTAATGGTAATTGCGAATTACAATCTTTGGTAGTAAGATCGTTTTTCAGTGTTTCTTGGTTAGGCATCGCCTGACATATTGCTGTCTTGTTTAGGTGCTACTCTCGGGGGTAAAACTGGTGCCACCAAGGCAGATAAGAAAGGAGGGCTCCGTGGAAGAAAAGCTCTTAATGACATATCAAACTCGAGAAATGCTAACATGCTTCGAACGAAGAAAGATCTCAGTGTGTCGAAAACTAAGTCTGTTGTTGGGGGGGAAATGGGTGGTAGAAAAGCCCTTGGTGATCTTACGAACTCTGTGAAGCCATCCTTGCAGGCAGTTCCAAAGAAGGGTCAAAAGTTGAATCCTGTTGCTGAAGAAAATGTTCCCGTTTGCATTGAGGAGGAGGGGTTCCTGCACAATCATCAGGAGTGTATCAAAGTCCAGAGAAAGGTTGTGGATGTGGATTATTTTGTGAAGTCAGTCATCGGACTAGATAATGGTAATAAATGCTATCTATCACATTACTGACTGTATATTTTTTTTTGTGGCTAGATATACATATCTGTAGATAATTGGTTTACATTTTCTGAATTCAGATGTTCCTATGTGGCCATCATCTCCAACGGCATTTGTATCATCGTCTAAGCCAAGTGTAGGTTACAATCCTTTTCTTTATTCTTCTTGTTGGATATCTTGTTTGTACACCTCTGTGTTTTCTGAGCCTTCCGTGAGTTCAAAGCAGGCCAAATCTTTTTGATAGATAAAAGAATTATGAATTCTTCTGCTTTTGGGTGCAATTTCTTTTCTCGTTTTTGTACCCTATGATTTCTGGAGTTTGTGCCTTTTTCTTTTAGTTGAACATCAAATGCCACAGTTAAACAAATGCGAATTAATTGTCAATATTTCAGCAGGAGAGTCCTTTGAAGCACTTGGAAATGGAGGAGATACCAGAGCTCCTATTTGGACATCAAGTTTCTAGTCTCCGGGAAACCAATATTCCTGGCTACTCTTCGCCTTCTTGGGGATCTCCTAAATCGCCAAAACTACCATTTAAGAACTGGATGGATTTTTCTGATATCGTGTTGAAGGAGTTTCCAAAACTGCTGAATCCTTGAAGAGAGGCTCCTGCAATCTACCTGTTTTTTCAAAGATTATCGATGATAATCTTTGAGATGTAGTTCTGCACCCGGTTATTGATAGTTATTCTCTATTTGGTCGACTAATTGTCTAGAACTCTTCTTGACGTTAGCTTGGGTCGAGAGAGAATAATTTCATCTTTGCTAGTAAATCTAGATTTTATGTTGTTAAATTTGAGAATTGCATGGAGTTCAGTAGAATTCTAAAACTACTCACAAGCCCCATATTATATGAATATAAAATTTGCAGAACGAGAGGTCCTTGAAATATCTGTTTTAATTCTCCATGCATCATGGATGGAAGCGGTTAACTCGGATTGAAGTGCTACAAACTTGAAATGTTGTGGATGTAACTATCAAAAAATGTCCGACTCAAGGAATCCTTAAGATATTCTGAACTGTCCAAGTTCAAAGAAACGGCGTAAAAGGTTTGCACACTAGTTAGACACAAAGTCATGAAAAGAACCTGAACGATCTAAAAACACTATATGCAATTCATTTATTTCACGGGGACAAGAAGGTTCAAAAGGTGTCATCAGAATCTGGAAATGGACAAAAGACTACACATTGAAAAGAGCCCAAAACAGGCTGGCTAAGAATTGTACGCATCTGTACCTAACCATTAACATTCGGAGTGTGTTTGGGGCTCAATATTTGATAGAGTAGTACAATGTAATGAACAAGACTTTATTTTCTTCTCTTCTTTAATGTTATTCATGCAAGACTTTATCTAAAACATGCACTGAAATAGAATTCTAAAGAATAAATTGAAAATGTAATGTAGTAATTACCTCTTGAAGCCATAAAATATGAAATTGCATGTTCTTTACAAGTTCTAAAGGGTTTGCCTGATAGACATTTAGGTTAGACTTTTCTTACACTCTTCCAACTATAGTGATAGCTTTCGATGAGACAACATATGCTATATCTTCCCTTACACTCACCAAACTCAGTGACTGCTCTCAATGGGACAACCTATGTTAGATCATACTGCTATAGCACCACTCCTTGTGGCAACGAACTTGCATTATAAAGTGTTCTCCTAGTGTGTGGCAAGTGATAACAATTTTTGGAATCACTTAATCTAACAGTTCGGATCAAATATATATCATTTATATATTATCTTCAAAGCGGCCCTTCATTGTAGGTGAGATTTATTTTTCTCATCAAAGCATATTACACACACAATTCATTTAAATAGGTGACAACGAGACTTGAATTCATGACTTTTACTTGTTCTGATACCATCTGAACCACTTGATCCAATAACTCAAACTATTAGATTGAGTCAATGAATGTCATTTAAATATTATTTTTAACACAATAAACATGGAGGGACAGTTGGTGAAATATGGTAACAGCTAAGTGCATGAACATAAATAGTCATTCATGCATTAGAACAAAGCAATCTAACTTGAATTAACAAGTTGTTGTTAGCAAGTTAATTGCATTAGATCTTTTTAGCAAATTATTTGTGTGTCCAACTTCTTGTTTTAATAGGTACATGTTTGATACGTAGTGATAGACTGTTTTGAACATGAAATGACACGATTTCAACTTTTTATTTATTTATTTTGTTATTGTTCCATATTATCTAATTTATTTAACCAGAAATGCCATAAATGTACTTATGCCCAAGCTTATTTCGCGCATTTGAACTTATTTATTAAATCCAACAAATTAACGAAACCTCACTAATTTTGGATGTATTTGCCAAATTTAGCAATTTGTAAAGAATGAGAAAAAGGAAAATAGTCCTTAATTTGGTCGAGAAACAATCTTCAGTAAAAAAAAAAAAAAAGTTTAGCCATCCCAAGTTATTAATTAGGGGGCTAAATTTTGTGAGTGTTGTTTACAATATTCTTGGAGAGAACATGGCTAATACAAGATTTTTTTTTTTTTTTTTTTTTTTTTTTTTTATGTCAAATTACATTTCAGCTCTAATCTTCTAGTAGTCACAGAATTTATGGTGTTGGTTTACCTTAGTCACCAATTATTTTTTTAAAAAAAACTAAAGTACCGCCTTTTAACCAATAAAAAGTTTATTTTGCGATGAAAAGTAATAAAAAAATAATAGATTAAACAAATAAATAAATTCGGGATGTCATTCTTGTAAAATTTTGCTAAGAACGGAGCTAGGGCTGTCCGTGGGTCGATTTGGTTCAATCCAAAAATTTTCGGGTATTTAATAAATGGAAAGTCGGGTCCAAATATAATTATGGAACCGTTCGGGTTCTGTTCGATTCCGTACCATAATTAAATTTTTTATCATTTACAGCAATACTACATAAATAGTCGGGTTTAGTCGGGTCCAAATATAATTATGGAACCGTTCGGGTTCTGTTCGATTCCGTACCATAATTAAATTTTTTATCATTTACAGCAATACTACATAAATATAACTAATGACATTTCATTCGTAACTTTTATAAATTAACGTAGTCTAATTTAAAAATACATAAATAACTAGTTGTCGAATAACATTAATTCAATGTATACGAATATCAAATTCAAATAGTCATGTAGACATAGAAATGACCTTAGAATTTTATCTCATTTGAAGGCTTTAAATCTAATGAACAAATTCAAATAGTCATGTAGTCATATCAATTATTAAGATATAATTATGGCGGGGGTCCATAATTTTTACAAAAACTGCAAATGAATCTCAAACTCTATTGTTTCCTGGCTTTAAAATGGACTAACGGGCTTTAAAACGATTTGAGTTTTAAAATTAAAATTATGAAATGATCCGATTTATTTATTTAATTTGTTAATTTATTTAGAAAAAGTAAAATAATTTAATTAATTCAATAAAAAAATAAAAAATTTATTTAGTTTCGGTTCTTATTCGATTTTTCGGTTCTTGGTCTAGACCCGAGACCCGATCCAAACTTATCGGTTCTCAATTCGGGTATCCGTTGGGGTATTTAACTTATGAAAAATCGCTCGATTCGATTCTGTTCGGGTTCGATTCGATCCGATTCAGGACTTTTGGACACCTCTAAACGGAGCCCTAAGAGGCAAAAATAAATAAAATAAATAAAAATTGACCGTTAAAGAAACTCTAACCATTCGAGTAGCCGTTAGAAAATTTACAAGAAATCGCCGTTGAAGAACAATATTTTTCAACAAATAATCAATAATTCAATCAAATAACGAGAAAGACATAAATTCTGTGGCAAAGGGCAAAGAAAGTTCGTTTATCAGAAGATCAAATTCCGTGAGTTTCCTCTTAAATTCTGTTCTCTTCAAATTTCCAAGTTTAATTATTTGTATCATCAAGGTTTGTCATGGAATTCGTGTCAAATTAGAACCCTAATTTGATACCTTATTTAATCTTCTTTTTTCCTCTTTATTTATTTTGTATAAACTCTTTAAGGTTTTTTTTTTTTTTTTTTTTTTTTTTTGCAATTTTGGGGGCATTGATCAGTAAGTAGCATTCGAGAAGAGATATTGATTCATTGTAGTGTTTTGAGTGTTTGATGCGCTTTTTATTCTGAGGTTATGAAGTTGATTTAATTTTCTTGTGATATTCATTTTGCAATATTATATGTTATGATTATTCAAGAAAGGTAATGAAAATTTTGTATAATGAAAAGGAAAGTGTTTGGGGAAGTGAAAATTGAGTTCTTCTGTGAAACGAGTTTATATTCTCTATTTGTGTGAGCATGTTTGGTTGTGCTTAAAACGTAAAAGTAATCAAATTTTCTTTTAAGTTAACTATTATGCCAAATCTCATTTTGAAAGTTACTTTCTTTTACTAACAAATGAAGCAACATATCGACTTTGAAGCCAATTTTTATGATTCAGTTCCCTAGGTTTACAATCATTTAATAGGGGTCATGGAACAAATGATACAATGATAAGGAAACTCATTTTGGTTGCATTGTTGAGGATTAGTTGGGCTGAAATCAAATATCTGTATTGCATTATAGTTAGATTTATACACTGTACACTTTGTAGTGACAGAATATGAAGTTGCATAGCCATGAGGTCAACCAAGACAGTACCCTAAAGAAAGGTTCCGTCAATGTTTGGAACCTAATTTATTAGTTTTCCTAATTTAGAGCACTTATAATTTTTGTAAATACTTAGTTGTCGTCTCCTCAATATTATAGTGATTTGATAATTTTAAGCAACACAAATGAAAATCCAAGAAAAGAAAACAAATAAAGGGAAAAGCCTTCTTATTGGATTGGGCTGCACCTGTGAGCACAACAAGGATAATGTGTCAGAGAACTTCGACAAATTGATATTTGTGTAGTGTATAGAGGGGGGGTACCTTTAACTTATAGTTGGGTCGTACTGTTTTAATTTGTTTGTGTTCTACAAGGTAGAAATTAGGAGGATACTACCCCTTGTCTTCTTTTGATATGTTGCGATTCATGGTCTACTTGTGATACTACCGAATAGTGTGTGATTCGATACCATTGTGGGGGAGAACTTAATAGGTCGATATGCACAACACCTACTTTCCATTGTTTATGGCTACCAGACTATTGGGGTAATCCATGCCCTAGCTTTCTCTCAATGTTAGCGTTGGCCAAGCACAATGCCTCGTTCAAACTTTGTAGCGATACGACTGAGTAGTGTGCCCTTCGATATCTAGCTTCATGGGTCGATATGCACAACACTTAGTTTCCATCATTTATGGCTAGGATTAGTTGGGTATGCAATCCAGTTTGCAGCCCTAGCCATCTCTCAGTGTTAGTGTTTGCCAAGCAAAATACTTTGTTTAATAAGAGAGGGAAAATTAGGACTCGTTATGAGCATGAAGTCCTGAAATGCACCTCTTCTCTACAAAGTTTGAGATCCTTGATTCTTCCATTTACTAACGACGAAAAATAATGTCAGATAATTAGAGTCAATGCTTCAACTAGATAAATAGAATTAGTAACATATCTCTGATGGACCATGTTAGTTAAGGTTTTTTATGTTTCTTTTACTTGTTTAATACCTAATGTTCAGAATTCTTGCGATGTTTCAAGTCTTGCATTACACATGTTGTTTATTGACCCGTCGATGGAAATGATGAATTTATGTTCAATCAACCCCCACTGCTAAAGAAGCACACATCTATATTTTGATATGCTGCGATTCATAGTCTAGTTGTGATACTACCGAATAGTGTGTCATTTGATACCATTGTGGGGGAGAACTTAACAGGTTTATATGCACAACACCTACTTTCCATTGTTTATAGCTATCGGATTATTGGGGTAATGTAATTCCATTCCATGCCCAAGCTTTCTCTCAATGTTAGCGTTGGGCAAGCAAAATGCTTCGTTCAAACTTTATGGTGATACTGCTGAATACTGTGCCCTTCGATATCCAGACAAAATACTTCATGGGTCGATATGCACAACACTTAGTTTCCATCATTTATGGCTAGGATTATTTGTGTATGCAATCCAGTTTGCTACCCTAGCCATCTCTCAGTGTTTGTCAAGCACAATACTTTGTATAATAAGAGAGGGAAAATTAGGACTCGTTATGAGCATGAAGTCCTGAAATGCACCTCTTTTCTACAAAGTTTGAGATCATTGATTCTTCCATTTACCGGCGACGAAAATAAAGTCAGATAATTAGTCAATGATTTCAATTAGATAAATAGAATTAGTAATATATCTCTGATGGACCATGTTAGTTAAGCTTTTTTAGTTTCTTTTACTTGTTTAATACCAAATGTTTAGAATTCTTGCGATGCTGCAAGTCGTGCATTACACATGTTGTTTATTGACCTGTCGATGGAAATGATGAATTTATGTTCAATCAACCCCCACTGCTAAAGAAGCACACATCTATCTTTTGATATGCCGCGATTTATGGTCTAGTTGTGATACTACCGAATAGTGTGCCATTCGATACCATTGTGGGGGAAAACTTAACATGTCGATATGCACAACACATACTTTCCATTGTTTATAACTACCGGACTATTGGGGTAATGTAATTCCATTCCATGCTCTAGCTTTTTCTCAATGTTAGCGTTGGCCAAGCACAATGCTTCGTTTAAACTTTGTGTGATACTGCTGAGTAGTGTGCCCTTCGATATTCAGGCATGATACTTCATGGGTCAATATGCACAACACTTACTTTCCATTGTTTATGGCTAGGATTATTTGGGTATGCAATCCAGTTTGCTGCCCTAGCCATCTCTCAGTGTTAGTGTTTGCCAAGCACAATACTTTGTTTAATAAGAGATGGAAAATTAGGACTCGTTATGAGTATGAAGTCCTGAAATGCACCTCTTCTCTACAAAGTTTGGGAACCTTGATTCTTCCATTTACTGGCGACAAAAATGAAGTCAGATAATTAGAGTCAATGACTTCAACTAGATAAATAGAATTAATAACATATTTCTGATGAACCATGTTAGTTATGCTTTTTTAGTTTCTTTTACTTGTTTAATACCTAATGTTCAGAATTCTTGCAATGATTCAAGTCCTGCATTATACATGTTTTTTATTGACATCTATCTTCTTCTTAGATTTGAGATTATATTTACATGTTCTCCCGTTGAGTCTTAGTATCTTCCTGGTTAACAAATATTCGAATGTCTGAATGTTTAAATACTGTATTCTTATGTACCAAGATTTATGTTCAATCGACCCCCAGTGCATCAAGTCTTGCATTACACCTCTTGCACTTCTTTATCTCTCTTTTTTTTTTTTCTTTTTTTAATTAAACCACCGTTAGATGTTTGTTAACATAAGGAAAAACAATACAAGCAAAGGAGGGTGACAAAGTCAGAACCTCCCAAAAGAAAAAAAGTAAAAAAAAAAAAAAAAAAAAAAAAAAACCACTCCTAATTAACTCCAATTAGAATTATAACCAAACCTAATTGTGCTTCTCTTCAAACTTTGAGATCCTTGATTTTTCCCATGAATTACTATGAAAAATAAGGTTAGAGAATTAGCGAGTTATTTTGGTGGTATTGTTGAGGACTCGTTGGGCTGCTATTGAGTCGTCTATGTCACATTATAGTTAGATTTATAAACTGTATATTTTTTAGTGATGGAAAAATAAAGTGGCATAACCATGAGGTAAACTGAAACCAAATACCATGAAGAATAGTTCTTTATGTGTTTTGTCACCAAAAATTTTAGTTTAACAACTATATAAGAGCACTTATAATTTGTGTTAATACTTAGTTGTTGTATCCCATGATATCATTGTGATTTGATGATTTTAGATGGTATCAAAGAAAAACCAAGAAAATAAAAGGCGAAAGGGTAGAAGTCCATTGTATTTCGCTGCACCTGTGAGCATATAGCAGGGTGTCGGAGGACTTCTAGAATATGATATTCTCGTGCATTAGGGGATGCCTTGAGGACTTCTAGAATATGATATTTGAGGACTTCTAGAATATGATATTCTCGTGCATTAGGGGATGCCTTGAGTTTATGTCAGATATTCCTTGTTCTGATTGGTTTGTCTTTTATAAGGTAATAATTATGAGGATACTATCCCTTGTTCGTATGCTGTGTTGGTCTAGTGGTAATTCTCTAGAATACCGTGTCCCTTTAGTGTCCGGCTGCGATACTTAACGCATTAGCTCCTGCACTATACGGTTCAATACGCGCTCCCACCCATTATTCATCATTTAAGGCTAAAACTACTTCTCATTTGCTCCCCTAACTTTTGTCTCTTAGTGCCTGTATTGACTCAGCAGAGTCTTTTGTTTAAGAAATGTTGTTTTACCTTGCTAAAAAAAGTCCACTTGTCGATAGAAGTGATGAATTTATGTTCAATCAGTCCCCACTGCCTCAAATCCTCACTGTCCATTTTCTTCTCTAGTGTCGACATTATATATATGTGCCATTTAGATTCAGAATTTTTCGTGTGTAAAATAGTATCATTTGAAATGCCTGAATATTTCGATACTGTTTCTTCAAGTACTTGAAAGTTGGAAAATAAAAACCGGAAGGCCACAATTACACCTCTAGTGCTTCTTTTCGAACTTTAAAAAATCTTGGACCTTTCTCATGAGTGACTACGGTAAATAAGGTCAGATAATTAGCGAGAATGACTTTAACAAAAAATCTAGAATTAGTAACATTGTTAATTGTGGTATATCTTCGACGAGAACGATGTTAGTATTTCAGTTTCTGTTTGATAGGAGTTTTATTTTCTGATGTTAATAATTTTCCATTTTTATTTGAACCAGTCTAGCCTAGTTGTTGGATAGTTAAAACCAACTTGTGAACGTTGGGTCTGCAATCCTATTTCTGTGGGAATTTGTTGAAGTTCTTTGCTATTTATTCTGAAATGAAATAAACACAAACCTTCTTTCTGCTATACTTTTGATTCACATCAGAAATTGGAGGTTCTTGCTTCCTCGAACGTGCTAGACAATCCTTGCTTTACTCCTAAATAGGTAGAGGAAAAGCTAATCCCCCTAGCAAGGCTGGACCACTGTTACATGTTTTATTACTAATTTTCGAAACTGTGTGCAGTGCAGATCATTCTACTGATTTATAATGGAACAACCACCCATGGCAACCCCAGCTGGTCAGCTTATCCATATCCTATATAATAATGGTAATTGCTACCAGTTTGATATGCACTGGTCTATGGGATTAAAATTGCCTTTTGGTATTCCCGGGTAGGATTTGGCTAATATATTTTGTTATTGTGTAGGCAATGTCGAGGGAAAGATGGGTGTCACCAAGAAAGGAGGGATTGGGGGAATAAAAGCTCTTATCGACATCAAATTCGAGAAACCTTACTATGCTTCAAATCAAGAAAGATAATTAATCCATAAATGTTGTTTCTATTGAGAAAAACCTCAGTGCTGCAAAAAATAAGTCTCAGTGAAGCCATCTTCACAGCAGGTTCTTAAGGGTCAGAGGATGAATCCTGTTGCTGAAGAAAACGTTCCCATTTCAATCAAGGAAGAGGGATTCCTGCGCAATCATTACGAGTGCATTAATGTCCAGAGTAAGGCCATTTACGTAGATGATTTTCTGAAGTCCGTGGGACTTGAAAATGGTAATGAATATAGATAGCACATCATCGACTTTATTTCCTAGCTATATATATTTGTCTCTGATAATTAGTTTACATTATCTTAATTCAGATATTACTGTGTGGCCATCATCTATCTAAACCAAAGGTACGTTTCAATCATTTTCCTTTTTCTTGTTGCTGGGTATCTAATTCCCACTCATCTTCTCTTTGTTTCCAGGACGTTTAGGGAGTTTGAAATGATCTGTTGTTTGATGATTCCATAGTCTATAATTGAGTTTTCAAAGTATGATCAAATTCTTTGTAATTAAATGATCTATTTCTAGTTGCTTTCTAAATGAGATTATCGTACAATATGGGGTTCTGCTTATGACAGAAACTTTCTTTTCTCATTTTTCCACCCATTATTTCTGGAGTATGTAGCTTTTTCTTTGCGTTGAACTTCAGATACAGCACCTGAACTTTGAGCTACTAGTGATTTTTCAGGAGGAGAGTACTGTGAAGCACTTGGAAATGAAGGAGATGCCAGGGCTGCTTTTTGAAGATCAAGTTTCTAGTTGCTACTACTTTTCATCTTCTTGGGAATCTCCTAAATCTTCAGAACTACCATTTATGAACTGGAAAGACGATAACTTTTCTGATTTCGCGTTGATGAAGACTCCTAAACTGCTGAATCCTTGAAGGGCTAATATGACTAGTTGCTGACTTGCTGGTGATAATCTTTACCTTTTTAGTATTTGCTCAATGATTATCTGGTGATCTCTTATGTTACTCTGCACCCGGATGGAATTAGGCATTTTTTCCTTTTGCTCGACTAAGTATACTTTTAAGATAATGTTTGGGTCGAGACAGATTTTCGTTGGTATATGTAAATCCTGATTTAAGTAGAATATCCTTTAAAACTACCAACACCATGTTATCTGTTTTAATTCTCCTTGCGTCATGAATTGAAGCGTTGTGAACTTGAAATGTTATGAATACAACTGTCAAAAAGGAAAAAGATTGAGACGTCCATTACAAATAAATATGACGTCTTAACAAAATCAATTTTTCTCTTGACGTGGTCGTTCAATTCTTAATATGAATGAAATTTGATAGGATATGGATATTAGATATACATAATTTCCAAAGCATCAAGACCAATATCAGCCTATAATTAACCTATCCGCATATCTCCATCTCAAATTTCAAAACTTTTTGCTTCTTGTACCACTAACAGGGATGTTTGATCGTGCTTAAACTTAGTTTCCAAAAAAAGTTAGAAGTGTTACTTTTTCACTAAAAATAAGTTTTATTTGTGTAAAAATGAATTTCAAAATGGTGATTGTAAATTTTAAGCATAACCAAACTGTTCCTACGCTGCGCATGGATTTTCTTCTCCTATTATGGTCTACCGTGGTAAGATTTGGCACAATGCTACGTGTATATAAAGGTCGACACATTGGTTTACACCTTAGTGAATTGGTAGATTTTGATGCATTGATTTTAACGGCATTTTTTTCAATGCATAACCAATTTTTGGCACATAAGAAAGTGTAATCCAAGGTGTAGAGAATATGTGTACAAGTAAATTAATCCTTTACAGAAATGGATTTAAACATGAGGACTTTTTTCGCTTGCGCCGTTCAGTTACATTAGAGAAGCAGAGAAAAAGAGCTTACACCGTTTAGTTGACGAGATTTGATGGGGTTGAGGGTGCGAATAATGATATTCTTCATACAAAATAAAGAAGGCTGGCTTTGAAAGGCCTCGTCCACTTGGTGGGGTGAGTAACCTGAGTGCCTTGAAGGAAAGATATTTCTTTATTTTGATGAAAAAATTTCGATTTTTATTTGTATAGTTAAAATTGGTGAATCGACAAGTATTGAATTTTGTTAAATTACAACTTAAACGAACGTCTTAAAAAAAATAAAAAATTAGCAATTATAGTTAATGTAATTTTTGGCAAATTAAAATATATGTGATTTTTTTTAGTAATGTTATTTAGCACCACTGATATTACAATATGAGTTTATGTGACATTAAATGTTATTATATGAAAAGTACAATAAAATGAATCACATAATCTCACATTTAATTAAACTTATCACATAATGTCACATAAATCGGTACTTACAATGTATGTACTTTTTCAAAATTTGTTGTAACTTATACTATGTTATTGTTACGGTGCGTGTAATTTTTTTCAAAGAAAAATTGCGCACACCACATCCTTCCGTCACTATTAACCACCGCAACATTTGGACGATCCATGTGACACCACCATCAATTCATGAATGTATCATTTAGAAAATAAGAAAATAGGAAATAAACAATTCATTCAAAACTATAACCACATTTTCCGTCACTAATTTTGTCACAACCACAAGTGTTCGATAGCTAGAAGGATTGGTGTGCATTTGGTAATCGCTTTTTCTTTTTAAAGAAAAGTAAAGCCAAGCATGCTCCAGAAAATATCAACGTCCATTCCTTAATTTATCATTTTGATGCTAGGTGCAATTCTGATTCAAACTAGTGGCCCAAAAGTATGGAAATGGGCTTTCCACTCAACCCTTGAATGTAGGCCCAATCGACTTCCAAACTATTTCACTTTCTTTAATCCATATACTATTATTTGATCTTTTCGTCCAAATTAACATTCCAAACATGTCTTGTAAGCCCAATTTGAAAGAAGAAAAAAGAAGACGAAAAACCAATGGAAATTCATTATGGACATGAATGATATATTTGTTAAGTCAGATTGGACTTAGATTCAACGTAATCAATCATGAATATCATCATATGCTCTCTTGTTAATAGATTCATCGTGATTCATTCTAATTTCATTGATTTAATCCATTCTAAATATTAGAAATAGAAGTGAGTTTGTTATCAACTATTAACGTATCAAACTTGTTCTATAAATGCAACTTACAAGAAGAAAAAATGATGTTAAAATGATACAATGGAACTCAATGGTGGATATGTAAGACATGTATGATATATTGAACTAAAGTAAATTCATATATAAAATTTGAAAGAAGGAAAATAATAAAAATTGTCGAGACAACAAAAAATTTATTTCTGCCAAAGTAGATTCATGTCACATAAAAGCGTGAATTTTGAATGAAGAATTTTTTTTTAATGACAAGATAGGGCCCACGTGGTATTTTTTTTCTTTGTGTGGGGTCCAGAAGATGAGGTATCAATTCAATTGGAGCTCTCTCCGTGGAACTAAAGCAACACCAAAGAAATCTTTAAAAGTTGGACACGCTTTGCTTTATTCTTACCCTTCCGACAACCATACATATTTATATTAGCAAAGCATAGAATATTTATTTATTTTGCTAAAAACATAAAATTTTTGCTTAAAATACCCTTTGTGTTTGTATTGTGACACATCAGAATTCACAAAATTATGAAAAAATAAATTCAAAAATTTTATTAATTGAAGATGATGAAAATCAATGAATTAACCATTTATTTATAAAAGTTTACATGAAAACCTAGTTTAAACCAACTAAAATTGAAAAGAATTCAAAATGAACTAAATGACAAAAATAGCACTAAACTTTAAATGTAGTTTTCGAGTACTAAACGAATTTGGATAGCCAAAATCTATTGTATGTTACGACAAAGCTGTGAGTTTTATTCGTCTACTCGTTCTCTTTCATAAATGGTATTATGAGTCCAAATCGGAGTTCAACTGCCACATAGGTACTATTTTTTTTTCCTTTTTGGTCCATTTTTTCTTCAATTCATTCAACACTCTGTTCTACATCATATTGGTTTTGTATAGTGCACAATTTTTTAAAAATCCCCCCCCAATTCTTTTATTTTTTAAGGATGAAGGAACACGTAGAGAGAAATAAATTTCGACAGTTTTTAAATGAATATAAAATTTATAAAATAACAAATATAGAATAAAAATAAAAATAATCTTGTAATGAGGGCCGCACATCCCCAATCTGCTGCTCCACCATATGTATATCATCTTATCTTCTTCTTCTCATTTCTATTCTCTCATCCAAATTCAAATTTTATCTATTGACCAATCATTTAGAGTAATATCCCAAATCAAATTCATTTTAGCTATCCGATTTATTGACTTTTATACATATCGTGTCACTAGTTAGTGAAACTTTTTGAAATACTAGTCACAGCTAAACTTGTGTTGCACGTTATTTTGAAATGTTTTATAAATACTGTAAAAATGATATTTGAAAATCAGTTAATATAAAAAATAGTTAAAAAAAATCTATTTACGTGAAATGAACTTTTTATACAATTCAATTATTTATTTACGTGTATGATAATAATTAACATTAATTTATATATATCATATTATAATTCAATCAATTAATTTTTTAAGTTCATGCACGTACACTTTATATATTTTGGGGGTTGTTCAATTATTCTAGAAATACTACAATTCAGTTATTTATGTATGTTCATGTATACTAATTAACATTTATTTATGGATATGTTAAATATAACATTAAGTCATTTAGTTCATGTATACATGTTTTGGGAGCTATTTAATTATTCTAGGAGTAAATAAATTATTCAAGTTCATGAACACGTATTTACTTTTAAGATTATTCATTTTATCATAAATTATTCTAAGAATATATAAATTATTAAAGATTGAATACTTTGGGAGCTATTCAATTATTATAGGAGTTGATAAATTATTCAAGTTCATGTATACGCTTATTTAATTTCAATATTATTCATTTAATCTATGATATGACGTCATTTGTCTAAATGTATATAAATTAGTATTTTTCTATATATATTAATTCAAATTAATTAAATTTTATATTGGTTCACTTACGCCCCTTTGTTTAAATGTATATACATTATTCTTTTTCTATATTCATTGATTCAAATGAATTAAATTTCATGTTCATGAATCAATTCGATTGTTTTCGTACAATTCAATTATTTATTTGTGTGCATGTTTAATTAATACTCAATTAAATATATATTGAAAAACGAAAAGTAAGGTAATATTATTGCCAACTGCTTACTGGACCTACATGAATGCATGTGAATTGGAGCAAAAAGTCAATACTTTAGCGGAGTAGATCGTGGTTTGAAGATTTGTCTTGAGAGAGAGGCTAGACCCTCCCACTAGTTAACTCTACAGTGCATTACCAAGATTAAAAATATTTGTAAAATATTTGATTCCACGAGAAATCAGAATTTTAGTAATTTTGTTAAAAAAAAAAAAAAATGAAATGTGTGGTAGATAAATTGATATAAGTTGTGGGCTATATATGAAACGTATGATTAAAAATAATGTTGAGAAATGCATTATAATTATTGCTGTTGACGCCAAATTCCAGTGCGATCTAATGTCAATAAATGAGAGCCAAATCGCCGTCCATTGTGAAGCTTCTCCATACTCAAAACAAACTTTAGAAGTTGGTCTACATTTTGCAATATAATTATTGCTATTTGTCGATGATCAAAGGATACCACATATGTACTATGTTTGAACCTCTTTCATTATCGTTGTGTATGGAGATCAATTCTACATGCCATTGAACATGTGCATCCCCATACATTACATGTAGACCTTTCAGGTTCGTGCTCTTCGTTTTGTAGTGAATCTTTAAAAAGTCGTGTTATTAACTACATATCTAGTTCGACATTGAACACCTATTATCTTGATAACTTGAGAAGAGAATTAGTGGCGGTCGAAAAAAATTCAATAAACCTTTTATTCGGTTCAACACATTGTTTGACACCCTACCATGCGGAATGCTTAATATCCATTCAGATTGTGTGCATGTAGCTTTTATATCATTAACCACTCCAGCCACAGTTATGCATTTGTATCGTGGATAAAATTTCTCTGTATTGGCACGTTGGCTATAGGTGGATCACTAGCATAACATCTATTTATTATATTTGTATCGTACTTCAAATATTTATCATTGTTGTCGTTTTAAGATTTTATACTATTGCTCGTCGTTTCCAAAATATAGTACTATTACTTGTTTCCAAATTTAACATTAACCACTAGTTACAACCATGAATTCTTGTTTTGAATCGAACTTCACTTCTACGCATCTACAAAGCATGTGGATTGCTTACAAATTTATGTATCGTACTTCAAACATTTGCCGGTGTTGTCATTCTCCGATTTTATACCGTTACTTCGTTTCCAAATCTAGTACTGTTACTTGTCATTTTCATATTTAGCATTACTACTTGCTCATTAATAAGATTCTAAAAATATGCATATAACTACAATATAGGAATTTACTATATGTGTTCAATCATAATACATGTACATTAACTTTTACATTAAGTTTGACATGAAATCTATCATAGCCATTGATTTTTAGAACACCATTTTGCATCACTCACCAGATTTTTAACACATAGGTGGATGTCAACAACAATATCAACAAGCAGGGGCAGACCCAACACTTGGCCGCCCATGCTGGTTCGTCGGAAACTTCAGACGAATGTCAGGCAGGGGTTGGGAGCCGGGAAGAAAATGAAGAATAGAAGAAGGAGGAGGCACTTCTAGGTTGGAACTAGAGTCTCGAGTTTTCAAAATTTTTGGGCCTCATTTTTTAGCCTAATTCATGGTTGGTTTTGCTATCCATTTAACAAAACCAAATAAAAGGAATTGGTCCAATTTAATTTCCATATCCATTTCTCATTTCTTCTAGGCAGTAGGGGGTGACGTCGCGACGAGTCTACGAGGGAGATTGTTGGTGAAATGAATTTGGCGAAATTATTTTGAGGACTGAGGAGGATGGTGAGGATTGAGGAGGACAGTGTAGACTGCTGGTTGTGACGGTGAGTTTTTGGGCTGGAGTGGAGGTTGGAGCAGCGGAGCTTCCACCTTAGTTCCGAGTCCGACTGTGTTTTCTATTGGGCTTGTCCGCGCCTGTGAGTTTTTGGGCTGTGGACTGGAGGCTGGAGCTTCCGCCTTAGTCTGGCGCTAGACGGCTGGGGCAAGCTTGAGTTTTTGGATTGGACCGCTGGAGGTATTAGGTATGTTACGTATGTATATTGTATGGTGTATTTTAATTTGTCAATTTCCTATTTGCTGTTAATGAATTATGATAAATAAGTAAATGAGAGTTTATGGATGAGTGCAGCCCTGTATATTTATGTTGTTGTATTCCTTTTTTTTTTTTTTTCAATTTTTGTTAATTTGTGAATTATGAGAAATGAGAATTTATATTAACTATGAGTTATGACTCATAATTTTGAATTGTACTTTTGTATTGTGAATTATGATTTGAGAATTTAGGATTTTAGGAAATCGGGATTTAGAGATATGTATATACTTTTTACGTTTTAGTGCATTTATATATGTATCGAATTATATTTTTGACTATTACGATTGTTGATTGTCTACGGTTATCGTTAACGATCTCCGCCCGTGCTGGGTCCAATTCCTGGATTCATCCTTGTCAACAAGAATGTACAAATAAGTTGATGTGCGTGTTTTCTTTTTTCTTACAATTATAAATTCGTTTCTTTTAAATATCAATTTTATACTCTCGCTCGCCCACAAAGATCTCCCTGATAATTAAGTCATTCAATCATTCAATTTAAGTGGATATTACCTATAATACGGATACCTACTAAAATTTTAAACCGTCTGATGTGGTCATTATTATGGATACCTCGAGCATGAGGACTATCATGGTTCTCCCTTTTCGATTATAGGACCCGGGTCCTCGAGCTTGTATAGTCCTCGAGATACCTCGAGGATGGACCCTCCAGAATGTCTCCAAAATCACTTTATTAGTCCTCGGGGGTATGTGCTCGGGATTTTGCCTTAGCCAAATCCTCGAAGTGCTCCGTGATCGACAGTTACTAGTCCTTATCCTGAAAGGACTCTAGCCCTATCCAATTGCCTCAATTGAGGAATCATAGGTTCTAAAGGAGTCTTACCTTGAGGAACACTTCAAATCAGGAAGAATTAGACTTCTAGTCACAATCCAACACTCATCCCAACAATAATTCCTAAAAATAAGGTGATGAGTCCTACCAGGAGTCCACTACTACCTAGCTCTATAAATATGGAGCCTTGGATCATTTTTCAGGTATGTTCTTTCATTCACATAATTTTACAAGCACATATCTTTTCTCAAAATCTCTCTCTGACTTAAGCATCGGAGGGGCGACGAGGACACACCTCGTTGCCTTTGTTTCAGGTACCGGAGGACCTTGCTCGTGCTCGTGCTCGTGCTCAGTCGTCAACCTCGGGATCAACATGTACGATTTTTGGTACCAACATTGGCGCCGTATGTGGGAAACGCTACCAAAAGTCATGGTGAATACACGTTCAGGTCTTCCTCCGATAAGCTCATCCATTCCAAACAAACCCCCTGGCACGGAATCCCCAGTCCATCGAGAAGAATCATCAGCAATACCAGTTCATCAACCTGCAGTGGTGCTGCTAGGGCATTCAAAGAACTACGTCAGCAAGTTACAAAGCTAACTCAACTACTTATTCAAAGAAATACTCCACAACCTCCAGCACAAGCACCAACACTAGCTCAACCAAGAAGTATCATAGCTCATGCTCGAGCTTGAGATACCCGTGATGCTCATGACAATGGTGGATCTGGGGCCCAGGCATACCCCTAGTAGCCTCGGCCTCGAGATTGGTTACCATGGACTCGGATAAACTCGCTCGAATTATACAAGACGACATTACGGCTAGACTACTGCAGAATATCCAGGGAACGATGGTTCGTGAATGATGATCATGCTCAGGATATCGTGATGCATATGAAAACGGTGGATATAGGGGGCATCGGGCATGTCCCCAGTATCCTCGACCTCGAGATTGGTTACTGCGGACTCAGGAGAGCTCGCTCGGATCATACTGGATGGGAACACGACAGGACTACAACAGAATACCAAAGGAACGATAGGGTTCACCCCTAACACTCCAAGGAATGATTACATCGAAGGAAGGACCTCAGGATCAGGAGGAGATAACAAACCTACGACTGGTATAATCAAGTGGTAGTAGTCCTCACCTTGTCTATATAATTAATTCTGCTTTAACTTTGTTTATTATTTTGGGCTTGCATTTGATCGGGCTTGCATGACCCCACATTTTTCTTTTAGTAGTTCATGCTGCAGGAACATCAAAGCCTTGCCCCGCGCAAGCACCCTAAAGTCCTGTCATGCGCAGGCACCATCAGAACATGCTACGGGCATGCTCTCCAAAAGTCCCGCAACTAGCGGGCCCTCATGACATAGTGCGAGCAATCACCTCAAACATGTCATGAGCATTCCTCGAGACATGCTACGGGCTTGCTCTCCAAAAGTCCTGCAACTAGCTGGCCCTCGTGACATAGTGCGAGCAATCACCTCAAACATGTCATGAGCATACCTCGAGACATGCTACGAGCATGCTCTCCAAAAATCTCGCAACTAGCGGGCCCTCATGACATAGTACGAGCAATAACCTCAAACATGTCATGAGCATACCTCGAGACATGTTACGGGCATGCTCTCCAAAAGTCCCGCCACTAGCAAGCCATCATGGCATGACATGAGCGAACACCTTGAAACATGCCATGAGCACTCACCGAGACATGCTATGGGCATGATCTCATCAAAACCTTGTCACGCGTAGGCACCTCCGAGACATGCTACGAGCATGATCTCACAAAAAGCCCTATCATGCGCAGGAACATCAAAACATACCACAAACGAACACCTTAAAAATCTACCTCGAGCTCGACCAGTCCAAAATAAGTATTGGACAGAATTTCATCGAATAGTCCTCGAGCTCGAGACTGTGTCATAGGTACCCGAGTCGTCGAGCTCAGGCCTTCATTATTACATGAGCTATCCTCGAGCTCATGACTGCATTATTACATGAGCTATCCTCGAGCTCATGACTCAATTATTACATGAGCTATCCTCGAGCTCATGACTGCATTATTACATGAACTATTTTCGAGCTCATGACTGCATTATTACATGAGCTATCGTCGAGCTCATGACTTCACATGATAACTTGAGCTATCTTCGAGCTCATGACTTCATTATTACATGAGCTATCGTCGAGCTCATGACTCAATTATAACTTGAGCTATCGTCGAGCTCGTGACTTAATTATTACATGAGCTATCCTCGAGCTCATGACTTCACATGAGCTATCCTCGAGCTCATGACTCAATTACTACATGGGCTATCATCGAGCTCATGACTTTATTATTACATGAGCTATCCTCGAGCTCATGACTCAATTATTACATGAGCTATCCTCGAGCTCATGACTGCATTATTACATGAGCTATCCTCGAGCTCATGACTCAATTATTGTGACACAGATGCTATCGTCTGGAGTCTGATTCACATGATAACTTGTGCTATCTTCAGAGCTCATGACTTCATTTAAAATAATTATTTTTGTTAAAAAACATGAGCTATCTTCGAGCTCATGACTTCATTATTACATGAGCTATCGTCGAGCTCATGACTTAATTATTACATGGAGATGTCCTCGAGCTCATGACTCAATTATTACATGGGCTATCATCGAGCTCATGACTTTATTATTACATGAGCTATCGTCGAGCTCATGCCTTTATTATTACATGAGCTATCTTCGAGCTCATGACTCAATTATTACATGGGCCATCATCGAGCTCATGACTCAATTATTACATGGGCTATCATCGAGCTCATGACTTTATTATTACATGAGCTATCGTCGAGCTCATGCCTTTATTATTACATGAGCTATCGTCGAGCTCATGACTGCATTATTACATGAGCTATCCTCGAGCTCATGACTCAATTATTACATGGGGCCATCATCGAGCTCATGACTTTCTTATTACAGGAGCTATCGTCGAGCTCATAACTCAATTATTACATGGGCCATCATCGAGCTCATGACTTTCTTATTACATGAGCTATCGTCGAGCTCATGCCTTCATTATTACATGAGCGATCTTCGAGCTCGTGACTGCATTATTACATGAGCTATCCTCGAGCTCATGACTCAATTATTAAGTGGCTATTCTCGAGATAATGCTTTATTTAATTTACTTTATGCGAGTATTCTCGAGCTCATGACTCAATTATTACATGAGCTATTTTTCGAGCTCATGACTTCATTATTACATGAGCTATCGTCGAGCTCATGACTCAATTATAACTTGAGCTATCCTCGAGCTCATGACTCAATTATGACATGAGCTATCTTCGAGCTCATGACTTCATTATTACATGAGCTATCGTCGAGCTCATGACTTCACATGATAACTTGAGCTATCTTCGAGCTCATGACTTCATTATTACATGAGCTATCGTCGAGCTCATGACTCAATTATAACTTGAGTTATCCTCGAGCTCATAACTCAATTATTACATGGGCTATCATCGAGCTCATGACTTCACATGAGCTATCCTCGAGCTCATGACTTCACATGAGCTATCCTCGAGCTCATGACTCAATTATTACATGGGCTATCATCGAGCTCATGACTTTATTATTACATGAGCTATCGTCGAGCTCATGCCTTCATTATTACATGAGCTATCTTCGAGCTCATGACTGCATTATTACATGAGCTATCCTCGAGCTCATGACTCAATTATTACATGGGCCATCATCGAGCTCATGACTTTATTATTACATGAGCTATCGTCAAGCTCATGCCTTCATTATTACATGAGCTATATTCGAGCTCATGACTTCATTATTATATGGGCTATCGTCGAGCTCAGACCTTCATTATTACATGAGCTATCTTCAAGCTCGTGACTTAATTTTTACATGAGCTATCATCGAGCTCATGACTTCACATGAGCTATCTTCGAGCTCATGACTGCATTATTACATGAGTTATCCTTGAGCTCAAGACTTGTGAAATTAATTGATTACATTGTCCTCGAGCTCAAGACATTGTCAAAAAGTTAATTAAATATGTAGTCATCAAGCTCATATGCATCCACACCTAACTTTCGAGCTTTAGGAATGGATGCACGGGGGCCACTGATGTGGTCATTATTATGGATACCTCGAGCATGAGGACTATCATGGTTCTCCCTTTTCGATTATAGGACCCGGGTCCTCGAGCTTGTATAGTCCTCGAGATACCTCGAGGATGGACCCTCCAGAATGTCTCCAAAATCACTTTATTAGTCCTCGGGGGTATGTGCTCGGGATTTTGCCTTAGCCAAATCCTCGAAGTGCTCCGTGATCGACAGTTACTAGTCCTTATCCTGAAAGGACTCTAGCCCTATCCAATTGCCTCAATTGAGGAATCATAGGTTCTAAAGGAGTCTTACCTTGAGGAACACTTCAAATCAGGAAGAATTAGACTTCTAGTCACAATCCAACACTCATCCCAACAATAATTCCTAAAAATAAGGTGATGAGTCCTACCAGGAGTCCACTACTACCTAGCTCTATAAATATGGAGCCTTGGATCATTTTTCAGGTATGTTCTTTCATTCACATAATTTTACAAGCACACATATCTTTTCTCAAAATCTCTCTCTGACTTAAGCATCGGAGGGGCGACGAGGACACACCTCGTTGCCTTTGTTTCAGGTACCAGAGGACCTTGCTCGTGCTCGTGCTCAGTCGTCAACCTCGGGATCAACATGTACGATTTTTGGTATCAACACCGTCCAATCATTATCAATTCACATGTTTTTTTGTTATTATTTATAATGCATTTTTAATTTATTAACCATATAAAAATATTTGCTAAATTTTAATATTTCTTGATACTAAATATGTTATGACTCATCACTAGGAATTGCCATGTGGCTATGTGATTTGTTCCAACCGAACCGCTTAGCCTCCTTCTATGTAGACCGATGCCCATGCTACTCCGAGACCGTCAGCCAAGGCCTCAGTACGTCCAGGCGCCTTTCTAGATTCGAGGCCCTTCAGCTAGTAACGGTCCACGAGCAAAGATTGGTTCATGATGAAGATCTTTATTTAAATGATTAATGTGACATTTGTAAAAAGTGTATTTGTGTCTTGTCTTATCAATATAAGAGTATTTATTACTTTGAAAAGCTAGGGAAGGCAATCAATGGCTAGGACTTGATACTTCGGCCAAGGAGATGAGGCTGCGTGTAATTTGATCCAAGGGTCACTATCTCATTTGTAACACTATAAATACCTCAACCATGTAATAGTCGAAGACTAATCAAACTTTAAATACTCAAAGTAGCCTATTTTATTCTTTGATCAATTTTTTACAATTACAAATCTTGCTCTTATCGATTGATCATTATACAATCGTGTCCCGGAAACCTTGCCGGAACCCGAATGGATACATTTCATTGAGCTCCTTCCACGTTCAAATATTGGAGTGATCTCGACCGTTGATCTACGTTAACGCGTTGGATTTAGCTTACGTACGCACGAGTAGTCTCGACATCTGTTGAGTTCGTTTTTTGAGATCAACAAAATATTTTCTTGTTGTTTCTAAATATATTTAATATTAAATTACATATATTAAAGTAATAAAAGGAATAAAATAGGTGTTTTGAATCTACTATTTCTTTAACGAATAAGTATAAATTTTTTGAAGATTTAAATGGGTTATAATTTAGTATCATTGACAATTGAAGAGAGCCAAATCACCATCCTTTTGAAGCATCTTCAAAAAACAAAACTCAAAATAAACATTAGAATGGTCGTCGTTTGAAAAGTAAATATACTAAATAAACAAAGTTTTGGTCAAATAAAAATTTTAACCCTAGCTTTCTACTATTTTCATCAATTTTTTTACCGTGGAAAATACATGAACTTCTAAAGTTTTGCACCCGAGGTTCCTTGTTATATTATGTTAGGTGTGATGAAGGATTTGTTTTTATTAATTATTTCTTCTTTATTGCTATTTTTCGATTGTCAAATAATATTATAGACTATGTTCGAACCTCTATTACTATTATTACATCTGGAGCATGCTAATAATTTCTACATGCAAGTAGAACATGTGCATCCCCGTGCTTGATATCGAGAATAATTTTTCATGTATAGACTTCATGTTCGTGCTTTTCGTTTTGTAGTAAATGTCTTAAAAGTCGTGTTATTTACCACATGCCTAGTTGGATATTAAACAAACGTTACTAAAACAACTTAAGAGGACAATTAGTGACGCTTGACAAAAATCCATGAACTTTTATTCCGTGCAACACGTTGTTTGACACCCTTTCACGTGGAATCTTGCTCCTACCATGTGGATTGTGTGCACGTAGCTTTTATAACATTAATAGCTCCAGTTACAGTCGTGAATTTGACAACGGGTGGATCACTAGCGTAACATCTATTTATAGTTTTTTTTATTTTATTTTTTATCGTAATTCAAACATTTATCAATGTTGTCATTTTCAGATTTTGTTCTACTTGCTATCTACAACATAATATATTTCTAACGTAAAAAGTAAAACGTTTAATATATTAAGACCATTATCATGAACTATGCAGGATTATTAATTATTTGACTATTAATTTAAGAATTAGAATTTTTACAATTATGAGTTCATTCATTTGCTTGGATTTTAGCAGAAATTAAATATTAATCTAGACTTAGATCTCCCCAATAATTAAATTATTCAATCATCTAATTTAAGTGAACTTTACCAATAATACCTACTAAATTTTTTATCATCCAAACATTATCAATTCACATGTTTTTTTTATTAATTATAATGCAGTTTTAAGTGATTAACCATATAAAAATATTTGTAAAATTTTATTTTTTCTTGATATTAAATATTTTCTAGTTGTTTCTAAATATATTTAAAATTAAATTACATATATTGCCGTAATAAAAAGGAATTGAATAGGTGTTTTGAATCCACTATTTCTTTAATGAAAAAGCATTTTTTTTTTAAGATTTAAATGCATTACAATTGTTGTTGACAACAAATTCATCTAATTGTCAACAGAAGAGAGTCAAATCACCATTTAAAGCCTCTCCAAACTCAAAAAAAATATTAGAATGCTCGTCATTGGAAAAATAAATGAACAATGTTTTGGTTAAGTGAAAGTAATTTAGCTTTCTTCTATTTTCATAAGTTTTATCGTAGAAAAGATATGAACGTCTAAAGTTTTGCATTTCATGTTTCTTTGTACATTTTGTAGGCGTAATATAGGGTTTGTCATCATCATTATTTCATCTTTATTATTATTTTTTGTTGACATCCGACCTTCGGGATCGTTAAATACAATTTGTTGAATGCATTAAGCTCATGCTAATTTAAACTCAAATATTTGAGATCGGCTCATATTTATCATTGCTGAAGTTCGATGGGACATAATGATTGAAGATTCCTTACACATTGTACAAATAGTCAATCAACGAGTGACATTTGGAACATCTTACATTAGCGCCCACCAATTCCACCAATCAAATATCTTAGCTTCATTCTCTAATTAGTTCATTAATCGTTGGGGACCACATGTAAAGTTAACTTGTAATGACATGACAGAGCTGAACTCAGTGACCAATCTAAACATGTCAATGATGTATTTTCTCATCTCGATATTGTAGCTGCTAAGACAAGGAAATGAAATGTATGATATCCCTATAAAAGGAAGAATAAAAGTCTTAGAAAGAAAAAAGGAAGGAAGAAGGAAAAAAAAGGGCTCTAAACACTTCATATTTCAAATATATTTTTGAGAAAAAAGAGCAAACACTTGTAGTTACAATTATAATTTGCAAATCATTATCAATAAAATTCTTATTTACATTTTAAGTTGGCTTGAATCTTGTTCATACAATTTTCAACGTTAACATTTGTCAATGGCCAAAGAATTTCATAAGCTATGTCTGAACCTCTTCCACTATTGTTGTATCTGGATCTGAATTTCATAAGTTACATGTAGATTCTTTAGGTTCATGCATTTCGCTTTATAGTGAATAACACTTATAGATTCAACAAAGTTTTCCCTCAAACCATTGTTTTCTCTCAAGACCTCTATCAAAATGATTACACCAAGTACCCAGTAGTTACTGCTCACCAAATAACAGACTATTAACCATTACAAACAATTCATAACAAATCTCACCAAGGAAATCTAACAAAATAAAGTATTATAGACGAAACCCAAAAGGTTTTTTAGAGTGGGGGAGAATGAGAGCAAAGAGAAAACCCTAGAAAAATTATCTGAACAGCCAAGCCAATCAAAGTATCTAGAATATAGGGATTCAGCAATTAAGTTTCATCCAAGGACCACCAATCAACCATATGGCATCATCTCAACCATTGATCTAAAACGAACTTAAATTCACATTTCAGAAATGCGTGAATGCACATATGTGGGAGGCAACTGAGTTTGGGCTTCAATTGTATTTGGGCTGCCAATATTGTAAGTGGATCCATCATTGGACTAGAAATTTGGGTTCAACAAAGTGTTAAGCAAATCTAATTATCTCCACCTTGTTTTACATCTTTGGTGTTTCATAATAGACTTAGATGTTAATACCTCATTTTGTTTCATTTACTCTAAGCACCAGCAAAATAATAATAATAATAATAATAATAATAATAATAATAATAAATCAATAAATAAAAATAAAAAATCAATAATAGCATTTAGAAGATTCAAACAATCCCTAAATTTATGTAAATGAAGTATTTTTGCACCCATATTTCAGGATTACATTTAGTAGATACATTTTCTATTTTCATGATTTCATTTTCTAAAAGATATCTTATAAAGTAAAATTTAACATCTATATGTTTAGTTTTATCATGAAAAACAGGATTCCTACTTAAATATATTGCAAATTGACTGCCAGAATACAAAATTGCACTATTGTCAGAAAAAACCAATTCATCCAAGAAACATTTCAACCAAATACCTTCTTTTACAGTATATATGGTTGCAATGTATTCAGCTTCTGTTGATGCAAGAGCTAGAATATTTTGCAGCTGAGATATCCTGCTTATGCAGGTGTTACTTAAAGTAAAATATATGTAGATGTGAATTTTCTATTATTACCATTACCAGCAAAATCTGAATGAACAAAGCCTTTTAGTTTGATTCCAGTTTTACTTTTGTTAAACATTAACTCCAAGTTAATATTTCCTTTTAGATACCTTAATAATCATTTCATGGCTATCCAGTGACATTCACCAGTATTGCTCATAAGCCTCCTAAGAACACTTATAGAAAAAGCAAGATCGTGTCTGGTACAGACTATAATATACATGACCGATTCAACAACATTTGCATGAGGAATTTTATTCAACTTTTTCTTTACTTGTTCAGATTTAGGGCATTGATCTACATACATTTTAAAGTGATTAGCTAAGGGAAGACTGAACTCCTTGGCCTCATTCATAGAAAATATTCCTAATATGTTAGAAATAAAGGATTATTGAGTTAGAACAATTTATTTTTATTCTATCTCTTCTAATCTCCATATCTAAAATCCTTCTAGCTAGCCCTAAGTCTTTCATTTCAAAATAGAAACATGGATCATACTCTTATAAAAGTATCAAATCTGATATATCACTGCTTGAGAGTTTGTTTCAGCCATACACAGATTTTTGTAAAAGACACGCATTTTTATTTTCCTTTTTGTTCAAATCCCCATTGGTTGAGTAATATAAATCTTTTAATCTAAGTTTCCATTTGAGAAAGCAGTTTTTGCATCTAATTTTTCAAATTCAAATTTAAATTGTGACAAGAGAGATAATAGAACTCTTATAGAGGTATATTTGACTACACGGCAAAATATTTCATTGTAGTCAATTCCCTTCTTTTGGGTAAAATCCTTAGCACCTAACTAGCCTTGAATCTTACATTTTCATCTTTTGTTTCACCTTCTTTTATTTTGTAAATGAATTTATAGTCAATAACCTTTTACCCTTTTAGTTTATTAACTAAGGTCTAGGTCTTATTTTTGTCCAATAAAAGTATTTCATTTTTCATGGCTGCAAACCAAAGGTTTGCATCTTTTCCCCCAATGGCCTCTTCATAAGAGTTGGCTCATTGTTGAGAAAAAAAATTTCACACTTAGTGCATCGACAAATTCCGATTCATCAAATCTAGAAGGTTGTCTCATTTCTTTTCTCACTTTATCCCTAGTTAGATGTTATTTTCATATAGTTCGGGTTCAGACTCAGTATTGTGTTCCTGAACTTGCTCCACTTCATTCTGGTCCTCAATTTCAAGATTTAAATATGTAGAAAAGAGATTAGATTCCATATAATTTTTGTTCTAACTATTTTCAGAGGCAGTATATCCTTTTCCTTTGCACATGGCATGTCAATTTCATTAAAGACCACGTTTCTACTAATGACGACTCTGCACCCACCCTGACCCCTTAGCCCAAATTCTGTATCCTTTTATACATTCTTAATATTCTAAGAAAATTCATTTAATGGACCTTGGTTCAAGTTTGCCTTCATTTTGATCTTGATATGCAGCACATCCAAAAACTTTTAGTTTGGAATAATCAACAGGATGATCGTTCCAAATATGATTTGGAGTGTCATAATTTAGATATTTAGTGGGACATTTGTGTATCACATATGATGCAGTTTTTACAGCTTTTCCCTAAAATAATTTTGGGAGATCAAAGCAAATAAGCTTGCATCTCTCTTTCTCTAAAATGGTCTTAGTCATTCTATTGTGGAATATATGTGATAGTCCTATATATAAGGGTACCATTTTCTTTACAAAAATCATCAAACTCTTCTTTTCAAAATTCAAGTTCATTGTCAGTTTTAATAATTTTAACCATTTTTATTTACTTGATTTTCAATTAGAGTTTTCCATTCATTAAAATTTTGGCAGATGTTGGGTTTGTTTTTCAAAAGGATAACCCAACTTTTTTTAAAAAAAATCATCAACTATGAGAAGGTAATATCAAAAATAAAAATAAGTACACACAAAGGCTGGTCGCTTAAACCCCCCAAAACTAGCATGAAGATAATTAGGTATTTCTTTGGATTTATGAATGTTTGCAACATAAAGTAATTTCTTTTGCTTCACATAAATGCAGTGTTCACAAAAGACAACTTTTCAATCATTTCAGCACCCAAAAGATCTTGTTTCTTTAAAATGTGCAAATTTTCATCACTTATATGTCCAAGTATTTTGTGGCATATTTCAGATTTATCAGGTTGTTAGATTGTTTAAGCTAGTGGGTTATCCACCAAGGATGAATATTTTATAATATAAATCTCATTAATTTTATGGACCTGAATAATTTTTTCAAAATTTATTTGCAGGGTCAAAATTTCCTTATCGATGAAGGTTTCATATCCTTCGTCATCAAGGGTACCTAAAGATATTAAGTTTCTCTTTAAGTTAGAAATGTAATATATTTTCTCTAAAGTAAGCACATTTTCATTTTTGAGTTTTAAAATAGTTCTTCCAATTTCTTTAATTTTGCAGGAGAATTCATTTCTCATAGTTACTTGTCTTCCATTAATTTACAAAAAATCAGTAAAATATTTTTTTACAAGGTGTAGTGTGAAAATTACTCCTGAATCAAAAATTCATTCATCTTTAACTAAAGATTGACAAGTCATATAAATTTAACCATTTGAGACTGCAGCTCCACCTTCAATTTTATTAGCATTTTTAAGCTCTTCAATTCTTTTAAAACAATCTTTTATGAAATATCTCATATAACACTTCTTTCCTTTAACCTTATTGTTATTTGATTTGTATTTGCCATTTTAAAATTTATCTAAAAATTATTTTCCTTTTCCAAAACTTTTATTTGAAAAGTTATTATTGTTTCCTCTAGGAAAATTCTTTCCTCTTAGACAGTTTGATAGGGTAGATTTTTCATGGAAAATGATTTTTTTTTTCCATTTTTCAACTTTTGTAGTATTTGATATGTAAAATTTTCCCGGAAAAATATTTTCTAACTTTTCATATTATCCACATTTTTTAGGAAAATAAATTCTTGATATTTTGGTAGGTAAATATTTTCCAGATTTTTTTTTTGACAATTGGAAGAAATTCTAGATACAATGGTAAAAAAAAAATTCACTTTTATTGACAATTTTCATACAAAACAAAGCAAAACGAATGATATTCGGTATAGTTATTTTTTCAAATCTTTTTTTGACAATTGGAATAAATTCTAGACCCAATGATAAAAAAAATTATCACTTTAATGGACAACTTTTATAAAAAATGAAGTCAAACGAATACCAAACTTTCAACATTTTCCATGAAAAATTATACCAATCAAATACAATTAATTACAATTCTCAGTAAAACAATTTAAAAGAAAATTTTTTCCCTGTAAAACATTTTCTTTCCACCAATTTTCCACATTTAATCAAACAGACTCTTACTGTCAAAGTAACTCTATTGGAGGAATTCTTTGACTTGCTTTTAAATTAAAGTTCTTTATTTCTCAAAGAATAAACAATAACATCAACAGAGTTAGAAGTTCTTCCATATTCAAGGACATTTTTCAAGTCTATATTGTTGATCATCTGAGAAAGGCTCACAACTATTGGTGAGATCTGAGACATTTTATTGAATCTTTCCAACTTTATCTCAAGATCAGAGTTGAGATCAAAATTTAAGCTGAAAATTTGCTTTCACAAGTAACAATTATTTGGAAGAGTTTTAATTTTATAAAGGGATTCTAGTTTAACCCACAGTTCTATGGTAGTCTCAGTCTTCCAATTCTCTAGTGACACTATTACATAAGTGTAGAAATATAGTGCTCCAAACAATTTCAATTTGTTCACTTGTTTTAGAATCATCAATTTTTCACCCCTTGATTTATCGAGGGCTTTTGCACGCCTTCGTTACAAAAGAAGGGCTTTCAATTTCTGACTTCATGGACTAAAATCTCATTTTCCATTATGTTAAGAATTGTAGTTCCATCTTAAAAGGTCAACTTTATAAAGAGGAGTAACACAATCTTTTATAAGTTGATTTATGTCTTCATCTTTATTCGATGTGAGATTTTATCACTTAACATACCCCTGCAAGTTGATGTCTCATTTCGAGCAGATCAATCTTGAAATTCGCGTGCTCAATTTTTTTTAGTCTTAATCAGATCGAATCGCTCGTAAAACTTAACAGACTCTGATACCATGTTAAAATTTGGAGTTCCATCTTAAAAGGTCAATATTATTAAGAGGGGTAATCCAATCCTTTATAAATTGGTCTATATTTTCATCTTTATTCAATGTGAAATTTTATCCCTTAACACACTCTAAATCTCAGAATCAACTTAACACTTTCCATTTTAAAAAATAAGCCTCGTTTCGCCTCCAGTATTTCCCATTAAATTATAATTTATTTTTCTCTCTTCTTATCAACCACACATTTTCCAAGAAAATAATATTACACGTAAATTCAAAAAAAATTCCTTCATTTTTAACCACATATTCTCCAAAAATTTATTATTCATCTCATTATAATGTGGAATATTGGGGCCAAACGGCCTAAAACAAGATTTTCTTTCAACAGTTTTAAGAAGGGATTAAGAATAAAAAGTATTTCCTAGTTTTTAAAGAACAATGCAGAGGTTTTCCAAAAAATTATGTACACAATGTTAACATCGTGATAATTCTCACAAATGTGCAGTTATCACAATGTATGATCAAGAAGAGCAATCAGGTAACTTTCAATCAAAGTACACACATTATTTGAGATGATTTCTCTCAAAAGATCCAAGAAATTTACCAAATCAAAGGAGTGTAGGGTTAGAAATCGTTACAGAAGATCAAAATGTGTAAAACAGTTAATACCAGAAAATTGTTTTAGTTTTACTGTGAACCAAGATCATACCCTCAAAAGTACAAATCTATTAAGGGGTTTTACCCTCCAAGAACAACCAAAAAACAAGTTCAAAGGATTTACATAGATTGAAGTGCTTTGATACCACTTGTTGGTAATTTTATCTCAAGAACACAAAATAAATCGACAGATATTAAAGAACACATGGTTTTTCCGCCATAAGGCTCGGATGTTAAGTCAAACGATCTACTCACCACATTAAACATCCACGAAAATGGTTATCGCTCTGAATCCACTAGAAATCACCAAAAATAACAGTAAGAATCAACACTCGGAGATTCAACAAATTTTTCCCTCATACCACTATTTTCTCTCTAGATCTCTTTCAAAACGAATACATAAAGTAACCAGTGATTACTGCTTACCAAAGGATAGACTAGTAACCATTACAACCACTCCATAATAGATCACACCAAAAAAATCTAAGAGAATGAAGTATTACAGACGAAACTCATAAGGTTTTTCACATAGAGGAAAAATGAGAGCAAAGAGAAACCCCTAGAGATCTAAATAGTCAGGCCAATCGAAATATCCAAAATATAGGGATTCAACAATTAAGTTTCATTTAAGGCCCTCCAGTAAACCACATGGCATCATCTCAGCCATTGAAAACAAACTTAAAGTCGCATTTCAAAAACACAAGAATGCACATATGTGGGAGTCCACCGGCTTCGGCTTCTGCTTCAGTTGTGTTTGGGCTGCCAATATTATAAGTGGATCCATCATCGGGCTATAAATTTGGGTCTAGCAAAGTGTTAAGCAAATCCAACAATCTAATGGTCAATATAAAATCACTGTTCATTATGAAACATTTCCAAATTCAAAACAAACTTTAGAATGCTCGTTGATGGAAAAATATATTAAAAATGTTGAAAAATTGTAACCCTAGATTTATTCTATTTCCATCAGTTTTTTTTATCGCAGAAAAGATACAAACTTATAAAGTCTTGTACCCCATGTTTGTTAGTTCATTTTGTAGGTGTAATAAAGGTCGTGTCTTTGTTATTTCTTCTTTATTGCTATTTGACGATGGCCAAAAGATGTCACAGGTTATGTTCAAACCTTTTCTTGTTGTATCTTGTGCATGCTAATCAATTCTACATGCAAGTAAAACATATGCATCCCCATGGTTTATGTCGATGATAATTTGCACGTAGAGTCTCTAGGTTATTGCTCTACGTTCACTTTGACAACTTAAGAAGACAATCAATGATGATTGACTGAAATTGATAATCTTTAATTCTTTTCTGACACATTGTTTAACACATTTCCACGTGGATTGTGTGTATTAACTACTCCAGTTATAATCATGTATATGTGTTACAGATAAAACTTCACTTTTGTACATCTTGAAAACAGGTCAATCGCTAGCATAATTAAACCATTCACTTTCTTACCGACAAAGATCTCCCCAATAATTAAATCATTCAATCATCCAATTTAAGTGGAGATTACCAATAATACCTAAAATTTTAAGTAATCCAATCATTATCAATTACATTTTTTTATTAATTATAATGCAATTTTAAGTTTATAACCATATAAAAAAATTTCGTTTTAATTAACATCAAATTGTAAGCTAACAACCAATAAGCGTCATTTAATCGATTTTTTTTTTTTTAATAGATTAAAAGCTAACAATTAAAACTTATCGTTAAATTGAGGCAAAAAGTCATCGCCCGCTGCTAATCAGAGAGAGAGTGTGTTGACCGTAATTACCTACAAAAACGAAGTCGTTTCCGAGTAGGGTTAGGGCATCCAGGGGTATTATTGTAACAAGCAAAAGTTATGCGGGTATTTCCGTCACAAGATTAAGCATAAATACGTGGCGAAATCCCTTCTCCTGATCTCTCATCCTTCTCTCAGCCAAACCCCAAAGAGATTCTGAGGAAGAACGTAGGGAAAATTTCCAGAACAATCAAGAGCGAAGATTTGTTTTGTTTTTGATGAATTGAAGATTTGATCTAACAGTTATTATTCACCGTTCGTTCGATCGATCGTCGATCCAATTTTAGCATCGGCGGCGCGGCTCGGTGAATTATTCTTTTGCTCTTTTCCTCGTTCGCTGTGGATAATATAATAAATAATAATCAAAGAAGAAAGAGATAAATGTTTGTACTGAGGACGGGCCGAGTTTTTCTTAGATTTTTGTACCAGAATTTTTTGCTGGATTGAACATCGAAGATTCGGAGGACTGGAGGCGACTTGTGCCATTGCGAGGAGAATACTTTTTATTTGTACAATTGACAGGTATATGAAACGATTAGTTTTTTGATAAATCCACGCGTATATCTTGTATGTTGGTTGTTTTTGTGTTGACATCGTCAGTTGTCAGAGAGGGAAATCTCCCTGTGTGTTCATTTTGTTGGCCGACGGATTTTTGTTCAGATCTGTGGTTTTAAGAAGACACGCCTAGGGTTTCTTGGTTCCCAGGATTGGAATTGCTGATGTGTATTCAAGATCCGAACCGAGGAGGAAGTTTCTCGGGCAAGGGTTGATTAGAGTTTGATTTGGTATTTAGATGGATTATTTGACTACTACGATTTGAATTTTGCGTTTTCTGCCGTTTCTACGGAGAATAAATTGATGGCTGCTTCTTACTTTACTGGAGGAAAATATATTCAATCTCATTGAAATCTGCGGCAGATCGAGATCTGGTTGATCTAGACAACCATTTAATCTTAAACAGTGAAATAATTGTCACAAGAAAGATGCTTTTTTGGGGCTGCATCCTTGGATGCTCCGGGAGAAAGATGCATGAGAAGGGATCTGGGAAAAAAATTAAATTAGGAGTTCAGATAGCTGAGGAGGTTTTCCAGCAAACGAAATTACATGCTATCTAATTACTTGTGTAGATCATGTCTGTTTGATTCTTGAATTTGATTGCTCATTTCTTGTTCTTCTTACCTATGTTAAGCAAGGGTAAGACATTGGCTATATTTGGAGAATGGAGACTTTAGTTAAATTGCCTGATTAGTTTATCCCTTTCGCTCTAACCACCCTATGGGTTGATATAATCAATTATGGCGGACATCATGCCGCATTCCTTTTCATCTCTCGAAGTTCTATCTGATGTTTGGAATTAATGTCTGCCATCCGTTGGCCTAAGCTTGAAGTGACCTGTCTGATCTTTCTCGGGGTCTTTTTGCTCTTCTTGGTATTATATGAAGCAAAGGATGATTACAGTGTTTGTGCGGCAATCACTCATCATTATGTGAATAAAAATGATCCATTTGACAAGTATCTATTTATTCCATCCTTAATGGAAACAGTAAATATAAAATATTTGTCACTCTTTGTTGAGTATTACTTTGTCATTATTCAATTGAGTGAAAGAAGCCTTGAGTCTGAATCAGTATCCAAAAAGTCAATCTGTATTTGCTCAAGTTTTGCTGGTCAATCTCCTTAGCGCTATCTGCCTCAAGGTAATTGCCTGTGGAGGCATGTGCTAGCACTTGCAGCGTCAACTGTCAACTTGAAGACAATTATGAAACTTGATTTACTGTTGTGTTTTATTCTTGTTGAATTTCGTTTTCATAGGTTCTACGCTTTTACAGGTGTTTTATACTTTTGACATTGTGAAAGAGTTTTGGTGCAAGTTGAGAAGTTTTCTACTATTGACTTACAAATGTTGCCTTTCAACTTATGGTGAGTTCTTCAAAACGTTTTGTTTTAGATCTTGAATACACTTAGCCTTTGCTCTATGGTATGCATGCAATGATGCAATTTTGGATCATACAGTTTTCCTAGGGCTAGTGGTGGTATGGTACATTGCATAAATTGGCACTGTATACTATTATGATCTGATTAGACAAATACAGGTTGCTCATGAACTGGGGAGTTCTTTCAATAGATTTGAGGATGAGCAATATAAAGGATTAATACTAATGTCCTGTGTGCCACTTGAAAACTTGGATACCTTCTATCTTTCTTAGTGTGCTGCTTTGAGAAATCTTTCTACGTGTATTAACTACTCGCAGATTGACACTGAGGTTGTTGATTTCTCGTACTTAATTGAAGATTCTTCATTTAACTAGACATTGAGCTATGTAATATGTACAACTAATTAACATTTAGTGGAATGTCCATTAATTTCCTACCATCTTTAATAAGCATACATTGATTGGCATCAACATCATAAGTATCGTTAAAACATAACATAAGGAAACACAGACCACAATATGTTTTTTAGTGCCTTATGGTCATTTGGGTATGTTAAGTTATTAGGCATTTTGCTGTGCAAGAAAATCTTAGTTATAAACTGTCGTTTGTGACCGTGTGTTGCATTCATTTCTTGAAGACTCGCTTGTGTACTTGCTCGGGGAGTGTTGGTTGTACGCTGGGGTTAAATAGCAAAAGGAACCAGCTTGCAGAGGCATCCTGCAAGTCTTGTGGTGGCAGACTCTTAGTTGATGGGATAGAGCCTGTATCTGAAAGCATGCTTGAAACTGTGGGTCCTGAAGTTATGAATTCCATCAATCCAGAGTTTAATTGGAAGCCTGTGACCAAAGGAAGGCGCTCCAAGAAGCCAGTAGTTAGAAGATTGAAAGGTGTTGCAAAAGTTGGCAATACGGGTCCAAAAAGGGTGGGCAATTTTTCTGGTTCTGATTCTGACAAGGTATAGTTTCAGTTGATAACATTTATCACCGTGTATTTAATCTCATTCACACTTACGCACTCAATTGTAATTTTGCAGTTCGGTGAAGCTGGACTTGGACAAAGATCCTTTAGCAAAGTGGAGCATGTACCAATCAAGAAAAGGAGAAATTTGCTTCGATCTCCATCACCAAATCCTCGTGTCCTTTCTATTCGCAGTCAGGATTCTTCATCTCCAGAGACTCGTACTTCTTCTCCAATATCTGAAAATTTTGAGCAACTTTCAGATCAAAATAATTCCTCGGGCTACGTGTCCCTGAATTCATACTCCAACCAGCTATCAAGGGATTTTGACAGATCAGCTACGGTTAAGGTTGGTAAGGGGGTTGATCATGGAATTTTTCCAGTGGGAGCAGAGGCAGTATTATATAGGTCAGAGGACTTCTCTGGAATTGCACTTCTAGCAGCGGCTGCCTGTATTAACAGCATGGATGATGATGTTATTAATGCTAATAAGGAGGATCTTACAGAAGAAGATTCTTCAATCCCAGAATGTTCTGTTGCATCTACTTGTCCCACTGAACTGAAAGTAGGGTTAAAATGCACAGAGGCTGGAACCTTTTTCAGTAAAGAGTCATTTCATGCAGATAGTTTCCAGTGCACAGTTGTTGCAGATTTAGATAAATCTGCTCCTTCTCAGATTATGCTTGAAAGTATGAAAGATGGAGCAGTGCAGAGATCTGTTTCTTCGAAAGTGGATAGGCAGCATTGGGATCTAAACACTGTAATGGACGCTTGGGATGAACCATATGATGTTTCAGACATAGGAAATACCTCGAAAGATATCAATGATGTTGGTATTCTCAGGGGGAAGCTTGATGGAGAATGTTGTGGGGATCATAAAGATTGTGATGTAAAAGGCCCAAGAGTTGAGTTTTCCAATGTGAAAGAAGTATATAAATTAGAAGAACTTTCAGATTCTGATAAAACTTGCTTTGAGAAAAAATGTTTTCCAAAACCCGAGAGATGCTTGCTGGAACCAGTAAATTCTTATGCTGATATGGGAACTTCTTGTGAATCTACGCGGATAGATTCTGATAAGAGCAATTCTGCCCAAGTTAACAACCGAAATTCTGATGTAAATACTTCTATTAAAATTGTTAACAAAGATGCAGTTCCCAATAATTCTGCTCTCACCGAGTTCCCTTTCTACTCAAGCTTTTCTGAACCAAAGGAAAAAATGAACGGAACTTCTGGCTGTGTCGCTATATTGCAGGGTGAATATTGTTTCGGCACTAAGATAGAATTTGACAAAACTACATCCTCTGAAACAATTCAGGCTGGGATTCAGAACTTGACTTCAAATGAGGTACCAGTCCTTGAATTATCTACATCTGTTGACACTGAAGATTCTCGGAAGACATCTGAACTGCCTGATATAAAGATTTCTTTGAAGGAGACAATGAGCTCCATTACATGTAAAAGACCAGATATTGACAATTCTGGTAGTAATTCGACGGATGTGGATTTTTCTCATCCGTCATCTAACTCCAGAAACTTCCATGCCTCGAGGACTTTTATTCCTGATGGTCAGTCTGTTGCAATTGCAGAAGGGAAGGGTCGTGGTGATAGAGTTTCTGTTTCAGGTTCCATAATATCTGATTCTCAGGAGCACTTCAAGCCCGAGGAAATTGTTGCCAAGCAAGAAGACGATTATGTTTCTATTGAAGGAAAAAGGAGACCTATTTTGCAAGACTTATGTAACAGTGATAGTGGTGGAGAAAATGTTGATCCCATTGCTCTTGATGCGAAGATTGGCGTTCTCGATGACTGTCATGATTCTGAAGTTTCTCAGGATAATCATGGGCAAATGGTTGATGGGGATGAGGTTACTAAATTTCAGGCAGGCTATGATTCTCCATATGAGGATGGAGAATTGAGGGGGTCAGTTTTGTATTCGTGGGAAGACAATGAAGTTGAATATGGTGAGAATGAGTGTGTTGACTATGACTCAGATGGTAGAAATGGCAATGGTTCTGATGCTGCAGATTACCCGGGGTCGGATATAGTTGATGGTGGATCTGAGGGCTCCCAAGGGGCAAAAAAGAAATTTCTATCGATGAAGGGATATTCAGAAACCAATTTGAACAAGGGTGGTTCGGTGAAAAATTACTTGCGACATTTCACCAATAATGACGCTGAGAAGGTGATGGGTGGAAAGATAGAATCGAATGCGGGATCTGGTACCACCATTGATCAGTCCATAGATATGGTTGCCGAGGAATATGATGATAGTGAGAGAAGATGCGTGGTAGATGGAACAGATGCAGTTGATGGTAAAGGGTTGTGCATGGACGAATTTGGGTCAAAGATCTCTCGGGGGAAGCTGCAGTCTCGTATTGAAGGACCTTCATCTTTGGTTACAACTGATGGAAAGGATGTTTTTATGCAGCAATGCAGGTGACATTCGAAGATAATTTCTTGATTGGTCATCTTCTTGTTTTGTTTCCCCTGCCAAATTATTTACCCCACCACCCTTTTAGGCTCTTTTCTCCATTCTCACTAGGGAGGGGGTTGATTTCCTTGTCTTTTTTATTTCTGGTTTTTGTTTCAATATTGATCAACTGACAAATGTTTATCTTCTCCTATATTTTAGATCGCGTCGTCTTGGCAGTCCATATTCTCGGTCTGAAAGAAACATCAGTCCTGAAAAATATCCTGTTAGGTATAGGCCAGCTAGTCATGTACGCGAAAGAGATGGATGCGATAGTCTGTGGACATACTGGGGATCGAGAAACCATTATACTTCTAGATATCATGGGCTGGAGGGCCACAGTCATACAAGGTCAAGAACTGCAATTAATGACTCAACAAACAAGTTTGATGGATTTGACTCCCATGAACTGAGGCAATCTGGAAATTATTCTTCGAGAGGTTCGTATAGGCCCTCCTTTCAGAGGAGATCACCAGTTGACAGGGATGATTGTTTTGGCATTCATAGGAGAGTACCTCTAGCCCGAGGCACTGGCAATAATAGAAGCGGGGTCAATTCGGGAAATTATTCAAGACGCGTTGGTAGAGAGATTAGGGAGGATTTTCATGAGCCTGTTCCTGATGATGCTCCTCGATTGCCTCATTATTTATCAAGGAGGGACAATAGCTTTTCTCAAAATCCCGGTAGAGGTTCTCATATACCCTTAACCCGCAGGAAATCTTGTTCTAGATCTAGATCACGATCTCCCCGTCCATGGAACTTGCACAAGGAAAGAAACATGGGTACAAGATACCACAGCAGATCTCCAGATTTCAGGCCCAATGCTAGAACAGAAAGAATGAGGCTGCCCTATTCAAAACCCAGTTTTGCCTCTGATAATGCAGAAGGCTACATGTCCCCACCAAGAAGCTACTTCTCACCACAGCGCAATTGCCGATGGGTTGGTGAGCGAAATTTTATGGACAACTGTCCAAGGCACAGAAGATCCCCAGTAAGAATGTTCAGGAGGAATGAAAGGTTTGATACTGTTGGTTCTTCTGGACGAATGAAATTGGATGATTCTTGTAGACCCACAACACGTCCTGGAAGATTTTCTTTCATGGCCAATGGTGGTAGGGGATGCAAGTTTGAGGCTGGTTATGAAGATAGGATACATCGAGCGAGGCTATCCGATGATGATGGTTCGGTTAGGCGGTTTCCACATGATGTGTCCAATAATTTTGATGCAAGCAACAACTCCAACAAGGAAAATGATGTTCAACGTGCTGATCAAAGGGTTGTACCCCGGAGTGCAAGGGACGGTAAGAGATCCTTTAATATATGACTGATATGATAAGGATAAGTTGCTTCCCTTCCCTTGGTAGATAGATTATGTCGAGCATTGCTCGAGAGAAGAATGACCATGGCTTGGCTTGCCTTCATGTCTTGTGCCTGGTGGTTGATAGATAGAAATTCTATACCAGTTGAAGTTTTTTCTTTCGTCTTTCCTAGCAAATTAGTTTTTTAAATTTAAATTTTCCAATTGTTGCATTGCTCTGTTTTCTTTTTGAGGAGGCTCCTCCTTTAAATGTTGTGCTCGGGCAATGTTCTTTTTGTTTTGCCTCAGTCGGATGCAATCTTTGGCATCTCTATTTCCGTTACAGCCTCTAAGATGGAAGAAATATGTTTGCTAACATGTTAAATCTCGAAATAGATTTGTGACGAAGTGACAATTATTTATATTGTTGACCTTGAATTCAGTGGAAATTAGGATTTATTTTGCAGTTAGCTGGGCTAAAAAAATAATGTTTTTTTCCTGAGAAGTTCCTACCAAAGGTGGAAATGCTATATTTATATTTTCTACAATTGTACGAACATTTAAATTTACGCATTTTAGCAACTTCATGGAGCATGCGTTTCAGGCCGCAAACTAGAATTTCAAAGTCTGGTGGTTAATTGCAGTCAAAAGTGTTACTTCGATTTTTACACCGTGACCTTTGCAAATATCCTTTTAACCACTTTTTAATTGCACTATAAATCTCCAATCTTTTCTTGTTATATTACACTTGTGTACGGTGTACCCACGTTCTTTTTGGCGCATTATTCTTTATCATCAATTTACTGGGTTCCTGAGAATCCATGTGAAAATTGCGAAAATACAAATTCTTGTAGTGAAGCTCCTGATGTTTACGCAGTGGTTACAAGATTTAAATTTATCATCTTGCTTTTAAAGGATGGATTACAGAAATCACTAAAATTCTTTGTCAAGCCCTTTAGCATAAAGACATCTCGACTGCTACTAGTTAGCCTCTTCTTAGGTAAAGGCCCTTCAAAAATTTTGAGTAGTTTGCACGAGAAACTGAAAACTTTTTGCTCTCACCATAATGTTGAAATACCATATTTAGACTGTTTTACGAGAATGGTCATTCTTGTGGACGACGTGAGAAAGTCACAATTGAGCATCATTACCACTTTGATTTATCTGATTTATCAATTTCACAATAATATATCAGTCCATGGAGTTAAGTATCTTATTTGATAACATTAGATCCGGCCTGTTCGCTGCTGCGACGTAGTCCAATGTGGGATTAGGTCGGTATCGTTAATATATATATTGTTGGGCTAACATAGATTTTTGTTCAAATTTCTCAACAATTCGAATTCAAGACGTCTCTCATAAGAGAGACCTGTGTAATTTTAGATTTTAGAATTTCTTTTTAATCATTACATTTGCAATTATGCAATGAAGTTCTGTCAGGCCAGACAGAGCAAAGGAAAACACTAGATGTATATTCGGGTGTACATCCAGGTGTTTATTATGGTCACCCGGATGTACACCCCATGCTCTCACATGAGGTGGGTCCCGAGGACCCACCTCATTAAACCCACCCACCCAAATGTTAAACACCCACACCCCCATTTCACATTTTGCTCTGTCAGGCCTCGTGCTTACAACAAAATATGTTTGATGCAATTTGGGATATCTTCAGTTTCATTAAAGATGTACACTTTCTGAATTACATTCAGTCTTGATTGTAAGGAAAATGTAAGAAAAATTAAATTATAATGACTAGACTGATTCATCATATGTTAATATTGCTTTTGTTTCTATAGCAACTATTGAGCTAGCATTTTTTACAACAAAACTTGTCAAGACGGCAATTGTAACAAAATGGAAGTTGAATTTCTTGTTGAGCGATAAAACTCAAAATTGACTGACGAATTACCCAGTAACATCTAGTCGAGCACAAGTTCAATAAGCTAATCTTTTATGTTTTTATTAAATCCTTGGTTTTGAGGTATTTACTTTTTCTAAATTTCATCCTAGCCTAAAATTCGACTCTAGCTCCGTCCCTTCAACAAATGTACAAGCATTAGAATTTACACTCATAGGTGGTAATAAAAAAAGAAATGTACAGAGCATGTTTCAATATTACAAGCATCAAAAGTTGCAAAATTAAAAAAACTCAAAGCACCGGTATACAGAAAGACCACTGAATAGAATAAAAAAGCATCACCAATTGAAGCTAATGGACTCAAAATGCAGGTTTTCTGCCAATGCAGATGCACATATTTTTGCAACTTCATGGCGCATGCTCTTTGGCCCGCAAACTAGAACTCCAACGTCTGGTTCTTTGCAGTCGAAAAGTATTCCTTTGATTTTAATGAGAAAGATCAAGTGCGTGTTAGGCTAGGCATACGTCTCTTTCAACAATTCACCAAATTAAACATTATAGACATGTTAAATATGCTCGACTAGATGATACTGAATATGAGTTAAAAGAATTACAAACTTTTTTTTTTTTCCAAATTAGTCACAAAACTTCAATTTCTGTCTTGGCTTCGGCGCTTTGTCCATCTCTGCTTGCTGAATAACAACAACATTAACTTGACCTTAAAACGTTAGTTTATTTTTTCCTTTTTCTTCAATTTCTTTCAAAAAGTGTATTTGAAAACACTATTGATTCAACAGAATCATTTTTGTCCAAATGGACGATAAAATCAGAAGTACTGATAGATTTTAGTCCTCATTTTTTTTTTTCAAATTTATTTTTAACCACATATTTCATGCGACCCACAATGTGTATCTTTTTAACAATACATTTCCTCATCTTTTATCAATCTACTAAAAATCTAATTTTTATCCATATCCCAAACAAGGGCTTAGTGTCACGTCAGGATTTCTTTTGATTCGGCAAATAGGATGCTTATATTGAAACAAAAATGGAAGTTTGGTGACTAATTTAGAATGAAAAGAAGTTCGGCGACTAAATTTAAAATACTGGAAGTTTTTTTTCTAATAATGCATACTAAACACTACCTATTTTTTCCCAAAAACCAAAAAAGGCACTTACTCTTTAGATCAGGTCTAGCACCATAGTGCACCTTCGTAGATTGCCCTAGGGACTGCTGAGGCAAGCTTTCAAGTTCTCTCTCAGTAGCACATAACCATGAAGATGGTAATGAGGTTGGTGTTGTCATTTCCGCGTTCTGAATCTGCCTTTCTTCCATAGAATTTTCTCTCTTTTGCAAGAGGAAAACGACACTAGTTCCTATAAATACACAGGCCATTACAAGAAACATATCCCATAAAATCTTAAAACTGTAATGGTAATTCTGTCCCCTCCTCTCGACAGGATATATATGGTAACGAGTGATGATTCCCAGAAAGAGTAAAAACATGATGAAGGAGGACGAGATTACAGCTCCGAGCAATAGCCAACTGTTTTTCCCAAGGGCTGAAGAAATAGGCGAATCTGATGGATTTGGCTGGAAAAATTTAGTCTGGATGAGTTTATGGGCATTTTCAAAGGATTTTTGATCGTTTTCTCTTGTGATGTAGGCTTCTATTCGTAATTGTACTTTGGAAATATCTATAGAATTTCCATATATAGGGAGCAAGAGGTCTAGCATTGAGAGATCAGCTGTGTTTTTGAAGGCAGTTACTAGAAGAATTTTTGGTGCTTTAAAGTTTGGTTGTGTACTTCTGAAGATGATCTCTCGGATTATGGAAATGAAAGGAGTAATGCCACTTCCTCCGCAAATCATCACCAAAGAATCCCGACTGCAGCAAGATTAAACTTTGTTAGCATGATCTTACCTCGTTTAAAAGCATAAATTATTAGAGACGAGAAGAATGGTTAAGCATGCCTGACTTCTCTTTAATACTTCCAATCGTTCAACTATTATAATTTGGTAATTGGATATGTTTCCTAAAGTTGAAACGAATAGATTTGTGGACAAAATTTTATAATAGTTGAACGATTGGAAGTATTAAAGAGAAGTCAGGCATGCTTAACCATTCTTCTCGTCCACAAATCTATTCGTTTCAACTTTAGGAAACATATCCAATTACCAAATTATTTTAGTCGGTAAAACACTTTCCGTAAATTATCCTTTTTTTTTTTTTTTTTTGGTAGTGAGAAAAGTATAATTTCATGAAGCTGTAAACAAAGTATGTATACATACCTTAGAAAATGAGATGAAGAAGGTTCATAAGGTCCTTCAGTTGAGAATTGAAGATGATCCAAAGAAGAAGAAAGTTGTTTATAAAGCTTTTGAGTCCAACTTCCCTCAGTTTTTATTGCGATACTGATCTTATCTGCCTCCAAGTTACTGTTGGAAATTACTGTAAATGGGTGCCACTGCAGCTTGCATATGCTTGGTACATGAATAAACAATACACTTGTGGGGTTGTAACTCAATCCTATACGGGAAAACAAGTACTCATTAGAAAAGATTTAAAGGTATTGTTGATGCATCTCGTCTAAAAATTTAAACAGCTAAAGAAAACACATATTTATTTGTATTTCTATATTTCTTGAACATATACCTCGTCAAAGACCTAACATGTGGAATTATAAGTTGTGTTGACCTTAGAGCCTTTGTCTACTCTTAGATCTACATCGTGTAAAGATTATTTGTTTAAAAACAATGGACGAATATAACTCATTATTCATATCTTTACATTGCAACCACGTCCATTATGTGCAAACACACTTAACCTCCGTTTGGCATAATTTATAAATCATTTACAAATGATCAAACTCATTTTCAACCACATATTCCAATGGGTCCACAAATACTATCAATTTATTAGCCACTCATTTTCATCTATTACAAATTAAACAGCTTGTAAATTCTGCCCAATTAATGGAGATTTTTATTCCATTTTGGTAAAATTTATAAATTATTTCCAAATGGTCGATCTTCATTTTCAACCAAACATTTTAATGGATTCACAAGTACTATTTACTTATTTATCACTCATTTCTATCCATTTATAAATTCTTCCGAGACAAGATTAACACACATTTGACACCTCGAAGTATAAATGACAATGGGAGTTGAAAGGATTTTATGTTCTTTAGTGTCACGTCTATCTATCTTATTTAGAGCTTGACAAATTTGTTATATTTGTCTTTAACGTGCCAACTCGTGCATGTTGAATTTAACTACACACTAAAAGCCTTACATGAGTAAAATTTCAACATCAGGTGAAGTTGAGACTATTTGAATTCATGATCTTTAGTCAAAAGCTTTAAACTTTCGGAAAGAAATTTGGAACATCAGACTACTTTTATTCACCTGGATTCTTGGAGAAAGTGAGTTCCATGGAGCCATTAGGCAGAAGGCGTGCTGAGAATAATCTGGCCCTCCTTCTTGACTGTAAGAATCTCAAGTATCTATCAATAAGGAAGAGAAAAATCCCAGGGAGAATCATGCAGAAATAGGCAACTCCCACATGCAATATGTAGAAGAATACATAGAGAATGTAGAGGTGGTGAGCATAGAAGAAAACTTCAAAAAACTTTCTCCTGATTTGGTCGAAACTTGTTGCCCACATCCCCAATGAAACCACAAAAGCAATTACTCCAGCTATGTTGGATAAATATGTACTGCTCCATTGAAGCATCTGCATCACCAATTACCAGTTAGTAAGTACGTAGAGGGACAGTGAGTTTGTGTGTAGGAGAGATTGATGCAATGGAAGTGTGAAGAAATATGAATACACAGATCAAAGCATGTTTGTTCAAAAAGACAGCCTAGAATTTGACAAACTCTAGAGTCTATCGTATTACTAACTAACAACGAACTGATAGAATAAAACTGTAGTTTAACATATCTCAACCATTAGGCAAATTTGATGATCTCGCATATAAAGCCACAGTTAAAAGTAAAACAACAAAGATGAGCACAATTTTCAGAGAAAGTGAAGAAAGTGCCCATTTGACCCTTTAAACAAAGGATTTCGGACAAACTCCCATGGCCTCAAATGCTTTCCAGTTTTGATCAAAAGTCCATTTATACTCGAAAATCAGTATTATTTTTCCAAATTCCGGGTGATCAAAACTTGACCCAAGTCAACTTTGAGCCTTCTGGATTTTCGTCTTGCTCAATCCGGGGGGGGGGGAGAGAGAGAGGTTTGTGCATGTACCAGGTACATTTGATTAGTCATTGCCCACCAGTAGATGATGAATCCTATGCTATGTGCAGCAAAAAGAACATTTGAAAGATGCCCAAGCCAGATATGATATTTCATGCTAGATTCTGATGTGAGCCCAACAAGAGGCAATATTGAGGATGCACGTGTCACTGGGAAAAATAGAAATGCCCAGCATGTGTTTCCAATATACCCAAGCCTCAGGGATACACTGCGAAATTTTGCTTGCCACCTGCAAAACCCATTGGCAGAAAAATTTTCATCAGAAAAATCAAGAATATTTACTGCTCAAAGGGAAAACTCATATTAGCAAGTATTTAAGAAGAAAACACATTTGGTACGAAACTGTTTTTAGGATAAATACTCCAGCGTGTAACATGATCAGTACGCAAAAATCGAGAAAGAGACTATTAAGGAAGGAAGAGAGGCATGAGATACAATATGTCAGTTGTCCAATCTAATGTCTGGATATTTGAGAGTTTTTATCTTCCTTTTTTCCTTTAATTCTTTCCTGTACTGTCCATTTCAATTTACTAAACACGCCATAAAGGATTAAATATTTCCAACAAGAATATATAGATTGAACAGTTAAGTTATTGGTTCATACACTTTCTCTCCGGGTGTATGCATATGGAGGGCGCCAAAACTGACATATAAATAATTTGCAAGAGACCATATCATAAGTGCTATGAACATGACAGCAAATGCCAGCTCAACTCCATTCACAATTCCCAGAGGAGCCCTCACCACTGCCGGACGTTTCATTGAAACACAATGGCTCTTTCCCTTCGAACTGCAAAAGAACTTAATTATTGTCAAAACACTTACGATAACTGTGCACTTGATGGATTTTTAATTAGAAAATGAATTCCGTCTGCATGTTAGGTGTGTGTTGGACGAATAGTGTAAGTTTTTAGATCAAATGATTAACAAAAATTCCCCAACTTAGAGAACTACCTAGAAATTAAGAACATACCTTCCGGAGTTTGATGATTTCTTCTGAAAATGAAGATAAACACAGCCCATTGCAGCAATGAACATAACTGGAAAACTAAACAAAAGAAGATTTGTCCCTGTAAAAGAGTGCAGATTACATGATTACATGAGAAAATTTTCGATCATAAATCAACAATGTCATAGCAAGTACGCACGCACAGAAAAAATAAAATGAAGAAATTAACAAGCTATACCTTGCTCTCGAAAATAAGTGGAATTGAGTTTTTCATTCAACTTTGGGGTCCATGAAGCTTTGTAAGTTTTTGTGGGCAACATAACCCAAATAAACATATATCCGACAAAAACCAAGAAAAATATAGTCTGCCATAAAACCCTGAATTTCATGTTCTCAGCAGTGGATTTGCTTGTAGGGACTCCTCGTCCTGAAATCTGGATACCAATAAGATTTATCAAAGGAAACAATGAGTGGCTATATTTTTATTCCAGAAAGTCTTGTTCGACCTAATTATATATCTGTATGCACACTCGATTTCATGGCTATCATATGCTTGGTATTATTCTATAATGTATTTATATACGAATAAAATAATTATGATGCGTCACCATATATGGAGGAGAAATACAGCATGATTCATGCACAAGTACAGGGAATTATTGTACTGCAAGTTCATTTTTCAGGTGGCTAAGTTTCTAAACAAGTGGGTGTAATTTAGTTAGAAAGATGCAACATGTAACGTGGAAAATGTCAGGGAAATTGTGAGAACAGCCATGCTAGAATAACACAATCCTTTACATAGTGCTTTAGGGTTGTCATTTGGCCATTATGTAAAATATTATGTACATATAGACTAGTTCATTGTGAGAATGTCGAGTGGCAAATTTTCATTGAACTTCACATAAAAAACAAGATTTAAAACAGTCGATCAAAATCTATCACATCAACACCGGCATTTTCCTCTGTACAAACAAACAAATTTATGCATTTAGCCTATATTTGATAGAGATTTTAATTTAAATTAAAGTCAACAATTAATTTTAACAATACATTTTATATGACTCACAACTTTTCAAACACGTATTTCATTAACTCTATCAAAATCTACTAAAAATTTTATTTTAATCCCTACCAGGCTTAGGTATTCTTGGTATAGTCAAAAGCTCACAAGTTGCTGTTTATGTGACCTTTCACGCTCGGGAAGGGCTGTATATATATGTGTGTGTGTGTGTGTAAAAATCTTTTTCTTTTCTACAAATTTGAACAACAGTGGATCATCATGGTGTCTTTTGCAGCTTAAAATACCTCAGAGCCTCGTACTGTAATTAGGTTTAAGATACTAATTAAAACAGCCCAATTTTGATGCTTTTTTTTCTTTTTCTCATTAAAACAAACATATCTTTTAAGTTCCCTCTTGTGCATGCATACAAGTTTTAGCATCAACATCTAGCAAATTTTTACTTTGCCAACAGGAAATAGCATTTCAGATGGTACTACGTACTCCTGCTACAAAACTGTGCAAGTACAGTTGACTGTTGGGTTTTGCAGTACAATATAAGAGACTAATACAGTTCAAATATGTCTAAAACTATATAGTTTGATCTTTTGCTCTTCATGTCGAGAGGGGGGAAAATAACAAACTAATAAAAAAAACAAGAGAAAATAATGTAAATGAAAAATATAACTAGAAATTGACATCTTGGTATGGCGCACGCAAGCAAATTGGAAAACCTTACTATTTTTATATACTAAAAGAATATAAACAGATTAATGGGCATAAAATCTAAAAGATTAATTGTGGGGTGGGTGGGGGGGGGGATTATCCTTTTTTTTACAAGGACAGTTTAAGTGTTAATCTTTTTTTATCTGAAATAAATCAAAATATTAGTATTGAATTCAATTTTTAAAGGACAATTTGTTAAGAGTTGTCGAAGCTCTTCAAGCATAACACTCTAAATTCAAAATGTTCTTTATCTTAGAAAATCAATGTTGAAAACAAGTTTCGAGAAACTTTCAATTATATAAAGTCAATATTTATTTCATATATCGAAAAAAGGAATCATTATTAGAAGGCAAGACAAGACGTAACAACCCCTTAACCAAAACTAAGAAAACTATTCATACATAGTAACTACATCCAACTATGTAAAATATTACAACGAGAAAAAAGGATCAATTAAAATTACAAAACTGTGAACATGATTTTAAGGTATATCAACAATACCAGGTTTTAAGATTTTATTTTCTTTTGCTCTTCAAATTATGAACCAACCAACCAGTTTGCATAAATCTTTCCTGCATACACAACAGGTTGCAAGAGTTGCGCAGAAACACAGAATATTTCCAATGGCAGAGCACAGATTTAAATCAGAAATTTACACAGTGAGTTGAAAATCTATGCAACGTATATCTATTCACAAGTGTTTGAGAACTAACGTTCCAAAACCAATGCCCAGAAAGGTCGCTATTGATATTCCAAATATCCCTACTAGAATGCCGGGAATGACCAAAGAACTCCATCCTTTTGCAGTAGCCATTCCACCTGCTGTCGTAGGACCTCCAATATTAGCATTTGATGCTAATAGTAACAGTTTTGATTCCAATCTGAACAATCTTCCCAATGCAAGTATCACAAGGAGATGAACAGTCACTTGAATGAAAGCAAACAAGAAAATACTAGGTGCTGTGTGGATCACATTCCATATACTCCCACTGGCACCCACAACAGCAAAAAATACCTGTTCATAGAAGAAATGGAAATTTAAAGAAGATAATCCAATAGAATTATTGGTCTATACCAAAAAATTTGAAGTCAGCTACATGATTGGTTTTTCCATCAACCTATTAGATTCATCGCGACATTTACCAAAAGATCCAATAAGAAAAATTCCTCCGCAACTATATCAACTGGAATTAAATTTGGTGTACATGTCTATCTTCCAATAGTTTCTACAAGACACAACATCACTAACAAAAACTTCTTCAAGTCTACCAAAGATATTTTCCAACAGCTTAAGTCACCGAGAACTAGAAAATCCTATTTAGTCAAATCCCTAACTACAAAGTTCAATGTTCCCATTGTAACTGTCACCTAATTTATTCTCAATTGGTATCACCTCAATTTCTATTGCAAGAAATTGTCAGTCATTGTCATTTAGGAAGAATATTCATTGCACCAAAATCATTTAAATTCAGAATCGTAGGTATGTGAACAGTGGAACAATGCAGCCTTTTACTAAACAAAATTTTCCAATTTGAAGCAGTATTGTACTTGAGCAGTTGGCTGCTGATTCACCAGTTTATGAATCAATTACTGGCACCTTTTCAAAATCCATTAACTATATTTGAGACTAGAAACTCGATGCCAGTCGATTTATAGTACAGCCTTGTCACAGTGCTCATACGAAATTAGTTTTTTCTGCTCATAAGGGCACGAGACTGGAAGGAATTCAAGATCAAGACACCCAAGACCTGACAAAGAATTATCGCTTTACATATGTTGTATTGCAAAAAGCCCCAAACAGAACTGTACCGGGCCTCTTCGAGTGAACGTTCGGGTCTTAAGGACGGAAATCATAGAACATAGGAGCCAGGGTTAACTATGACAAACCAATACAATGTGTAGTAGTTTTTAAGTTACCTGCATCAATACTACAGCAAATGCTTCACCAGCAGGTGCAAGGTGGCAGAAGTATTTTGGAAGCAAAGTTGCTAAAACCACAACAATTGCTGTAATTGCAGAAAGATCACCTCCTTGAATTCCTAGCAATTTGGTAAGAGAAGTGGCAGCTTTGCATATAGCGAATGAAACAGCAAGTGCAGTAGCAATACGGAGCACGGAAAGTTTGTTTCCCTCGGACTTCATAGCTGTAGAAGCATCTGTAAGAAAAGAAAATTTGAATGTCATTCTCAGGCTGTTGTAACACATCATGAGTATATTTGGTACACTGTATTATTGGATAGAACTGAAAAGTACTATAGATACGATTTTAGCATCTATTTTTTTCTAATATTGTCCAATACCATACTAAGTTAGCAACGAGCTATATCTGTTTAGCCATGACATAATTTTGCAAACGGGGAACGGGAATATTAACATTTGTTACATTTACATAAAATGAAAATATAATTTTCATACTCTAAACAAGAAAATGTCCAATGAACAATGGACCAAATCATATAACGCATCTTAAGTTTGTGATTTTCTAACTTGAAATCCGTGCGTACCATTGGTTGATGTTGAAGCCTCTGAAGGTATTTTTGAGGCTAATGCAAATAATACAACAAAATATACAGCACAAATGACATTATCTGCAGCTACACCTGCAGCTACAACTGACGGAGAAGTACTAAGTGCCTCTGAGATTGCAACATAATTGATAGCTGCATAAACCATGAACAAGCAACAATCACAGTGATGAACGTGCAAAAAAAAAAAAAAAATTGGCCATGAACAAATATATGCATTAATGACATGTATTGTAGAGAGAATTGCATAGCACTGGACGCTATTAAGGGGAAAAAAGAAGTTAAAATCTTGTTTATTATAATGTCTGATCTTGTCTAGTACTGCATGTCGATCATGAACTAATGAAACAGGAGAAAAAAGCTATTTACACCAAAATGAGACTTTAAAAAGGCAGGATCCAGCCTACTGATTTCGGGGATTAGGCCGAGACCAGATGTTTGACAGAAAGCTGCGGCTGTATGTTATCTAAGAAGATTGCACCAAAGAACATTGTCACATTTTTAAACCACTTGCCTCCACCAATATAACTACCCATGAGAGAAGAAGCTACTTTCCAGTTGTCCTGGCCGAGTGATCTCATGGGTACCATCAGGAATGCCACTGTTGTTCCAACTACTGTTGCAACTGCAACATCAGAGGAAACAAAATCAGCAGTTGCACTAGATACATAGAGTCAGACGAGGAAATTCATGTGTAGAACAAAGTATTAGCAATGCAGAAAATTTTCTCAACAATGGTAATGTTGTACACGATTAGAATATGATTTAGAATAAAAGATCATTAGCTTATTTCAATAATCACCCACAAAAACAATTTTAGCTAGTTTCGAGCTAGTAGTGGTTATGCTATTCATTTATAAAAAGAAGAGCAAAATTATGCACTTTCTAGCAATCAGGAATGAATTCGATAAAATTTTCAACTTACTAAAGACATTTTCAAATGTGACAGCTAAATTCATGAATAGAGTGTAATATGCTAAGATGTTAACTATATTTTGTGACATGGAAAATTTAGTACAGAGTCCATTTTTCATATGGATTGCTTGATTTTGCAAATATGGTGTGAAACAAATTGAAACAAGGAACAACTGACCGATTCAAAATATTAGTTAGTTTTGCATCAAATATCAGCTTCCTTGTCATTCTGGTCAAACCAAATGGTTTCAACCTCTGGGGCTGAGAGATTATTTTAGCTACCTTTTATTTAAATTACATTTTTTATAAACCTGATTCTCGAGGGGAAAAAAAGGTGTAGCATTCTAATACAGACATGTCAAAGGAAACATATATGACAATCAAAAAAGCAATGAGTTAGGCCATCAGTAAATTTATTACAGAAGAAATATTAAAGAAAAAAGGATGGAAATTTCTACTTAAAAATGAGTCTGATTTGCCAAAACAACAAACATGCTAAGGAATTACAATACAAACATTAAGACGTCTAAAAGTTATCTGGTCTGCATACAATTTTGACCAAAATAATTCGCAAATGGCAATCTTGGGTGGGTGAAACTGGAAGCAGGCATTCTCTTGAAAACATATCATTCACTTCTATTTTCAACCCTGTCCTGTGCCAAGATATCCAATTTATTTGGATGGACTGTGCATTGCTACTCCTTGGCCTTCAAATAAAGTTGATAAAGCAATCGATTCTTTCGGACCTTTAAAACTTCTTATTAGCTCTTGAAATAAGACTAAGCTATTTTGAGCAATAAAACACACAAATGGAGTCTCAAGAAGTTGGCTTTTGTAAGGGACGAAGTACCTCCTATTTTATAAATTCCGTTAAACATATTTATCTTCTCCTACTTGATCCTGCAAGTCAGGGTTTTGCATCTCTCATGCCGGTGTATTTATTCATATCTAATGAACAATTCGGCAAGCACCCCCCCCCCCCTCCCCCCCAAAAAAAAAACCTAGGTACAGGTGGAGTTGTATATAATAAAAATGAGTAATGTTATTCATCCCTAGTATGTTTACAAACACAGTCTAGGTGGCTCTAAATAGTAGGTTAAATGAAAAGTGAAATTAAATAACTTATTTAATTTCACATATCATTTAATATCACATTAACGCTACTTAAACTGTGTTTGTAACTTCAGTGGGGATGAATAGCATTACTCAATAAAAATTGTGGTCACGTAAAGTAACCTTGATAAATGTCCGGAATAAAGCACATAAGAGAAGGCACAAGCTGCAAAACATATGCCTTGTGAACATGTACAAACTTTATTTGGAATAAAATGGAGCATAACCAATATCAGGAACATGGATTCAAAATATAAGTAAAGAGTTGACCTGATCCTAACAAGAAAGCCTGGAACAAAGTCCCGGTCGATTGTATCAGTTGCCTCATATCTGCTCTGAATAATAATAAAGGTACTGTTAATGGCAGCAAATATTGAAACACTGTTGAATACGCCGGCGCTTCAAATGGAATAATCCCCATATTACTCGCCACAAGCCCAAGTAAAATGCTCACTAGTGCAGCACTCACCATGCTCCCAATCTTGGTCTTCTCTGACCTTCAGTCCATTAATCACACACCAATAAACTAGTTTGTTTTACGCAGGTTTCAAGAAAACTGAAAAACATTTACACAAATACTGTTGACGACTAAATGTAAATGCCAAAATAGTTTAACAATATCAGAGCAAATAAATATTTTGTTTCAAGGTTTCGTCTTGATTTATATGAGAAAATTTTGCACCAATCAGACTTCAATGAAAATGAATCCAGCCTGTACGTGAAAGCACGTGGAAGATTGAATTGAAATGAATTAATGGCTCCCTCTCTATTAGCTCGAGCATCTAGATATGTTGGTTCAACAAATAAAATATAAATTTAAGAAGCAAAAAAAATTCAAGAACAAAGCCCAGAAAAGAGGGAAGTGACAGCGGGACAAAATTGAAACTATAAATTTAAATTACCATAGGCCGATAGTGCCAGTGGCCAATAGAGCAGTCCATGTACCCCAATGGTCCTGAGGAGAAATCAAGGGAGTATTCAATTGAGATTTGACAATTAAAGGGTGATTTCTATCAGGATTCTCGCGAAAAATCTTAGAAGAAAAATGTGATGGATGTTTGTATATGAAAATTGAGCCAACTGAGAAGGTACAGAGAGTTGGCCTTTGGATTAATGTTGACAAAGAGGAAGATGAAAGAGTGGTCAGGTGCAATGGAAATGCCGGCAATGCCATTGACGGCGAGCTGTTGCAGTAATGCTCCAGCGACAGTGCCGAGGTTGGGGAGTAGTTATTTTATCAGCTACCTGGTGTTGTATGATCATTGGAATATTCTATTGGACCACGTGGCGAGAAAAACATCAATATTTCGATTGATAGATTGTGCTGTAATGTGGGCTGGGCCTTCAGGCTCCATTTAATAGATCAATTGTATTCGACCACTTCCCTTCAGCCCAAGAGGCGATACACTTGAGAACACAAATTTTAGAATTCCATTCTTTATTTGAATTTTAAAAAGATCGAGTCATGATCACATATTTCATATCTAATCGATGTAAAATTTACCCATAACAAGGGCTACATCAGCTCAACACGGAGGTGTAAGACAGTAGTCCTTAAAAGAAGTATCAAGAATGGTAATCTGCATCCTAAACAATTTATCGTAATAATACGAGGAGAGTCAATTGAAACAAAGACAAATTGCTCAAATCATTACATCCACTAGTAATAATGTAATGTGAATGCACCGAAACTAATGTCAAAAATTTCTGAAGTAAGACGTGTTTAAATGAGAGCCATGTGATGATTTAGCAAAGATCTGGATATAATGACCGTGCAACCATAATGACGGGTTGAAGACAAACTTGCTACTCGAGCCATACCAACGGTTCATTTTTCCCTAGCCGCAAGGTTCTCCACGATTATGGCAAAGAAAATCTTCTGATACTATCTTTCCAAATGGAGATCAAAACATCTTAATAAGTGCACAAAAATATTTATTAAATGAAAGCATGTATAGGGCAGAAATTACATTTTAAAATATGTTCCCTTACCGATCAGTTAAAACGTCTTCATATACATCACAAATTACAAGCTGTATTTCAAATTAATTAAAAGAAAAAGTTGGTTATCTAAACAACATTTCTCTCGTGCATTATATAAGACGCTTGACACCTTGGATTAGGGTTTTAAAATGGTGGAATGCAGTTAACTTCATGCAAAAGATTATCTAAAACACAATCATACAATTAATAAAGATTTCGAGACGTAAACCCCTAGCGTCCACGAAAAAAGCTGATAAAACATTGCAGGCATAAATAATTAGAAGGATCATGCTACAAGTACATAATCACTTATATAATACATTACATAATGGACATGTGGCGCACATCCATCGGCAGTTTACAATTTTTGACTTTTCCACACTTCACATTCACGGTCAGATTTCTTCCACATGAGCTTATGTAATCCATTATGTACAATGATTATGTACATATAGATTTATCCTAATTAGAAGTACGAAAAATTCAGGAAAAATTGCAAATCAGCATCAGATGTTTACTTGCGACAGCGAATTCCAGCTGCAATTAAGCTCGATATTGAGATTAGAAAGAGAACGTACAAGATTTGACGAGTCTTTTAGTTTACAGACCTTAGAAACGATGTCGTTGTAGACGAGAATAAAAATTGCCTTCCCTCTAGAGGAATTTGAATCTATATGAAGATTTAAGCAAAAAAAGATGGACCCTTCATCTCTACTCTACAAGAACTACTCATCACCTCAAGAGTGTCTTCGATATCCAATAAATCGCGGATTGATTATAAAGCAAGTATTGAAGATTTTGAATAAATACTTTTAAATTTGAAATTACCTATTATCCAATCTTCTCTCCTCCAAAATTTTTGATTATTTATGTCCAAGTCTCTCCATGCACGTGTAAAGATGTCAAGCCCATAGGAATTGGAGATGATGAGTTTAATTTCGATGAGCAAGTAGTAATCTATAGTAAAGTTCAATGATAATTGATTAAATTAACTCTGAGGATGACACTCGTAAGACAATAAGATAAATCGGCATAACAACCTTGTAGGAAATGTATAGAATTACTTGTAGCAAGCAAGTTAAATCATGAATTAATAACGTGACACTCAATTAAATCGTTATATCTTAGCATAATTATATCGATTCTTGCCAGCATCAAATCACAAATTTAATTTTCTTTTTAACCTTTTTCATTTGGTCGGTAAATTGACAAATATTTTTGCACTATTTGTGTTGACAAAATAAGACTAAGGTCATCACAGAAGTGTCAAAAGCATTTCGATCAAGAATGTAGTGGACATCATATGCAATTTTCCATTTTTTATCAGTTTCATATTGATGTGAAATTGACACCCACCAACAATTTCAAATTTTCTTCAATTTGGCCCCCAACCTACCAAAATATTATTAATTTGTGGTCACATAATTAATGTAAAAGCTGAGGGAAAAAAAAAAAAAAAAGTATTGTTTGATCATCATGCTTGCAAGCAACTTCTTTTATGTGAAGATTTTTTATTAACGCAAAATTAAGTTGCGTTTTGACCTGTTCAGGTCGATTTAACTAGCTAAAGAAATGTCTTTTAGGTGAAGATTTTTAAGACGTTAGAAAACACAAGTATTTTCACTTTGTCAAAAAAAAATCCCACTTGTAATAAATTTGAGTCACAAGGACAGAATTTGGCATTCATTTTATACGGGCATCTCATCAAATCTGATAAAGAAGATTGGCTCTATCAGTTGACATAAAAGTTTCGCCATTTTCTAGTTCTGATTGGGATTGAAAATTACTTTCCTAGAAATCAAGAAAATTAAATTTGACTTACTTTTAAGCACATCTAAATAATATGTTATTAATTTGCAGAATTATCTTTCCCAAAGCTAATTGACGTCAACAGTGATAATCAATATGTGTTTGGGGATAAATGTGGAGCCAAGGAGTCTGAAACTTTTAGATTAAACAAAGGTTACCATATTAGTTGACAATCCAAGTTTTTGAGTTCAGTGTGAACATATGTAAGAAATAAACCAAAGATTGGATGGTGCTGTGGAATAAAACTGCCACTGCCAGACTGCCTTTGCTTTCGGTGCAATGGAATAAAACTAATCATTTTCCATGAATTGCAAAATGATCCACCAATGAGTACTAGTACAGGTAAGTTCGACTATCGATAACCAACCTCCTCGTTTTAGGAAATTCGAAGAGAATCGAAGACTTGGGCAAAATTAATTTATACCAAAGTGGACTGTAGAGTTTTGAACACTACTAAGAAGACATTACATCGTCAAGTCTTACATACCATTATGACCATCGGGGCATGCAAAGCTTCAAATTTCTTGAATTGGAACTACCATTTCTCATAGATATAAAAGCAAATTCTTCACTTCCTGGGGAAATCTTCTTCCTTTTCAAGAATTCATGCTAGTTTTTTCCGTTTAATACTCCATGAGAATTAAGGCCTTCCTTGTCGACCAAGTCCGTTAACAGAAAGCCTTCTATATCTGGTATGGAATCGTCATGTTAATGGTGTCATAAAATTTCATATCTTGTGTCTCTTTCGAAGAAATTCTCTGATTCTTGTTGACAAAAATGTCATACTTTTTCTCTGTCTTCCACTGAAATCCACTTATAAGTTTTTTAGTTCTTCTAAAGACTCAACCAAAATTCACATCCATGGATGCCAAATTTCTTCACTTTCTTTCTCTTACCGTCTTTCTCGTCCATTTCTCAACTGCTTTCATTCCCCAAGATAATTTTCTTATCAACTGTGGATCAAGCATAAACACTATTGTAGTCCAGAACAGATACTTCACTGGGGATTCATCCGAGAATGGTTCTTCGTATCTATCTAAAGGTAAATCGATTTCTCTCACGAATCCAATCCCAGCATCAAATTCTTCTGTACTTCACAGTACAGCTAGAGTTTTCACTTCTGTTTCAAGCTATAAATTCAACATCAAGAACGTTGGATTCCACTTAGTCCGTCTTCATTTCTCTCCATTCAGTTCTCAGGATTATGATCTCAAGAATGCAAATTTCGTAGTTTCAGCTAATGGAAATTCACTTTTAAGCAACTTTTCTGCTCAGTTTACTATCCTCAAAGAGTTTATCTTGATGGTTAATAGAGACGAGCTTGAAATTCTTTTCATGCCAACTCGTGATTCCGATTTTGCATATGTAAATGCAATTGAAGTGTTTTCAGCACCAAGAGATTTCATTATTGACGAAGGGCTAACATTGATTAGTCCTAATGGAATTCAAGACTTTAAGCAGAATATTTCGTCCAAAATTTTAGAAACTGTTCATAGGATTAATGTTGGAGGATCAAAATTAACTCCTTTTAATGATACCCTTTGGAGGAATTGGATTCCAGATGAAGATTTTCTTGTCTTGAAATCTGCTGCAAAAATTGCTAAGACTATTCAGCCTCCTAATTACCAACCGGGAGGTGCCACTAGAGAAATTGCCCCAGACAATGTATACATGACTGCACAACAGATGAATATAGATAAGCGAAGCTCTAATTTTATGTTCAATATAGCGTGGGATTTTCCTGTAAGATCGGAGGATTCTCTGCACTTTGTTCGTTTGCATTTCTGTGACATTGTTAGCATTGCACTTCAGACGTTGTACTTCAATGTATATATAAACGGGATCATTGCATTCAAAGATCTTGATTTGACTATGCTTGCATTCCATGAGCTTGCGTCGCCTATTTTCGTCGATTTTGTTGTACAAAGCTTGGATAATTCAGACATTGTTCGGATTAGTGTTGGTCCTTCTGACCTCAGTAATATTTTAAGGAAGAATGCTATTTTAAATGGGGTTGAGATTATGAAAATAGTGAATCCTGTGGGTTCAGAAAAGAGGGCTAAGACGAAAAACATTTGGATTGTGGTTGGTTCAGTTGGAGGTGGATCTTTTGTGTTAAGCTTAGCAATTCTTAGTACATTGGTAGTACTCAAATGCAGAAGGAGAAAACCCGAACCAAGACTTGTTGAAAGCACAGGATGGACTCCTGTTCGTGTAAACGGAGTCAGCTCCCATGGCACGTTATTGGAAGGGGCGGTTCTTGGTTATGGTTTGAAAATTCCTTTTGCTGATATACAATTGGCTACAAATAATTTTGACAAGAATCTGATAATTGGCTCAGGTGGTTTTGGCATAGTCTATAAAGGGATTCTCCAAGAGAACTTGCGAGTTGCTGCCAAACGTCGTGTGCATGGTAACAAGCAGGGACTACCCGAATTCCAAACTGAAATAACAGTTTTGTCGAGGATTCGCCATCATCACCTTGTTTCACTCGTGGGCTACTGTGAAGAACAATCCGAAATGATACTTGTTTACGAGTATATGGAGAAAGGGCCTTTAAGGAATCATTTATATGGTTCTGGATTACCCCCTTTATCTTGGAAACAAAGGCTAGAAATATGCATTGGTGCAGCTAGAGGTCTACATTACCTTCATACAGGTTCAGAACAAGGGATTATCCATCGTGACATAAAATCGACAAACATTTTACTTGATGCCAATTATGTTGCTAAGGTTGGTGATTTTGGCCTCTCAAAATCTGGCCCGTGTCTTGACGAGACTCATGTAAGTACAGGTGTCAAAGGCAGCTTCGGCTACCTTGATCCTGAGTATTTTCGTAGGCAGCAGTTGACAGACAAATCTGATGTTTATTCATTTGGGGTTGTGCTTTTCGAGGTTCTTTGTGCACGACCTGCAGTGGATCCACTGCTTGACCGCGAGCAGGTGCATTTAGGTGAATGGGCTATGGAATGGCAAAAGAAAGGTATGGTTGAACAAATTGTTGACCATTGTATCAGGGGACAGATAAAACCAAGTTCATTGAAGAAATTTAGTGAAACAGCAGAGAAATGTTTGGCTGATTATGGTGTTGATAGGCCTACTATGGGTGATGTCTTGTGGAATTTGGAACACGCACTTCAACTTCAAGAAAGTGAAATGCAAATAGAATCTCAAGCTGAAACCGATGTATCTCCTAGATTTGTTCCCGGAGTTGGTGTTGGGGTCGAGGGGGATAGCAACGATGTTTCTTCAGATATAACAACGAGCCGAGTTTTCTCCCAGTTGATAACTAATGAAGGCAGATAGATCACAGTACAAAAAGCAAGTTCCAATGTCAAAGTTTTTTACTAGTTTTCTTTTTTTATTTTTTTTTATTTTCAACATATCTAGTACAGAACTTTAGGCTGCTTGTTTTGCAGTCTCAGATTGATAGTATAAATTGCATAAACTGAGATACAGAATCTCAATAGTTGTGTTACTCAACAGATTTATGCTATGCTAGTCTGTAATACATATAACTCGTCCGCTCCTTTGCGAGCTGGTTCTATGCTACGCTACTTTTCGGGATTGTGATATTCAGACTCACGTGAATCTATATTGTGCTTTCGCATACTTGTTCATTGATTAGTGATATTGTTTACAACTATTCTACTTGTATAGGGATTTCAAGTTATGGGTGTAATGCTGGCAGCACTACACCTATTATATGTATGACATGGTTCTCCGTGTATATAGTAGTTGCATCAAGTTGTCTCAACTTTTTACAATTTATTTTCTCTAAAATTATTGAATAATGCTATTCATCTCCATTGGGATTAAAAATATAGTCTATGTGGCGTTAATGTGACATTAAATGATAGGTAAGTCATTTCATTTCACATTTCATTTAACATATCACTTAGAGTCATCTAAACTGTATTCGTAACCCCACTGAGGATGAATAACATTACTCAAAATTATTTTCAACCATTGTTATAAATAGTTATTATAATTCTTCATGCCAGGACAGGGAAGCTCACACTTAGCTGGCTGTTCGGTGCGCCAATAATTTTCTCATGGTGCATGTACAGCAAATCCACTCAACAAAATAATGGCCTCCACTAACCTAGGAGACTTTTTAGATTTTTCTGGAAAGTGGTGAGCATGGCCACAAAAAGGTAAATTATATACTTTACATTTTTTTTGTATTTTTTGTAATATTCATTCAAGCTTATGTAAGAATGTGGAGTTAAGCCTTACCCTAATTTAGTATATTGTTTGAATGGACTACTTTCCGTCTAATGATTTTGAAGTGCAGTTATTATTTTATAAATTTAAATTGGTCGTGTAAATTCTTCTTTCTTATTTCACTAGTAGTGAGAACATGTGTTGTTATTTTTAAAGTATTTGAGGTAATAGATATTGTTAAAGGAAATCGGTATGTTTTTCCTTTCTATAAGGAAATAGATAAGGATTGATATCTATTATTTTTCTATTTCGAAATCTGTAAATTTTTCCTTTTTGAAGTATGGGAAGAAACTTTTTGATTGTGTCCTTTAACAGCATAACTTGAAAATTACTTCCATGAAAACATTATAAAAAAATAACATATTAGTCTAATAGTGAAACTTCTATTAGTTCTGACATTATATAATACCTCTTCATAACACAAAATTGGTTTTAAAACTTCCAACATGATATATATATATATATATATATATATATATATATATATATATAGACTCACATTAACAATTAACTTCAAATTATTTGACTCAATTTGTTGATATATCAATGAATCAGATCTCATTTTTGTTAGTGTTTTGGAATGATGTATTCATTTGTGATGTTTGTTAGTTTATTAATTTATTTATCAATGTTGGAAAAACCATATAACAATATTATATTACAAATATCATACAACACGTATCTTTATAAAAAATGTGATTGCACTCGATACCAATATGTGCAACAACATATGGTAGTAATTAACATTTCAAAATTTGTTTTAACACCGATAATTAGGTAGATATGAAAAAAAATTGCTCAAATGATTTTACTTAATGTAAAAATCAGTCAAAGACCAATAAAAAATGATTGATGTTCGCGTTTCAACAAAATCCTAATTGTCAAAGTTCAATATAGCTGCATTTATGCTAATATCCACACATTTTTCCTAAAAGTTATTATTAAATCATAATTTAATAAATAATAAAACAACTAAATAAAAACCATAAATTAGAAATATTAAAAACATAAATCGTCAAGCCAAAGATGAGTCAATGTTAGGGCGATTCAGTTCGGTTCCAAAATTTTCGATTATTTAATAAATGGACCCATCGGGTCCTAATATAATTATGGAACCGTTCGGGTTCAGTTCGGTTCGGTTCTGTTCCTTTCGGTTCCCTACTATAATTAAATTTTTTAACATTTACATCAACACTATATAAATATAACTAATGACATTTCATTCATAACTTTTACAAATTAACGTAGCTCAATTCTAAAATATATAAATAACTAGCTGTCGAATAATATTAATTCAATACATACAAATACAAAAAAGTAGATATTAATATTAAAATGTCGGTGATCCATATTAAAAAAATTGAGGCTCAATGCTTAAAATTATGAAATGATCTGATTTATTTAATTAATTTGTTAATTTATTTAGAAAAAATAAAATAATTCAATTAAAAAAATAAAAAATTTATTTAGTTTCGGTTCTTTGTCTAGACCCGAAACTCGATCCATATACATCGATTCTCGATTCGGGTACCCGTTCGTGTATTTAACTTATGAAGAACCGCTCGATTCGATTTGGTTTGGTTCGGTTCCAGTTCGGTTCGGGACTTTTGGACACCCCTAGTCAATGTGGTGGAAAGAAATTTGACATATAGATTTCCACAAGTTCATAAATATGAATAAAAAAATAATGCATATTTGCATAATATGATGAGATAATAATATTGTCGAGCTGCCTATGCATATGATGCCTCCAAACAGATGTATATATACAATTAAAATGATACATGATAATAGATAAATTTAAAATAGAAATTTTATACAATTAAATCCATGATATTAGAAATTAAATTGAAATGTGAACCAAACTTAACTGAGAGAGAGAGAGAGAGGGAGCTACAATACTCATCAACTTATAAGTAGTTTATGTTCATCATTTAGCATAATAAAAAATTTCGTCATAATTTAGATGGATATTACTAAAACAATTAACAAACAACAATAGAGAAAAAAATTACATTATCATTTTAGCATAAAAAAAAATTTCGTCAAATATCAAAACGGCCATTTTTTATATAGAATTTGTCTCGCACAAATCGATTTCTCCAAAATTCCAATGCCTAACATGAATACATTCACTTACATAAGCATCATCTAGTCTATTTTCGAGTTTTGATAAGCTCTAACCCACAAAACTTGCTTTCATTAACAATAAATCTTACATTTAGTCCACAGCAAATTGCTTTAATTGACAGCAATTATAGAATGAGAAAGGTTGATTTGTATTGCTATAATAATCTTAATTATGTTGATTACATATTGTATGTGTTAACATAAAGCAGCATTGCATCTCTCCTCATTTATTTATATTAATTATAAAAATAGTCATTTCTTAATCATTTTCACATGCTTTCCATTGGCAGGAAATTCAAAAAATGTAGCTTCATCAGGCTCTTTTCATCTTCTTTCATCATATGCTCTCTCTATATATTGAAATTTTTAATCTGTTAATGTTGTGTGTGGATTGTTTAGAATTTCAACATATCCTATAATGCTATGATAATTTATTCTTCATATAATGATAATAATATAGCGAAAGATAATTAATGGCATTGTAAAAATGAACTAAGGTTATAAATGTTTATTACAATTACTAGGTGTAAGCAACAATGCACGTTTGCTTAGTTTATATTTAATAGTTTTGTTTAAGAATTAATTTGTTATTAATAAAGATGTAATTTTTTTGGTTAATTAAATAATTAATGATGTAATGTTTATATAATTGATAAATAATTAAATAAAGTGCTTCTCTCTATCATTTCCAACTCAAAATCACAAACAGAAAACTCAAGGTATGTTAAGGAGTAAGAAGATGAGTTTACTTAGGCTCCATTTGATTCTCATTAATGTAGAATGAGAATGAAAAATATAGCCGTTATTGGACCACACACAAGAGATAGAAATTCAAAATTGATAGATTGATGTGATAGATAACGGTCATATTTTTCATTTTTATGGGTTTTTAATGAGAAACAAACGGAGGCTTAAACTTTTTGCATGGCATAAATCTTTACTCTTTTTTAAGTAATAATGCAATTCATTTTATCGTTAAAGTATGATATGTATTACGATAATATATGTATATCATGTGTTAGACTTAGTATTGGTAAGTGATGGGTAAATTTTCGAGGACGAAAATATTTTAAGGGGGTGAGAATGTAATACCCCAAAATTTTTCATAAAATATAATTTAATTTTTATATACTATATTTTAATATTTTGAAAGTTAGGGACTAAATGATACATTTATCAAATTGTATTTTATTTGTGTCAAATATTTAGATATTGATGGAGTTATCGTAAATATATGAATATTGGTCTCGTTGGATAAATCGTAATTAGATATATAAATCAGATTCGAGAAAAAGTCGATTCGGATAAGTTAGCTCCAAGATATTTTAGTTTGAAGGAATTATCAAAAGCTCATTTATTATTATTATTATTTAATTATAATTTTGAAAATAGGGGGTGGTGAAAAAAGATTTTCCATTAAAAACAAGAAATTCCGTTAGTTTTTCCGTTAAATCAAGAAATTCCGTTAGTTTTTCCGTTAAACCAACAAATTTCGTTAAATAGACACTTTTTATATATACTAGGTTTAAGCAACGTGCAATGCACGTTTGCTTAGTTATATATAATTTTTTTGGTTCATTAAATAATTAATGATGTAATGTTTATATAATTAATAAATAATTACACATTGTGATATATTAATTTTAATTTGAATAGTGTTAAATTCTAAATTAAAATGTTTAAGTTTGTGTTTCGTACTATTATATTATAATAAATTTTGTATTTAATCATGAACTTTTTATACATAATAAAATAATAGATAACATTATAATACAAAACTAAATAAATAAATATTTTTTCTTCATTGAGTTCAATGTACCTTACCAAATAAACTATTAGCATTTTTAATTGATAATATCCACATCCATTTTTTTTTAGTTTCATTTTTTCCTAGTGACTAAAATGTAGTAGTACAACATTTTTTGCATTTTCCATTCGTTTATTAATAATGTTCTAAAAGGCGTAATGCGTTGCGAGATGTCGATGTTGAGAATCAAGAATCACAAGTTTATGCGTGTCAATACGAAGGATAAGCGTCATAATACGTTTCGTATTTTTTATATTATTTTAATTATTTTTAAGACATTAAATATATTTTTATTTTAAAAAATATTTTTTTTCTATATTATAAAAAAAAAAGAGATTTTTTACTATGTCATAAAATCATCTAATATTTAAAAATAATACTTACTAAACATTTAATAT
>CM032632.1:28536346-28896884 GCA_019097785.1 Fraxinus excelsior | reverse complement strand
CGATTGATAGATTGTGCTGTAATGTGGGCTGGGCCTTCAGGCTCCATTTAATAGATCAATTGTATTCGACCACTTCCCTTCAGCCCAAGAGGCGATACACTTGAGAACACAAATTTTAGAATTCCATTCTTTATTTGAATTTTAAAAAGATCGAATCATGATCACATATTTCAGATCTAATCAATGTAAAATTTACCCATAACAAGGGCTACATCAGCTCAACACGGAGGTGTAAGACAGTAGTCCGTAAAAGAAGTATCAAGAATGGTAATCTGCATCCTAAACAATTTATCGTAATAATACGAGGAGAGTCAATTGAAACAAAGACAAATTGCTCAAATCATTACATCCACTAGTAATAATGTAATGTGAATGCACCGAAACTAATGTCAAAAATTTCTGAAGTAAGACGTGTTTAAATGAGAGCCATGTGATGATTTAGCAAAGATCTGGATATAATGACCGTGCAACCATAATGACGGGTTGAAGACAAACTTGCTACTCGAGCCATACCAACGGTTCATTTTTCCCTAGCCGCAAGGTTCTCCACGATTATGGCAAAGAAAATCTTCTGATACTATCTTTCCAAATGGAGATCAAAACATCTTAATAAGTGCACAAAAATATTTATTAAATGAAAGCATGTATAGGGCAGAAATTACATTTTAAAATATGTTCCCTTACCGATCAGTTAAAACGTCTTCATATACATCACAAATTACAAGCTGTATTTCAAATTAATTAAAAGAAAAAGTTGGTTATCTAAACAACATTTCTCTCGTGCATTATATAAGACGCTTGACACCTTGGATTAGGGTTTTAAAATGGTGGAATGCAGTTAACTTCATGCAAAAGATTATCTAAAACACAATCATACAATTAATAAAGATTTCGAGACGTAAACCCCTAGCGTCCACGAAAAAAGCTGATAAAACATTGCAGGCATAAATAATTAGAAGGATCATGCTACAAGTACATAATCACTTACATAATACATTACATAATGGACATGTGGCGCGCATCCATCGACAGTTTACAATTTTTGACTTTTCCACACTTCACATTCACGGTCAGATTTCTTCCACATGAGCTTATGTAATCCATTATGTACAATGATTATGTACATATAGATTTATCCTAATTAGAAGTACGAAAAATTCAGGAAAAATTGCAAATCAGCATCAGATGTTTACTTGCGACAGCGAATTCCAGCTGCAATTAAGCTCGATATTGAGATTAGAAAGAGAACGTACAAGATTTGATGAGTCTTTTAGTTTACAGACCTTAGAAATGATGTCGTTGTAGACGAGAATAAAAATTGCCTTCCCTCTAGAGGAATTTGAATCTATATGAAGATTTAAGCAAAAAAAGATGGACCCTTCATCTCTACTCTACAAGAACTACTCATCACCTCAAGAGTGTCTTCGATATCGAATAAATCACGGATTGATTATAAAGCAAGTATTGAAGATTTTGAATAAATACTTTTAAATTTGAAATTACCTATTATCCAATCTTCTCTCCTCCAAAATTTGTGATTATTTATGTCCAAGTCTCTCCATGCATGTGTAAAGATGTCAAGCCAATAGGAATCGGAGATGATGAGTTTAATTTCGATGAGCAAATAGTAATCTATAGTAAAGTTCAATGATAATTGATTAAATTAACTCTAAGGATGACACTCGTAAGACAATAAGATAAATCGGCATAACAACCTTGTAGGAAATGTATAGAATTACTTGTAGCAAGCAAGTTAAATCATGAATTAATAACGTGACACTCAATTAAATCGTTATATCTTAGCACAATTATATCGATTCTTGCCCGCATCAAATCACAAATTTAATTTTCTTTTTAACCTTGTTCATTTGGTCGGTAAATTGACAAATATTTTTGCACTATTTGTGTTGACAAAATAAGACTAAGGTCATCACAGAAGTGTCAAAAGCATTTCGATCAAGAATGTAGTGGACATCATATGCAATTTTCCATTTTTTATCAGTTTCATATTGATGTGAAATTGACACCCACCAACAATTTCAAATTTTCTTCAATTTGGCCCCCAACCTACCAAAATATTATTAATTTGTGGTCACATAATTAATGTAAAAGCTGAGGGAAAAAAAAAAAAAAAAAAAGTATTGTTTGATCATCATGCTTGCAAGCAACTTCTTTTATGTGAAGATTTTTTATTAACGCAAAATTAAGTTGCGTTTTGACCTGTTCAGGTCGATTTAACTAGCTAAAGAAATGTCTTTTAGGTGAAGATTTTTAAGACGTTAGAAAACACAAGTATTTTCACTTTGTCAAAAAAAATCCCACTTGTAATAAATTTGAGTCACAAGGACAGAATTTGGCATTCATTTTATACGGGCATCTCATCAAATCTGATAAAGAAGATAGGCTCTATCAGTTGACATAAAAGTTTCGCCATTTTCTAGTTCTGATTGGGATTGAAAATTACTTTCCTAGAAATCAAGAAAATTAAATTTGACTTACTTTTAAGCACATCTAAATAATATGTTATTAATTTGCAGAATTATCTTTCCCAAAGCTAATTGACGTCAACAGTGATAATCAATATGTGTTTGGGGATAAATGTGGAGCCAAGGAGTCTGAAACTTTTAGATTAAACAAAGGTTACCATATTAGTTGACAATCCAAGTTTTTGAGTTCAGTGTGAACATATGTAAGAAATAAACCAAAGATTGGATGGTGCTGTGGAATAAAACTGCCACTGCCAGACTGCCTTTGCTTTCGGTGCAATGGAATAAAACTAATCATTTTCCATGAATTGCAAAATGATCCACCAATGAGTACTAGTACAGGTAAGTTCGACTATCGATAACCAACCTCCTCGTTTTAGGAAATTCGAAGAGAATCGAAGACTTGGGCAAAATTAATTTATACCAAAGTGGACTGTAGAGTTTTGAACACTACTAAGAAGACATTACATCGTCAAGTCTTACATACCATTATGACCATCGGGGCATGCAAAGCTTCAAATTTCTTGAATTGGAACTACCATTTCTCATAGATATAAAAGCAAATTCTTCACTTCCTGGGGAAATCTTCTTCCTTTTCAAGAATTCATGCTAGTTTTTTCCGTTTAATACTCCATGAGAATTAAGGCCTTCCTTGTCGACCAAGTCCGTTAACAGAAAGCCTTCTATATCTGGTATGGAATCGTCATGTTAATGGTGTCATAAAATTTCATATCTTGTGTCTCTTTCGAAGAAATTCTCTGATTCTTGTTGACAAAAATGTCATACTTTTTCTCTGTCTTCCACTGAAATCCACTTATAAGTTTTTTAGTTCTTCTAAAGACTCAACCAAAATTCACATCCATGGATGCCAAATTTCTTCACTTTCTTTCTCTTACCGTCTTTCTCGTCCATTTCTCAACTGCTTTCATTCCCCAAGATAATTTTCTTATCAACTGTGGATCAAGCATAAACACTATTGTAGTCCAGAACAGATACTTCACTGGGGATTCATCCGAGAATGGTTCTTCGTATCTATCTAAAGGTAAATCGATTTCTCTCACGAATCCAATCCCAGCATCAAATTCTTCTGTACTTCACAGTACAGCTAGAGTTTTCACTTCTGTTTCAAGCTATAAATTCAACATCAAGAACGTTGGATTCCACTTAGTCCGTCTTCATTTCTCTCCATTCAGTTCTCAGGATTATGATCTCAAGAATGCAAATTTCGTAGTTTCAGCTAATGGAAATTCACTTTTAAGCAACTTTTCTGCTCAGTTTACTATCCTCAAAGAGTTTATCTTGATGGTTAATAGAGACGAGCTTGAAATTCTTTTCATGCCAACTCGTGATTCCGATTTTGCATATGTAAATGCAATTGAAGTGTTTTCAGCACCAAGAGATTTCATTATTGACGAAGGGCTAACATTGATTAGTCCTAATGGAATTCAAGACTTTAAGCAGAATATTTCGTCCAAAATTTTAGAAACTGTTCATAGGATTAATGTTGGAGGATCAAAATTAACTCCTTTTAATGATACCCTTTGGAGGAATTGGATTCCAGATGAAGATTTTCTTGTCTTGAAATCTGCTGCAAAAATTGCTAAGACTATTCAGCCTCCTAATTACCAACCGGGAGGTGCCACTAGAGAAATTGCCCCAGACAATGTATACATGACTGCACAACAGATGAATATAGATAAGCGAAGCTCTAATTTTGTGTTCAATATAACGTGGGATTTTCCTGTAAGATCGGAGGATTCTCTGCACTTTGTTCGTTTGCATTTCTGTGACATTGTTAGCATTGCACTTCAGACGTTGTACTTCAATGTATATATAAACGGGATCATTGCATTCAAAGATCTTGATTTGACTATGCTTGCATTCCATGAGCTTGCGTCGCCTATTTTCGTCGATTTTGTTGTACAAAGCTTGGATAATTCAGACATTGTTCGGATTAGTGTTGGTCCTTCTGACCTCAGTAATATTTTAAGGAAGAATGCTATTTTAAATGGGGTTGAGATTATGAAAATAGTGAATCCTGTGGGTTCAGAAAAGAGGGCTAAGACGAAAAACATTTGGATTTTGGTTGGTTCAGTTGGAGGTGGATCTTTTGTGTTAAGCTTAGCAATTCTTAGTACATTGGTAGTACTCAAATGCAGAAGGAGAAAACCCGAACCAAGACTTGTTGAAAGCACAGGATGGACTCCTGTTCGTGTAAACGGAGTCAGCTCCCATGGCACGTTATTGGAAGGGGCGGTTCTTGGTTATGGTTTGAAAATTCCTTTTGCTGATATACAATTGGCTACAAATAATTTTGACAAGAATCTGATAATTGGCTCAGGTGGTTTTGGCATAGTCTATAAAGGGATTCTCCAAGATAACTTGCGAGTTGCTGCCAAACGTCGTGTGCATGGTAACAAGCAGGGACTACCCGAATTCCAAACTGAAATAACAGTTTTGTCGAGGATTCGCCATCATCACCTTGTTTCACTCGTGGGCTACTGTGAAGAACAATCCGAAATGATACTTGTTTACGAGTATATGGAGAAAGGGCCTTTAAGGAATCATTTATATGGTTCTGGATTACCCCCTTTATCTTGGAAACAAAGGCTAGAAATATGCATTGGTGCAGCTAGAGGTCTACATTACCTTCATACAGGTTCAGAACAAGGGATTATCCATCGTGACATAAAATCGACAAACATTTTACTTGATGCCAATTATGTTGCTAAGGTTGGTGATTTTGGCCTCTCAAAATCTGGCCCGTGTCTTGACGAGACTCATGTAAGTACAGGTGTCAAAGGCAGCTTCGGCTACCTTGATCCTGAGTATTTTCGTAGGCAGCAGTTGACAGACAAATCTGATGTTTATTCATTTGGGGTTGTGCTTTTCGAGGTTCTTTGTGCACGACCTGCAGTGGATCCACTGCTTGACCGCGAGCAGGTGCATTTAGGTGAATGGGCTATGGAATGGCAAAAGAAAGGTATGGTTGAACAAATTGTTGACCATTGTATCAGGGGACAGATAAAACCAAGTTCATTGAAGAAATTTAGTGAAACAGCAGAGAAATGTTTGGCTGATTATGGTGTTGATAGGCCTACTATGGGTGATGTCTTGTGGAATTTGGAACACGCACTTCAACTTCAAGAAAGTGAAATGCAAATAGAATCTCAAGCTGAAACCGATGTATCTCCTAGATTTGTTCCCGGAGTTGGTGTTGGGGTCGAGGGGGATAGCAACGATGTTTCTTCAGATATAACAACGAGCCGAGTTTTCTCCCAGTTGATAACTAATGAAGGCAGATAGATCACAGTACAAAAAGCAATTTCCAATGTCAAAGTTTTTTACTAGTTTCTTTTTTTATTTTTTTATATTTTCAACATATCTAGTACAGAACTTTAGGCTGCTTGTTTTGCAGTCTCAGATTGATAGTATAAATTGCATAATCTGAGATACAGAATTTCAATAGTTGTGTTACTCAACAGATTTATGCTATGCTAGTCTGTAATACATATAACTCGTCCGCTCCTTTGCGAGCTGGTTCTATGTTACGCTACTTTTCGGGATTGTGATATTCAGACTCACGTGAACATATATTGTGCTTTCGCATACTTGTTCATTGATTAGTCATATTGTTTACAACTATTCTACTTGTATAGGGATTTCAAGTTACGGGTGTAATGCTGGCAGCATTACACCTATTATATGTATGACATGGTTCTCTGTTTATATAGTAGTTGCATCAAGTTGTCTCGACTTTTTATAATTTATTTTCTCTAAAATTATTGAGTAATGCTATTCATCTTCACTGGGATTAGAAATACAGTCTATGTGGCGTTAATGTGATATTAAATGATAGATAAAATTAAATAAGTCATTTAACATTTTATTTAACATATCACTTAGAGCCATCTAAACTGTGTTTGTAACCCTACCGATGATGAATAACATTACTCAAAATTATTTTCAACCATTGTTATAAATAGTTATTATAATTCTTCATGCCAGGACAGGGAAGCTCACACTTCAAAGGCAAAACTGTTGATAATCATAAAGGTCTTACTATCATCACCTAATTACAAAAATGAATACATATAAAATAAATAAATGAGTTTTCTTCCTCTTTATTTAGAAATGTTATTAGTATAATAATCAGTATTGATCTATGCAACATGGCTCTCGATTTAGATGAATAACGTTACTCTATTTGATAATTTAAGTGGGGTCACACTTGTCACTATTTTATTGGAGGGCCCCGTTGAAGGTGGACTGAGCAGCTGGCTGTTCGGTGCACCAATAATTTTCTCATGGTGCATGTACAGCAAATCCACTCAACAAAATAATGGCCTCCACTAACCTAGGAGACTTTTTAGATTTTTCTGGAAAGTGGTGAGCATGGCCACAAAAAGGTAAATTATATACTTTACATTTTTTTTGTATTTTTTGTAAATTCATTCAAGCTTATGTAAGAATGCGGAGTTAAGCCTTACCCTAATTTAGTATATTGTTTGAATGGACTACTTTCCGTCTAATGATTTTGAAGTGCAGTTATTATTTTATAAATTTAAATTGGTCGTGTAAATTCTTCTTTCTTATTTCACTAGTAGTCAGAACATGTGTTGTTATTTTTAAAGTATTTGAGGTAATAGATATTGTTAAAGGAAATCGGTATGTTTTTCCTTTCTATAAGGAAATAGATAAGGATTGATATCTATTATTTTTCTATTTCGAAATCTGTAAATTTTTCCTTTTTAAAGTATGGGAAGAAACTTTTTGATTGTGTCCTTTAACAGCATAACTTGAAAATTACTTCCCTGAAAACATTATAAAAAAATAACATATTAGTCTAATAGTGAAACTTCTAATAGTTCTGACATTATATAATACCTCTTCATCACACAAAATTGGTTTTAAAACTTCCAACATGATATATATATATATAGACACACATTAACAATTAACTTCAAATTATTTGACTCAATTTGTTGATATATCAATGAATCAGATCTCGTTTTTGTTAGTGTTTTGGAATGATGTATTCGTTTGTGATGTTTATTAGTTTATTAATTTATTTATCAATGTTGGAAAAACTATATAACAATATTATATTACAAATATCATACAACACGTATCTTTATAAAAAATGTGATTGCACTCGATACCAATATGTGCAACAACATATGGTAGTAATTAACATTTCAAAATTTGTTTAACACCGATAATTAGGTAGATATGAAAAAAAAATTGGTCAAATGATTTTACTTAAATGTAAAAATCAGTCAAAGACCAATAAAAAATGATTGATGTTCACGTTTCAACAAAATCCTAATTGTCAAAGTTCAATATAGCTGCATTTATGCTAATATCCACACATCTTTCCTAAAAGTTATTATTAAATCATAGTTTAATAAATAATAAAATAACTAAATAAAAACCATAAATTAGAAATATTAAAAACATAAATCATCAAGCCAAAGATGAGTCAATGTTAGGGCGGTTCGGTTCGGTTCCAAAATTTTCGGTTATTTAATAAATGGACCCGTCGGGTTCTAATATAATTATGGAACCGTTCGGGTTCAGTTCGGTTCCTTTCAGTTCCGTACCATAATTAAATTTTTTAACATTTATATCAACACTATATAAATATAACTAATGACATTTCATTCGTAACTTTTACAAATTAACGTAGCCCAATTCAAAAATATATAAATAACTAGCTGTCGAATAACATTAATTCAATGCATACAAATACAAAAATGTAGATATTAATATTAAAATATCGGTGATCCATATTAAAAAAATTGAGGCTCAATGCTTAAAATTATGAAATGATCTGATTTATTTAATTAATTTGTTAATTTATTTAGAAAAAATAAAATAATTCAATTTAAAAAATAAAAAATTTATTTAGTTTCGGTTCTTTGTCTAGACCCGAAACCCGATCCATATACATCGGTTCTCGATTCGGGTACCCGTTCGTGTATTTAACTTATGAAGAATCGCTCGGTTCGATTTGGTTTGGTTCGGTTCCAGTTCGGTTCGGGGCTTTTGGACACCCCTAGTCAATGTGGTGGAAAGAAATTTGACATATAGATTTCCACAAATTCATAAATATGAATAAAAAATAATGCATATTTGCATAATATGATGAGATAATAATATTGTCGAGCTGCCTATGCATATGATGCCTCCAAACAGATGTATATATACAATTAAAATGATACATGATAATAGATAAATTTAAAATAGAAATTTTATACAATTAAATCCATGATATTAGAAATTAAATTGAAATGTGAACCAAACTTAACTGAGAGAGAGAGAGAGAGAGAGCTACAATACTCATCAACTTATAAGTAGTTTATGTTCATCATTTAGCATAATAAAAAATTTCGTCATAATTTAGATGGATATTACTAAAACAATTAACAAACAACAATAGAGAAAAAAAATTACATTATCATTTTAGCATAAAAAAAAAATTTCGTCAAATATCAAAACGGCCATTTTTTATGTAGAATTTGTCTCGCACAAATCGATTTCTCCAAAATTTCAATGCCTAACATGAATACATTCACTTACATAAGCATCATCTAGTCTATTTTCGAGTTTTGATAAGCTCTAACCCACAAAACTTGCTTTCATTAACAATAAATCTTACATTTAGTCCACAGCAAATTGCTTTAATTGACAACAATTATAGAATGAGAAATGTTGATTTGTATTGCTATAATAATCTTAATTATGTTGATTACATATTGTATGTGTTAACATAAAGCAGCATTGCATCTCTCCTCATTTATTTATATTAATTATAAAAATAGTCATTTCTTAATCATTTTCACATGCTCTCCATTGGCAGGAAATTCAAAAAATGTAGCTTCGTCTGGCTCTTTTCATCTTCTTTCATCATATGCTCTCTCTATATATTGAAATTTTTAATCTGTTAATGTTGTGTGTGGATTGTTTAGAATTTCAACATATCCTATAATGCTATGATAATTTATTCTTCATATAATGATAATAATATAGCGAAAGATAATTAATGGCATTGTAAAAATGAACAAAGGTTATAAATGTTTATTACAATTATAATGTTGTGTAGTTAATAAAAATTTAAGCACGAATATAATTAACCTATCATTTAGTATTCTATTTTTATCTAAACTTAGGTATCATGGGAGTTCTTACGCAACTACCCATAAAAATAACTTTTAATTAAGGCTGAATATAACATAAAACAAAAAATTATCAAATTATAACATTTTGTATGCATTAATTTTAGTGATAAGTGTAGCAAAAGTCTCAAACATTTGAAACATTAAGTAGATTTTTTTTCAAATCTTTCATTTATTGCAGTCGTCACTCTAACATTTCCAAACGTTGTAGGTGAGATCCTTTTGAATGGTTTACATAAAAGATGTCCACATTTAACTCAAAAAATTAAAATCTGACCATTTTTTACCAACTAAACAAGGTAAAATCTTAATAATAAAATATGATAGAATTCATTTATATTTGCAGGTGGGTTTACTGAATGTCGATGCGTACTACAACTACCTCCTCAACTTCATTGACAAAGCAGTAAACAAGAAAAGGCCTACCATCCACCCCACCCGATCGACAACCCACACGATGGGTTCATTGCAGAAGATGCATCTCAATCTGAATATCCATTTCAATCTGGACTTAGTTTTTGGGGAAAAAAAATCAATGAATTTGCATATATTTTCCTTCTCTTACAACCTGCAACTTTTTCATTGCTGGATGTATTTGTTCTTATGGTAATGTTCTTGAATTATTGGTGAAAATGAACCATGCGAAGAAACCTTTTTTTTTTTTTTTTTTGTTAGTGTCTTGGCTGTTCTAATAACTATTTGTGGGCTTTTCTGTTTATGGGTTGCTTGGAGTTTGAATTTCAGTGGTCAATTTCAAGATCATTTGATAAAATTGGGTTCATGGAAATCCTTGAAAATGTTGTTCGCTTTATAATATGTTAGTTTTGGCATTTGAGACAATTTCGAAAGAAATCGGACAAAATTTGAGGTTTGAGGAAAAGAATACAAAGTGGAAGGCTCTAGAGCTTTACCCAAATTACATTCAATGGAGACGCGAACGAAGCTTTGGCAGCGACCTGTCACTAAAATTAAATAAGTGTATATTAGGTATATAAATAAATATATAAGGGTAAATTGGGTATTCAAAAGTTTCTCCTTAGTCTCCCTTTTAATATATTGTAGATGTAGATTAGATTTGTCATTGCATTTTATGATGTAACACTACTTTTACTAAAGTTTTCACCAAATATTGTATCCTTCGACCCACTTGTCACGAAGATTAATGGAATTAAAATATATGATAGCTTCAAAACATATTCAACTTTTGTTATATTGAAATTTTAATGTGTTAGCTTCAAAACTATTATACTAATTCACCAAATATATGATTGCATCATTATTTTAAATATATTTTTCACACGTGTTTGAATAATTAATGTGTTACTTTTTGTTTACTTATGAATAAAAAGTTGCTTATTTTGATCATAAAGATGCAATTCATTTTTAACTTTAATCCAAATATTATTTATTTAAAAATTACTTAAAATAGAAAGCTGGAACAACTTTAATAACTTATTTGGTACAAAAAAAATTAATAATATTGGACATTGTTACATTAAAATCAGATTAAAATTAAAAATATAGCCGTTATTGTTGACTTTTATTAGACGGGTGGGACCCAATAACGGCCATATTTTCAATTTTAATTGGATTTTAAGCCGAATCAAACAAGCTCTAAAAATAACATTTTGGTCAAATTTAGCCGACATTTGGCTCCATTATTTGAAATTTTAATGATTAGAATAATATTTTTTTGAAATGTGTGTAGTTAAATATTTTTTTTTAAATTATGTGTAATATTATTTTATTGAAAAATGTTTGATTGATAAGATAAAAAAAAATATATTACTATGATTTTAATGGGGGCCAAACACGACTTAATAGTTCGGACCAATTATCGTGGCAAGACCGAAAATTTAAAGGTTGATGCATCAACCTATAATCACATTTCTCCTACTTTAATTTTTATTCAAATCAAAAAGGCCCGGCAATTAATAATGCAAGGAAAGTTCATCAAGCAAAAGTGAATAATTACAAAATGAAATAATCAATTCTGAAAAGTTGAGCAAATCGAGGCAAATTAATAAACCAAAATAATTGCAATTCCCAATCCCATTCTCACCTTTGTTCACAATGTTTATTCCCCAATTTTGTGAGTTTTTAGCGGTAGAATTTGCAGTGGTATAATCATTGAGTTCGTTTCAATTCTGAATATTAATTTGAAATTCGCGAGGACAGGGAGTGCGGGGTTAGGGTTTTGATTTTGATTTCGCAGCGTGGAAATTGGAGGATAATGGAGGTGATCCTCCATGTATATGATGTGACGAATAGTGCTTCAGACAAGACAAGCAATACAATTATGCAGATCAACAAAATCTTCAAAGATGGTATTGGCCTTGGTGGCATCTTCCACAGCGCCGTTCAGGTTTTTTTTCATTCTATCTCTATATTGCAATGTATATATACATGTTTGTACCATGCATTTATACGAGTTGTACTCGATGGATTTTGTATCTAAGTGTTTAGCCTGGTTATACTGGTAACTAGATCTAGTGTTGGTGTATTACAAGCATGTGGATACAAGTATACAACTCATCCACGAACGTTAAAACCGGCTCGAAAGGAGACGGAATGGGGTTGATGGAGGGGTGTTACTGCTGGAAATATGGAAGCATTTCAAATATGATTGATTGTCTGCTTTCTCTGGTGCTTGAGATGAACAGTTGAATAATACGGTTACTCCATTTTGTATGCTCGTAACTTTTATGTCCGAGTGACATGCAGCAAATGTATTCCATGTCATGACTGTTTGACTTGTGATCAAATAATATTGTATCAGTAGGACAATAACTATGGTGTTACCATTTGTTTGAGTGCGGGAAAGGAAGATGTCCATTGTGTTTGTGTAATTTTTACAATTTTTCAGTAAGTTTGCTTGTATGGTGTATAATTTGTTGCGAACTGGTTCTCGTCATATTAATATTTATGTATCCGTCCTTAAATTATTTATATAGTTGTGATGTTGAGTAACTTTCCATAAGCTTTCTTTCTATTATATCATTTCCTCAATTCTCAGAAATCAAGTTTTCGAGGATAGAAATTTACTATCATTTGAGTTATATCTAAAACCATCTCTTTTGATTTGCTATCCAACTGTGCATGTGCCAGGAGTCATTTCTTCAAAATTCATGGTACAGCTTATTTTTTAAGATCTTTAGAAGTGACCTCCTTCCATTGTATGTGATTTATTTTGAAAAAAAAAAAAAGGAAAAAGAAAATAATTATTTTGAATCTGGTCTGGAACAGATAGATTTTACAATGCCCTTTAACTGAACGTTTTACTGTCAACAGGTTTATGGAGAAGATGAGTGGTCATTTGGGTATTGTGAACGAGGTACTGGAGTCTTTAGCTGCCCAGTTGGAAAGAATCCAATGTATAGATACCGTGAAAGCATCAAACTTGGAACAACAGCTTTTTCCATCTTCAAGGTTAATCAGATTCTGAGGGAACTTAGTAGAGAGTGGCCTGGACACTCATATGATTTGTTATCAAAAAATTGTAATCATTTCTGTGACGAATTATGTGACAGACTTGGCGTGCCAAAGCTTCCTGGTATTCTTTCTCTTTCTCCCTCTCAGCTCATTATCTCCCTCTCTCACTCACTGACATGCGTGCTCGCACACAGAGATACCATTTACTTGAGAATGTGTTGAGTGCGGAAGAGTTAAAGTAAACATGTAATGCTACATAACTCTCCAAAGTGTGATTTGTCTAACATTGTACTGTTTCTAAAAGATGCCAGACTATACTTGTATGCCGTCTTCATGTATAATTGTTTGGAAGTCAAAAATCAACAAAAGTTTACCTTGTTTGGGGACGTAGAATATCTCCCTTTAAATTTGTTCTTCCTTGCAATTTGGGGATCAAGTGAGAGAGTTTCTGTTATTATCTTTTGGTATTTGGGATGAGCTTGCACGAGTTTGGAATAATCGTGTCTCCATTTATGCTTTTATTTAGTTTATAATCACATCTGGGTCTACCAATGGGCGAAGAATACGAGCTCCTGTAAATGTTGGTTGATGGGGAAAAAAAAAACATGCGTGATTAATTTTGACAATTTAAAATGGGTGAATGATGATCTAGTCAGTCATAATAGTACGAGTCAAAAATGTTAAATGTTCCTTAGCAATACAATTTGCTCAATAAGGTAGTTTTTCTTCATGGCATTTAAAATTTTAAAAGTTCAAAGGCACAAAGCATTCATTTTTCATCACCTGATAGAGAAGTTGAGGTCCTCCATCTTAGCATAGTGATTTTGAAATGTTGCAATATAATATGACATGTATGATTGACCAAATTACAATGCAAATGGGTATCATAAGATTTTTTTTATTACCCGATGATGCAGTTGTTGCCTAATGTAACAGTATGGTGCTGATGATTTAGGTGTATGAGGTCTAGGGCAGTGATGAGTTACTTGCATGAATGATTAGATTAAGGTTTCTGAAGTTGGTGGGGACTGTCATCCACTGCTATAAACAGTAGAGTTCAAAAGTCTGTTTCTTTTGGTCTCTATAGGGGAAAATTGGTTGGACTTTAATATATAGGATCTTGGTAATAAATCCAAGTTGGTTAAATGACTCGGCACCAAGTAAACTTACTGGAAATTAGAGAAAAATAACTATGTGACCAAAGATCTAGGAAGTTTTCCCAACATACCGTAGGCATAACACCACCAAAACATAATTGCTTGATTTCCTTTTACTTGTGAAAGATTGGTCCATTTAGAAGGTCAAGAAATGTCCTAGGCCTTCACTTATAGAAACATAAGATAAGACTAATTACACGAACTGATAGCTTCTAATATGACTTGAAAACATAGCAAGACTCATTGGACTTTCTATATCATATTATTGCATAAACTATCTTAAATTTGGGAATTCCTAGAATGCCCTTTGAATTTGAAATTAAACTAGAAGTGATTTAACCAGGCCTCCAGATGGGGTTGCAGTCTCCAAAAGATCCCAAATTAGAACTTGAGCCTTTGAAGATCATTGCCTCGTCTGTTGTAGACTTTAGAAATCTGCTGTTATCGTACCCACAGCCAAAAGCTTTCTGAGCTTCCCACTGCATTAAACTATTCCTTTGTCCACTAGCATTTCAGAGTGACTTAGATATACTTCTAGCGAGCACTATCAGGGGGACGACTCTCATTGTAACTAGCTTTATCTTAGCGACTTGGCCAACCATTGTCCCTTTTTTCTCCTTTCCTCTTCCACCCAATGCGTGGGGAAAGACTAGGTATGGTGGTTGGGGTTATCCTGATTCCGCTGTTTATGGGGATTTGTCTTTCCTCACAAAATTTAAGTATGTCTTGGTAATACTATGACTCGTGCTGTGTAGCATAAAAAATTGTTTTAACTATAATATTTAGTACAATACTCGACCATCAGCAGGATCTCACATGTTCATAGTTGTAACTATGAGTCAATAATGATATTTAATAAAGCACATGACCCTTAGTTTATGAGAGGTGAATAAGACCCAATAGCTTTGAACATTTTTTATTGTATTTTCTTCAATAACGCTTAGGCCATGGGATGTCCAGTAGTGATTTATATACCCACTTGTTTCGAACAAAATATAAGTAGAATCCCTTAGTATATGCACCGAATAAATGCGTATATAACTTGTCTATCCATCCAGATAAAAGAATGTATTTCATCTCAATTCACCAAATCTTAAAGGGAAAAATGCCACCTTTTCACCTGCAATATACGAATGTTTTATCATTTTCTTGGAGCGGGACAAATGTTATAGAGCAAATTGGTTGTTGGTGTATGATTGTAATGTGATGAGTTGATGCACGTGTGGTTGAAATCGCAAATTAGAGTCTATACACGCATACACAGTGTTTCATTTTTCCAATTTGAATGATCATGACTTGGATGTTGTTTTGTTTTCCTGTTACCTATTGAAAGTTGTTCCAAAGACCATGTACTTGACACTTGCTGTTACAGGTTGGGTAAACAGATTTGCAAATGCTGGTGATACTGCTGCAGAAATAGCAGGAAACGCAGCTTATCGAGTAAGATTCTCTTTTATTCCAATAAATCTACATTTTGAGTGCCAAACTCACTTTTTATTTGCATATTATAATGATTGCAATTAATGAAATTGCAAGTTTCAATGCTCTACTATTTAAATTACTAATCAGAGTGAACTGTGTTGTACGTTATTCTGAAATATTTTTTAAGTGTCGTGAAAGTAATATTTGACCATTCATTTACCCTTTTAATCTAAATATAAGAGAATGCAGGCTCCTGAAAATAAATGTTAATTATTATGCAAACATGTAAACAATGAAATGCATACTTGAACGTAAGTATTGGAATTACAACTAAATGGATAAATGAATATGAATGGCAAATACGATACATGAATTAACGTGAATATTAATCAATTGAGAATTAATACCAAAGAATATGTGACAATGAATCTTGAATCATTTATATTAAACGAATATAATTTAACTTCTAATTAAGTGAAATCGAATGCTAATTAGCATAAATGAATATGAATAATGTAATATATCCTTGAATTAGAAATTCTAATTAATATTAATTAAATGAGTGTGAATGTTAATTAATTGAGAATTAATAACATGGTTGTGAATGTAAAATTCTAATTAATATTAATTAAATGAGTGAATGTTAATTAATTGAGAATTAATTATAGAATTTATTACAGTTTGTAAATTAAATACATATTGAAAAATGAAACATAAGATATTATTGAATAATTGAATTGTGGTAGGCTTGTAATCGTCCAAAAAATGATTCTCAATTAATGTGATATTTAATATACTATAGATTATATTGAATATTTTATCGTTAACATAAAAAAAACACGTTAATTGAAAAAAAGAGGGAAAAACAATAAATGATAGTTGGAGCAAAAAATAAAGAGTTTGTTACTATTGGTTTTTAAAATACATCAATAGATATTCTTATTTGAGATACTCAAAATAATTATTAAAATCACTGTGTTTGGATAGTTTATAAATATTCATAAATTGATCAGAGTATATAAAAATTACTCTTTAAATATAAAGATGCTTATTACGACCAATATGCTCTTTATAAATAAAGAATTTCTTTGATGTACTCTTAGAGTGATAAATTTTTTTGGATTATTCTTGTTGTATATAATATTTTACATAATGTGTGTCATAATTGACAAATGGGGGATCGCCTGGGCTCACGCCCCCTCCCCCAAGGGGCCGTCATTTGTCAATTATGGCACATATTAGGTAAAGGGTTATGTACTTGCAGCATAACCCAAATTTTTTATCTTGTTGATATAACTAGCTACATGTATGTCTACCCGTGGAAGATAATTTTTTGAAGCCTTAGAAATTAGGAAGCGAGAAGCCCACCAACCCCCAAAGTTTTGTATACGTTTTTCGTCTGATTGATTTTGGATTTTGTTGCAGTTGAGACAAGCTAAAACTGAAATTGTAGCGGCTAGCAAAATAGCATACCGATTCCTTGCTGGAGTTGCTTCCAACAACTCAATTGCAACTCCGGGGTCCCCTGTTAACTCCCCTAGAGGAAGTCCCAGATTCCAAGCTACTTGGTTCAAGAACCTTATTTCTTCTGGTTCTAAACCATCTACTAGTTCAGAACTGGACAATCGGGATGAAGAGTTGATGAGGGAGCGTAAGCATCAAGGAGCAGAAACTCCAATAATGCAGAGTTCGCGACATGCAATCTGATACCATAGCATCACCACCAACTTCATTCTCCGTGCTGCCAGGGCACAGAGAAACTTTGGCAAGTTATTTTGTTGTCGTCCTAGTGGATTCATGTAAAATGTTAGTTTCATGTATCTGAATTTGTACACTAAGGTTCAGGTGCAAAAGTTTACATTTCGAGATAGAGATGAATCTAACAGTAATTCTTCATCGTTTACATGCCATCGTCAATATTATCAGGGTTATTTGTTCATTTTTAATCAAACCAGTCCGTTATACTCCCTGCTTATTGTTCTGTTTGGATCTGCCTTTTTGTAGAACAGGAGGAAAAATAATTGTTGTGCGCCAAGCTTTGAGATAAATATAGCAATTAATAAAGTACTGAAGAAACTCGATTAACCTTTTGTACGTCAAAAAAACAGAGACTCTGTACAATAAAAGAACCATAAAGATATAGTGGTTTGCTAACAACCTTTTGCACTGCATGAAAGCCTAACCATACTGTAATCTTACTCAAGGACTGCAGTCTTGTAGAGTTATTGTAGCTACCACAATTAGAGATTTAGGAGTTAATTCCCAATATCAGAATAGCCAAAGTTTCACACAGCCCACTCCCCTCCCTAAAATAAGAGTTAACCCAATACATTACTAGCTATTACAAGAGGAAATTATTTAACCTTCCAAACATAGCAATACATTACAAGTTATTACCAGATGAGAGAGGAAGAACATAACACTACATCATATTAAGAACTCGGGAAAATTCATCAAGGATTATTCAAGAAATAGAAACCAGAAAACTTGCAACCAATATTTGATTAGCATTGCCAATCCTGAATGTGAGGATGCAAACATATGTTGCATTAATCACGTTCTGATATTCATGTCAATAATGGATATACATATACAGACGAAACAACACTGAATTGATATATCAAAATTGTAAAAGCTGAAATTTCAAGCAATAAGAAACAACCAGTAAGAGGTTGGAAGATCAAACTGTGAACAGATGTCTTGGATTCAAGCATGACATCGAATAAAGTGAACTCACTTGAATATATACAGCAAAGAAAAACTGGCATAACATTGCACCTTGATCGGTCGGTATATGTTAACCATTTATTTTTTAGCCATTTAACATACTGTTGAATATGTATGTGTCCATTTGTGGATCATCAGCAATTCGAAGTGATGAAACAGCCTGTGCTGCAAGGAAACCAGGAGATAAACACGCAGCATCCCAACCTTCCTCTTCAAAATATTGCCCATGGAAATCTCTTCCCCAAGGATCAGAAGAGACGATCCAGTCAGAATTCCCTTGGTGACTCCACATGTAACCATATCTGTGAGAATCAGAAAAACAACCTATCCTTTCAAGGGAAAATTGTGTCAATTTGTGATCGGGAACTAGTCCCTGCCTCCCCCCTGTAATGAGATCAAAGTTGCTGCCATAATCCCACGAGTTAAAACCCTCGTCCTTCTTCAGCATGACCTGACATGGATCCTCCGAGTCTTCACCAAGTAGGACATGCAGCGCAACTGCCTCAGCTATTGCAGCACCTTCTTCATCAAGCCTCTGCTGTTCTTCTTTCTTTTTCAGCTTCTTTTTCTCAAGTTCAGAACGAATGGCTGCAGAAGTGGCCAGGGCCTTCTCCAAGCGTCTCTTTTTCTTCTCAGCTTGTTTAATACGATCTAGCTCATCCTTCACCGGCTTCTTTTTGGTTTTTCTAATGCCAGCCTGTACTTTTGTACACTCCATAGTATCTTTTATTTATATTTTTTTCTTGATTTTCTTTCTTCTTTCCTTCAAAGAAAATTTCCCTAAGGCATGTACATTATCAGTCTACCTATATGTTTCCTTTTTCTTGCAAAACTTGTTATTTAATTTCTATTCATATACTAGATTCCCAACTTGGAAACTAAGATAATGTTTATAGTTATGATACCTGTACCTAGACCCACTCAGGTCGGAAGGAATACCTCATTTTACGCTCAATACATTCCCAAAAAGAAATGACAGGAGAAAGGAGAATAGAAAAGTGGTATGCACTCCTTGAGTTATTCCTTGCCATGCTTCCCAATTTCCCATCACCCTTACTACCCATATCAAATACACTATTATAAAGAATTAGCTAATTTAAATTAACAAAGGAAAAAGTCTCCTTTATGGTTCAAACGACTCCCAAGCCATTCCCTCCTGCAACACAGATTATTACAATTAGTGCATGTTTAGTAAGGATGACTGGATAGTACTGACTACCTAATTAGTACTAAAAGAAAGGAAAAAATCAAAAGTTGCAATCTGCTCATTATACATAGCAATCTTATTGAGTACTATCTACCAAACATGTAATTGCATGCATATGCTAAGAGCCGAGACAGCATTTAGCATTGATGAAACAAACATTCCCACTAAACCATGGACAATATTTTTTTTTATAACTGCAGATGTCTGGACTAGTTTGCACGCATCTCGACTAATCCCAAGAGGCCCTGAAGTTTACAGCCGGATACTCACCTCAGTGAAGGGACTCGAACTGGTGACCATTGGGGAGCAAACCCAAAGCCTGACCAATTGAGCAACCTCTCGGGGTTAAACCATGGACAATATTGCATTAGAAAAACCACAACACAAGATAACATATTGTATTACCACATTTATCGCAGTCACAATTACAACATCGCGAATAAAAAAATCACTAATTACCAAAATCTATATTAAGATTTTAAAAAAATAAATACCTAGTAACACAGCAAGAGAATCACTACAAACGAAGTAATGCCTTAACCACCCTGCAATAACCCAAATAAGCATTTCTTCGTATAATTCTTCAAATTTCAAAACTAAAAAGGATTCCTAACCCTAACACCTGTGTAACTTCTCAAACTCTATGCTTTTTTTCATGAGAAGGCCTAGATTCTGATTAGAAACTAATTAAGTTCATAGGCCATTGGTTCAGTAATAATGGTGATGTACGATAGCTGATAATTGCACTTAATTCAATATTATCAAAATAAGCTTCCTAGAATATTGAATTTAACCCAGAAACTCAGATCCAAAAACTGAACAGTTATCATATCCAGAAAATCAAAGCCACAAAAATTTGCTTAGGTTCAGTCACCGAACCTATAGATATAAACCTAACCTAATCAAATACATAATCCAACAATTTGTAACATACTTGATTAACAGAATTCACCAATTCTATATATTATTTACAATCAGATGAAAATTCATATAATCCATATCACTAAAAAAACTTAAAACAATTAAAGTCGCGTAAAATAAAACGTGAAAATTAAGCAAACCTGTTAGATTCAAGAAGAGAAAGGAAGGCCCTTCGAAAACCTATAATCTTGTAAGAAGAAACGAGTAGAATTGTTGGTTTGAAGTTAAAGATTGTTTTGGATGCGCGAAAAAGTCACTCAGTTCTTGTCTGTCTAGGTCTGCGTCTCTCTCTGTTTGCTGGCGTCCGTGTGCGCGTGTTCTTTGCGTGAGATAGAGTAGGAGAATGAGGGATATTTACCACAGAAGTCACCCAACTTACAAGTTTGTTTATATTGGTCATATAACATTAATTAAACCCCTTTTTGAACCCCATTCTTTGGAAAAAAAAATGAGTTTTATAATAGTAACTTTCAGGAGAATGTGTTGTTAAAAAATCGAAAAAAAATTGAGTTTTCGTGTAAAATTACTTCATAAAAGAATGTGTAATTGAAAATAAATTTTGAAAAAAAAAAAAAAAAAAAAGTTTTGAAAAAATAGAGCTTAAACCAGGGTGAAGTATATAAGCCAAAGGAACTAAATTAGTTTGAATTTGGCATATATATAAAAAATAATTCATGTAAATTTTATTTTATCAAATAAATTATTTTTTCTTGGGCGGTAGAGCCTTGAAATCCACCCCTAGTACAATCATCGATTACATTAGTCAAATCACAAAGTTCATCGTCAAAACGTGAAGATGAAAGGATTTTTCTATTCGTACTCGCCCGTTTACACTCCCCTCACATGAGGGTAGCTATGTCAACGAGCCAAAGCGGAAAAAAAAGCTTGGGCTCGACTCGAGCTTTTTTGGGCCCAAGTCGAGCCGAGCAAAGTCGGCCAAAAAATGAGGCTCGAGCCGAGCCGGCTTGGGGGTCTTTTTTTTTTTAATATCAAATCTACATTTTTTAAAATTTGTGCGATTTATACGCACTAAAAACTAAATAAAAAAAAATCTGATCCGGCTCCATTTTTTTGTGCCGAGTTTTTTTGAGCTCGAACTAAGTAAAATCCGACAAAAAAAATGAGGCTCGACCCCAACCTCGGCTCGTTGTAACTAAGTCAGAGCCATCCGAACTTTTTTTGTCATCCCTAAATGAGGGGAGGGGCCCAGATGGGGGAGTAGGCCCGTGTACACGTGGCAGGGCTCTAGATGAAAATAATGGAATGGTTAATTTAAAGTAAAAATATAATTTATGTCATTTCCATCCAATGAGGATGTCAAAGCAAAGTGGAATAATTCTTAATGGATTGGATCTAGATTCTAGAATTCCTTACTTCTCTATGGCTGTGTGGGGCCACGAGCCATTGTCTTCCTACACCGACTTACTGGTGCCATTTGGAATTTAAGAATCAACGAATGTGATTTTTGATTGACAATTGTGGTCTGCTTGAAAGTAATACTAGCCGTTAGTTTGTTTGATCGTTAAATTGACGGTCTAGATGCGATTGAGTATAAGTTTGTAGATGGTCGGCAGCGACAGTGAGAACAATTTATTCAGCATGATGAGTCACGTGGACTAAAGAGCAACGTGTTAGGGACTCGAGGGTGCGAATAAGTGTAGATATGTAGCAAATTTCGACTCAAATTGATCAAAAAACCATCTGGTCCACTTGTGGAAGTAGGAAATAAAATAATTTCATCCTTTCTTTTTATTATCTTAAACCTAAAAAATGGCAACACAATTATTTTATGTACTTATGTTACCTAGAATTTAAAATCACGCATTCTGAATGAAATTCCTTCAAATTTCAATTTAACGAAATTTGAATTTATATTTTTCTTGGGTGCTAACAAATTATAAATACCTTACTTTTTTTGTTTTAAAAGGATCATCAAATGGAATATTCAGGTTGAAAAAGAGAATACAATGGGTGAAACAAGGCAAAAATACACCATGCACGTGTGGCCCATCTTGGCTCCTTGAGAAATAAGGGTTCGTTTGATTACAAGTAGAGATAGCTACGGAGCGGGTTCGAGACGATGTGGGGTGGGACACGAGCTTGCCCCGATTCCTGCCTCGTTTATTTTATTTTTCAAAAAATTCCAATTAACTAATATATTTTTTAATTTGTTGTTAATTATTTTTTTTTATTCTTCATGGGGTAGGGCACCCCCGTCCAGTGACCCAAGGCGAGGCGGCAATCCCCACCCCGCCCGCCAACCTGGGACGGGTTTTTCGGAAAATAGGTGGGAAAAAATATTTTATTGGGAATTGAGTTCTCTAAAATTTGTTTTACTGTGAATTGTAATTAATTGTGTTTGATTGATGTAATTTTCCACTTGTCCGTTTTGCTTTTTTTTTTCCATGAAAATTGACAATTAAAAAGATAAAATTTCTTACAATTATGGACAGAATTTGCTTAGATTGTGAAAATTTTTTAAAATATATATATATAAAAAAATTTGGTGTTTGTTTGGCTTTATTTTACATGGTAATAGTCAAATTAAGGGATAATCTTTTTTACAATTATGGATTGATTTTGTATCCATTGCCAAAAAAACAAAAACAAAAACAAAAACAAAAATCAAAATTAAAAGAATCGGAAAACAAATTCACCCAAAACCAAGAAAATGGGTCACGTGCCCAAAGCAAGAAAATCAATTCCAAGTAAAAAAAAAAATTTGATATCAAACAACCTAAAAGTGGCCATTGCAAATTGAATTCCATTTTCCATGGAAAATACAGGCCCTAACATTAGAGTGAATTGGGCCTATAACATCCAGAGCCTGTGAGCTACTTAAGAGGATTCTAGAATGGGCTGGCTGGGCTGATTATTTAGTTTAAAAATCTGTTAAGAAATGATTGGACCCAAATAAAAATTGTAGTCGAATTTATGGAAGATTGCTAGTAGTTGAAACGTGCATGTTGAAGATTGAAGAATGTATTTGAACGACCGTTTAATCTCATTCACGACAGATGCAATCGACAAAGAGTTTAATTGTCGTAAAAGAAATTCAAATCATACGAAAGATAGTAACCGTAATTTTTTATGTTTACTGGGAAGAATCGTTCGATGTTTTATCATTTAGTCTTCAAACATTTTGTAACTGAACATGTTTTCGAATGGAATTGAGGTTATATATCAGAGAATGCTCATTTCGAGAGCTGATAACCCAATTATCCAACATGAACTACTTAACCACGTTCCCAGATAAATTGGTCGGCGATCTTTTAGCCCCTTTTTTATGCCATTATTTTGAGAAAATAAAGTTTTAAACATTAATTTTTTAGAAAATATACGGTTAAAAAGTAGGAAATTTTTTTATTTTATGTACAAAATATTTTATTGTGTAAATGTGTGGTCGAAAATGAATGTTAGAATTAAAGAGTTTTGAAATAATGATTATTAAATTATTTTGTAAAGTTATACTAAGGCTCAACCAAATTAATGAAAAAATTGGTCCATGGAATTTTCATTGGGGTGGTTGAAGAAGAAAACAAAGAGAGAAAGAGAAAAGGCGTGGTTGAATTAATTACTCACTGACTTTGTAACCCGATTAACAAACTCGATAAGAGATCCAATGCGTTCTCAATAATTTCAATCGTGTTTCGTGCCTAACACTTTTAACATAATTTTACTGTAAATAACATTTTTATTATTATTTAGTTTTTTTTTCCTTCAATATTGTTAACAATAGAAGGTAATTATTTTTTTATTCACTGGTTGAGTTAATTACCCAATGACTTGGTATTTTGATCTAAATAAACGTTGTATAATAATATAAACACGTACTCAATAACAAAATTAGGAACTCAAATTAGACCCATCCCATCAAATAAACAAGATAAGACGTGATCCTCTAGACTTTTTTGGTATAATTTGGTATAACTTTTTGAATTAAAGATCCATCTAAGGCTTTGACTTTTAACCCATTTGGCAAATTTATAAATGATTTAAAAAGAGAAACAATACGATGAATAACATTGAGTTCCACAAAATATAAATAGTAAATTGTGATTTATGATTGAAATTAATGTATGAATTTGACTGAATTCATAAATTTATATTCAAACGGAGGCTTTATCAAACAAATTTTATAGACACTGGAACTTTTGAAAGATTAATGACATAATGTGAATAGGATGGGGTCCACGATATTGTAACATGGGCTCTACCTCACTCACATTATGTCACCCACTATGTATACACCTATGTACACATAGCATGACCCATTTTTGAACTATCGATAAGTTCAAAGTATTCATCACTTTTTCAAAAAGACTCCTTAAAGCCTATAAATCCATAAAGTCGGGCCTCAAACTTTTAACTTTTGTTGTTGGTCCACAAGTAATGTTTTAGCGAGTCAAAAAGAAATTTAAAAATCATGATTTTTATCCACGTGCATCGTGTATCTGTATATACAAGTACAAAATTGAACAATACAAATACGAAAATTTCCATTTGTACAGAAAGAAAAAAAAAAACATTACAGAAGTCTCACACCCTATCTTATGAGAGTGGGTCCCACGCAATAAAAAAGTAAAAAAAAAAATTACCCACCCACCCTGCCCTCGTGAGTATCTGTAATGCTTTTGTATCTATACATGTAGCATCTTTCATACAAATATACAATCTTACAAGAGATAGAGTTTTGCACAGAAAGGAGTGTGCTAAAATATTCACCCAAGTAACGTATAGTTTGAGCGAATATCATAAATAGCGAATTATCCTTATTCTTTTCGGGACAATCTTACCAGAGATAGAGATTTGCACACGAAGGAGTGCGCTATATATTTCTCGTGTTTATTTAGAACACGTCTTGCATCCATCAATTATGTTGGTCAGAATCTCACTCGTGATGATTTAATTGAATTGGAAAAAAATGTAGCTGTAATCCAACAATCAAATAACATTAAGAATTCAATGAAAGTGGTATATTTACTAAGGGCACTAAAGAAGACTTGCAAGCCTTTCTAATAAAACGTCATATTCAATTGAATTTGGTTCATATGTTGTACAGGTTTGGAAAATAATATATTAAATTAATATACTAAGTTGAATGGGACTGTAACAGAACATCAATTCATAGTTTTCAATTCTGGTTAATTCTATAATTAATTTGTATTTGAATTTGTTCAGTTTCATAATCAATTCGGGGTTAGAAATTCATTCATGACTATTGAAACATTATTTGTATTAAATTTTGAAACCTCCATCATCCCAGTACCAAATAAGGAGGCGTTCTTCACCTTATTCTTTATACCAAAAAAAAATTGAGAGTTATTTCTCCACTAAGTTTTTCCCATTTCTTTGTTTCAAGATTTTAGTTCTTTGTTCTAGTTTGGTGATAGAATTGTGAGTATTTTTAGTTTGCCTAAAGTAGTGACGAAGTATTGGTCAGTTTTTCAATTGTTGTATCTTGGGAGATAGACATTATCAGTCATCTTGCACCACAATGGATGGTGAATCTGTTTTAAGGAAATTATGTGCGACGCAGGTCTCGATTCCTTTCAATACTGTTACTATTTCAACAATTATTTTCTCTAATTTTATTGTTACTCTATTTATTGTATTATTTCCATCCATAATTCTATTTATACCATTCTAACAATATTTTTAATTTCCTTTTTGTATTTTTCCTAACATAAAGATCACGATACGCGTTTCTATAATAAGATTAGCATAATATATTCAATAATTTCATTAAAGGCGGGAGTGGAATTAATAATGTGAAATAAATAGTTGAAATTAATTTAAAAACTAAAAGTTGGGGGGTCCAAATTGCCATTCACTAACACGTGGATAGATGACAAACAAAATATTGGTATGAGTGGCCAACATGTGAAAACGATTCGAAGACTCGGCAAGTGCACATTGGTTCACACTCTTATCAAATTAAAATATCAAAATCTTATCTTATTGGATAAAAAAGGGTGATTTTTAATCAAAAGCAAAGTGCTTTCAGTGCATGAATATCAAATCCAAGTCAATGAACTATTTTCTTTTGTTGAATCCTTTTATCAACAAGCAAACAGTAGTCAGAAGGTAAGTTTATCAATTTAAATGTTACTGAAAAGAAATTATGCAGTTAACTATAAACTTATTAAAAATAAATAAAATTTAATTTATTGTTATTGTTACACATTCTTTTGTTTTTTCCTTTAAAAAGCGGTTGATGTAATGTTTTCCAACAACGTGAGAAATTTTCATTATTGATGGCACAAAATTAAGTGGACTACCCACTTAATTAGGTGAATTGATAAATAAATTAGAAAAATGTTGGTATGTTTGCTACAAAATTTACGCGTAGCCTCGTGGAACGAGCACTAAGAATTGATAGGTTTATGATGAGGGCATTGGACCTGGGATTTGGAATTAAATTTATTTATTTTCATCGAAATAATACTGCAAAACGTGAAATATGTTCGTGTCTTCTAATGGACATGATCTCGATAGGTGAGAAATTAAAAAATAAAAATTTGACGATCAAAACACGCTATTCATAAATTAAAAGAAAATCATATTTATATAAATGATGTGATTTGTAGAGAAAGTTAGACGTACGATTACAATTGCTTTTTATTTTAATTGCAAAGTTAATTTACAATTACATATTTTCATTAATGCAAGGTTTTTCTACATTCTAAGAAATATGTCATTTGACTTCGTTAGATGTAATACACGTACGTGGGACATTTTTACTATTCTCGACATAGATATAAAGTGGATTAACCACTAATTTAGGTCATATAATTGACAAATAGAAGATAAAAAGGTGTTGTCTGTGTGGAAATTGGAATGTATTTGCAACAAAATTCACACGTAGCTTAATTGATAGGCCTATGAGGAGACACCACCACGAAGTGGTTAGCCAATCCCAGCCCCACTTTCTCTGACCATCATTTGTCAACCAGCGCCATCGCCAGGGACGGCGATTAATATTAAGAGTTTAATGGATCACGATAAAGTTTTCACCACATATTAATAAATTTGATTTTGCTATTTGTACACCACAATGTATATTGAGGTCTCACCCTCCATGTGAACGGGTGTAGTCCCTATGTACAAAAGTTGATGCACAAGTAGAATTTTTCTAATAAATTAGAAATCCGACAATAAATTTTAAAATTGATCAACGGTTTAAACGAGACTTGTAAATTTAGAGACTTGAGTTGGTGAATAAAAGGTCTTGAATTTTGAAAATATTTTATGCGCACTTTATCGAATATTTTTGTATGCATTGGCATGTCTTTATATGTATGTATTTTAAATAATATACTCTGATTCTAAGCTCGTGTTTAGTTGAACTAAAAATTTAGATTAAAATCAAAATCAATAATTAATTTAATCACATAATTTATAAGATTCACCACGTTTCAACTACACGTTTTATTATTTTTTTTATTAAAATCTATGAAAAGTATAATTTTTGTCTAAACCAAACCCGAGACAACAATGTCACAATAATGTAAGACAAAAGTGTATAAATTTATTGCTAACACGTTTATTAAAGATCGTGCATCTAATACAATTAATTCGTTCGTGAGCTTCTTTTTTTTTTTCCTAGAACCATCCATCCTAGATGAAATTAGACCGAAATAATCAATTTGGTACAATTCAAGTTAAAACTAATAATCACATTCGAACGGTCCTATTTGATTCGAATCCATCACTACACATAAAATTATTTGGTTTTATGGTAAAATTCTCTTTTATTGGAATATGTTGATATTAAAATCCTTTTTCATTTGAATAGAAAAACCTGGGAGTCACATCTTTTTGTTGTATTTATTGTGACATCGGTGGGCAGTGAAACAGCCAAAATTGCCCACATGTGACCAACGCGTTTGTCACACAATATAGTGCTAACTTTCATACGCTAAACGCTTGCAGTAACGAGTTTGGCGCATGAGAATTGTTTGTTCGAATTTGACGAGAAATTGTATCTTATTTTGGACGCATTGTTTTGCAAAAGTAAAGGCTATTAATGCTCCTAACAAGGTGTCAACATACAACTTGTGCGACCATTCGAGAGAGATGTCATATGGACATTTTGGATGATTCTCTCGGGACAAAATTTCATACCAACTTGTTCGTTTTGAACTAAAAAATTAATTAAAGCAATGTTTCAGTGTTGATGTGCATAATCGATTTACACTCTTTCAAGTGTGTGAGAATTTTCAAGCGGAGTGTCTTATGAATTGACACGTGATTTAAGATAGCCTCACTCGATAGTCAGTTTAACATCAATATAATCATGTAGTAAATTTTTACTTGATAAATCAACAAATCGTGAAAAAATTTGGGGTGAAACTTGATAAATCATCTAATCATAAAAAAAATTGACGTTAATTATATATCTATCAAATTTGGATTAATCTAATTGTACAACTATAGATGACAATGTGTGTTTGCAAAAAACCTAATTGTTGTAAAAACAAGGTGACATGAATATTGTCTGATAAGTGAATGTCATATGGCATGTTGTCAATCAAATTGTAATAGCAAACCAAGTATGATTGAACAAATTTATTTCTAACATAATTTTTAGGATACACGACTTTCGATGTTTTGACATTAATCAAATTAAAAGTGACATTTTAGCTTGTGAAATCGACATGATATATTAATGATTTATTGTCTTCTTTTCTATACACAAGTAGCTGATTTTTAATCTCAATATTAATAATTCTCTATCTTTTTTCCTTTTCGGTACTTGCAGAAGATTAAATCAAAACAATTTCATTAATATCTCACTAATGTTTCTTCATTCTAACAATTTTTCAAAACATGTCCCCCCAAAACATCATGAATTCTTGGAAAATTTAATTCTTCTGCTGGTTTCCTTGTCCAATTCTTCAAGCCCTCCAACTTCTTCAAGTTCCTGCAGCCACACCAAAAAGAATGATTGATTAAATTCCATTTTTACCGTGAACAAATTATACAAATCACGAAAAAGCCATGATATCACTACATCGCTTGGATACTAAAACAATAATGACCATATGGGTTTGGACCACTTTCAAGAAGGTACACCTAAAAGCACAAGCGATGAAACGATCAATTTTGTTTATAGAACAATGCTATATATCAGCAGTGGTATTTAACTATAGCTAGTGGTAGTAGAGGTGTACAATATTTGTACGGTGCGTCACCAAACACCACCTAAATTGTTATTGCGACCGTGGACCCCACCAAAAGTTACGTTCTATTGCAATTTAAATGAGATTGGAGCCTACATTTATGCAAATTGTCATTGAACATCATCGCTGATATAAGATTACTCTTTTATTATTCAAACAAATAGTAGAAATTTGAAGTGGTGTTCTGTCTATAGTTACACACTTTCAGAGAGAGGGATTTTGGACTACCTTGGGTCCTAGGAACAGCCCATATGGGACACCTTCGAATTTGTCCGAGTGATGAAGCTGAAATGGCAGACAACAAAATCAAATTAGACAGTGGCAGTTAGATTCGGTTATACAAACAATTAAGAAAATTAATTATGTATAATATTAAATTAAATTAAACAGAATACTTGATGAGCTGCAGCCACTCTTCTAAGATATGGTACATTTGCAATGGGCCCCACGGGGAATCTCTTGTGAACAAGACCATCGTGGACAAACATGTAGGCCATGCCAAAAACTGTAATTCCAAGACCCTGCAAAAAATTTCAATAATATAAAGGAAATTCACTCGATAAAAAGGTAAAAGTTTTATGATTAAAATGAGATCAAAAAAATGAACCGACCGCCTACAAGTAAAGTTGGTACGAAAAATACTTACAGCTCCGAAGCATAGACCAGGAACAAGGCCTTTGTGGAAAAACCCATAGGAGAGGAGGGCTATGGCCGGAACAGCATTGATTATGGCAAAAATGTCGTTGAGCTCGAAAGGGCCTTCTCTTGGTCTATGGTGTGACTGTCATTTAAAATAAATAAAATTAACTTTTTTGACTTTTTTTCCCCTCAATTGAAGGAGACTGCCCAATCAAATTCTCGACCAAAAATAGCAATAATAAATTGCTTTAAAAAAAAAAAAAAAACCTCGTGCATGTGCCACAAGGATGCGTGCCAGAGAGCTTTATGAGCCCATCTTGCCCAAAACTCCATACCTACCTGAAATTCGATTACCAGAAATTTTCATTAAACCCACAACAAAATTTCTGCAATTTTAAAGTGGTTGATTTTTGAAGTCGTGGAACTTACAGCAGCCCCCACTGCCAAAGCAAATGTACTAAACATTTCTGCATAAGGTACCTCCCCACCCTATACAACATAAAATTCAATTTCGTGTCAACAGAGGCCCGCACAAGCGGTGAAGAATCAAATTTTTATATGGTTTAGTAGTGTACAATCTACCTCATCAAACGAGGCGATACGTGATTTTTAGCAGAAAGGAGAGAATTTTACCTCCATTTGCCAGGAAAATCTGTAATAAACAGCCATGACAGCCATAGAAGTAATCCCGAAACTGGACATAACAGCAGCGACGAGATAAGTAAATCTCTCTGATTTCTTCTTAGCTAATTTCTCAGCCAGTCGGGCTGCAGATAATTCTCTCTCAATGTCCTCTGCAGTTGGGCTCCTCTCCAGTTCTCTACTCGATTCCAATTTCTCATCCTCCAGCACAAAACAAACAGTCAAGTTATTCTTCCTTCTACAACTCAAAATCTTATCAAATTTCTGAATGGAAGGGGAGAATAGTTTAGTGGGCTTCGGGCCGAGAAATGGGCTGTACTTGAAAAAAATGGTTCTTGAAGAACAACCAGCGACTGAAATTCCGGCTGCCATGGACGGTGGTTCCAAGGGGGTGAGAATGTAGAGGGGATTAAGACTTTGAATTGGTGGATTGGTGGGTTCACGTAGACCACATGTTAGGTCTCTGGACTTGGCTTTTGTGATTGTGGTTTAAATAGGAGACGAGGATAGAACATAAATTTCACATTCGAGTTATAAATAAATGAACCGAATAGTTTTTTGTAAAATGGGGCTGACCTTTAGAAATTTCACAAGATTGCCATTTTTCTTTTCCCTTTTTCCAATTTTATTTTATTTGCAAATTATTGGCTCTTACTTTGCGATAATGGGTAGAGCTACTATTGCAGCATTGTGTTGCGAGTTGCAGGAATTAAAATTAAAATTTGAATTAGAAAAAAAGTCAACGATTAAGTTTAACCATATAATTCATGGGACGCATAACTTTTTAACTATACATTTTATCAACTTTTATCAAAATTTATTAAAAACTGATTTTAATTTCCACCAAACAAAAGCTAAATTGGAAAACACTAAAAATGGAATGGTTTCATCCCATCCCCTACATGTTCACTTCCCTTCCAAAATATTAGGGTCTGTTTAATATAAAATTTTTAGAATAAGTTTTGTGATAATTGAGTTTTTTCAGAGAATGTATTATTAAAAATAGAAAACGTTACGAGTCTACTTACATATTATTTAATTAAGAGATTTTATTGTTAAAAATGTGTTTTAAAAAAATAATTTTTAAAAACATGTACCAAACATAAGCTTATATAGTTATATTGTTCATTTAAGGCCATAAATAGAGCATAGAGAATGAAATTAAGGGGAGGTAAAGGAGTGATGCACTGGATTGTGGATGAAGGATTTTTGCTAATTCTCTATTCGTTTTTAATGGAAGAGCATTCTTGAAATTGGTGAAGTTATTGTCGATATTCGTAATAATCCAATAGTGCATTTGTAAGGTGTGGTTTGAGGTGGGGTTTTAAAAAATAGGTTAGGATAGATTTTCAAATCTAATTCTGGGTGATAAATAATGGATTGTACATTTCCATTGATTAGCCTTTTAGACGAACTGATTACTTCTTTCTTAACAATTTTTCGTTCTCTACAAGATTTACATAATTACATTTCATATTTTTTCACGTAAATATTAACGAAAACTTACATAATTTTTATCATGTAAATTATTCGTACATCAATAGAAATTTTGAAGAACCAAATACACGTCACAGGTAATGGATTGGAAACCAAAGGACATCGAATCAAATTTCATAGAGCATTATCCTCAATCAACGCATTAAAAATTTTAAAACTATTTCCGGACACGTGGCAACTAGCAAGTGGGAGAGTCTAATTCTCAAAAAGAGAAATAAATTTAAAATTGTGATGGCGTTTCGTAATTTGATTGGACCATCAGGGGCGAATTATGAGATAGTGGAGGTGATAATATGGACATTGGTAGAAAGACACGCGTCAGAAGGAGAGAAGAGGAACATGAGGTGTATGACCCGCCTTAGGAATTCTGACAGCAAATAAGTTTGATGTTGCTGAGCATCAACAAAATGGACGTACTGTTGGCAAGATGTTGGGTAAGACTCGTTTTACCGACTGGAGACTCCGTGCATTTTCAAGGAATTTTCTATTTTTAAATAGAGAAAATCACATTTAAGATACCAAATCTTTCACTTAGTTACAAATTTTGTCCAAATATTTTATTTGTGCCACTCAAGGTATCAAAGTTTTAAAAAAATCGCACTTTGGGTACCAAAACCGTTAGTTGACCCCAATTTTTTTTTTAATATAATTTTAACCAAATACATAAGGGCAATTTGGGTATGACACACTCTCCTTTTCTATTATTGCACTTTACTGTTCATTTTCTATCAATTTTTATCAATATTAATATCCTTCTCTTAGCCACAGTTAGTAAAGAAAAATTAACACGTAGATGGAGATGAATATATACAGATGTGGTTCCCCGCTGTATATGAAGACCTCATGGACGAATCTAAACCCATGAGTAAGAATGTAAGATTTCTTACTTGTCCTCGAATGCTAGGGGCGGCAAAAAAGCTCGATGGCTCGGGGCTCGGCCAGTAAAAAGTCCGAGCCGAGGCTCAGGTCGAGCCCCATTTTGGGGCGTCGTTCGAGCCCGGGCCGGCCCCGTCGGTCGGGGGAGCCTGCCCATGTCTATATATATATATAAGAAACTTTATTTTTTTAAAGAGTAGGCAACTCCTTCTTGCTGCATGCAAAGACAATTAGTTAGCTGCCTTTTCAAAATAATTGAAGTTCACTTTACAAAATCATAATATTTACAAAATAAGTTAACTTCCCAACAAATCTATAAAGAAGAAAACACATCATAGTGAAGATTTAAATCATTGATTCTTAGACTTCCTCATCTGTGACCGTGAAGTTCTTTTTGATGGTGCTCTTTTTTTCTCCTTTGATGCACTTAACTGTGTATCTTGTTGAGACTCTGGTTGCGTATCTTTTTTATGGTGCCCTTTTCTTTCCTTTTTTTTTTCTTCTATAGTTGATTCAAAGGGTGTTTTCCCAGCTTTGGCCATAGCTTAGGTCCCGACATAGGTTGTATCACTGTAGAGTAACATATGAAGTATGTTTCCTTGCTATAACATGGATTAATGTAGTCATATATGTCTATATCCCTTGAAAGCATTCTGCATGCACAATCATGTTTTGTCAAATCAACACTCCACATCAATCCATCTCTGTTGGTTATCTCAAACTTATAACTACCTGCATAATCTGTCTTCAAGTACCTTGCCTTACCCTTAGTATTCTCAATGTTTTTCATTACTCTTGGCCCAAATGTATGATCTCACATCTGTGCCAATTCCCTTTTTGCATTCATTCTTATCACATGTTGATATTTGATTTCCTACAGCATTGAGATGATGGGTTTCTCTTTAGCAACAACAATGGAAGAACTGAACGTCTCCCACAAGTTATTCAAAATAATATTACACTTGGAATGCTCTTAAGGTAGTTTTTCATCGAACCAGATGTAAGCTTATTCATTAACATATTTCAACTTATTCATTACATTCCTCTACTCTGGCAATGTTGTTGCCCTTGCTGTAACCCAAAACAAGTTCTTAAGGGTTAGACCTTTGTGTACCAAAGTGAAATTGCTGTATAAATGTATAGCACAACACCCGTGCTCAATCCCTTTACATAATTGACTTATACAATCCATCAAACCCTTTTGTTTATCGGAAATGAATGTCCAAACTCTAAGGTCATCCATCCCTACGTCATCAATCAACAACTGTATGAACCATTACTAATTTGTTTTATTCTCTGCATCTACAACTACCCATGCTACAGGGAACATACAGTTCTTACCATCAATGCCAACAGCTGCCAGCAACTGCTCACCTTGTGCAGACTTTAAGAAGCAACCGTCCAACTCAATTACTGACCTACATTCAACCTTAAAACCCTCATTACAAGCCGTTAAGCATATATAAAATCTCTTAAAAGTAGGGCTTGAACCTCAAATCTACACTCTACTACCAAGATTTGTTCTCTTTAACTCCTCTCCACAATCCCATAAAATTTTGTATTGCTCAGCTATAATCCCATGCACCACTTCTGCACATTTAGATCTCGTCTTGTATAACTGATACTTTGAAACCTCATACATGCAATCTTCTTTTACAATTTTCACAAAACCTGGCCGGCCCTCAGAATTTTGAGGCCCTAGACGAAAAATTATCACGAGGCCCCTACACATAATTTTTTTACGAGCATATTAGCATCAAACGTGGTCGAATTAAACAAATTTTTTCATGATGGGAAACATTGGACCTCTGATACTCACTCATCATGTGAATCGTTCGACAATCAATTTTCATGTTCAAGAAAGAAAAAATATATTTGGGTTCAACGTGATGATCTGTCTTAGTGTCAATATGTGGTTCAGTTTGCTCTGGTTCAGCCTGCACTGTAAGTTCAGTTTACTCTGGTTGCTCTAGTTCAATATGTGGTTAAGTTTGCTTAGCATGCTCTGGTTCCACATCAATTTGTCTGGCCTGCACCTCTGATTGACAATACTGCACATCAAGTTCAGCAACCCGTACTTCAATTTTAGGAGCATACACCTCTGATTCGGTAAACAACACATCAGTTTCGCCAGCTTGCACCTCAAGTAACTCTGCTTTAAAACCACCGTCAAAATCCACACCAACCATTAGTTCAACCTTAGTTAAATCAACCTCTATTTTCATGATCACTGCCTCTGTTTGGCCAACATCAATTTTACCAAGATAGGCTACTTCATCTTCTTCCATGGCATCTACTTCGTCAACTATATATAAGTCGTCACCTTCTAATAAATCTCAATAGCATAGCATAGTTGCTTTTCATCCACTGGTTCATCATGCACACTAAAATTTTCAGCATTGATCAACTCCTCACCAGTCTCACAATCATAAATCAACCACATAAACATTTTCATCCCATGGCAACTCCAAAACCTCAACCACGGGCAAGTAATACAATTCAGCCATTATACTTTCACCAAGTCACCTCACTACATTCATGAAATATTCATCTTTGACCAACCAAAATTATGCTTCACTCAATCTCTTCTTTTTCATCTTGTACAGATAAATAGATTCTACCAGAATATCCCAACATCTCCAGGCATTGTCAAGAAGAAATCTGTTGAAAAAATCAAGGTCGACATGATCCAAATAACTTACTTTACCATACTCGTACATAAAATTTCTCTCAGCTTTCCAAATTAAATCTCATTATGATGTAGACATATGCTAAAATACTTTATATTTTTCACTAGAAAAAAACGAAAACAAAAAAATCAAGCCCTAACCCTTTTTAGTTCGAGCAGTGCACGTGTACGAACGAGCTACTACACAATATATTAACTCCCAAGTTATCAAATCACTCAACATTTTCACAATTTTGAGTTCACGGAGACATTCTATACGCACAGCTTGATATAACAAAATCTCATACCCTGAATGGGAAATTCAGGGAACACACTTCCCATAAATGGGTTAGGAAAGAAAGCCTTGAATATGAGGCTGCAAAATCTGATGGAAGATCGTCTTCTTCTTTGTATATGTCATCCTCATTTTCGTGGGTTTTCACAGGTTTCATAATGGATAATGAAATGAAGAGTAACTAACGTTCTTTTTAAAGGGAAAGTGTGTAATGCTCAAATTGCCCGTCTATTTGATGAATTTTTATTTTATTTTTTATCGACTAACGATTTTAATAGTCAAATAGTCGGAAACCATCAATTTGGACTGAAGTTACGATTTTTTAAAGGTTTGGTACATCAAATGACACAAATGAAAGGTTTGGACAAAATATGCACTTAAGTGAAATGTTTGATACCTTGACTGCAATTTTTCCTTTTAAATAATATATATAATTTAAGGGTATATATAAATTCGAATAGTACAAATTTTTAAATACTTTAATTTTACTACTTCTAACATGCATTTAATATTTTTCCATCTTTATTTTCTCCAGCTCTTCTCTAAATTATTGTATTCTATTTTTCATTTTCTTTTTATATACTATTCAATTGTGTCAATATATGGAGAATTTAATATTGAAATATTTTGAATGTATTTAATTGTAGAGAATAAATTTGGAGAGCCAAATTCATTCTCTATTTTAAAATGTTAATTTGAAGAATTTATTGAAATATAATTTTAAGTGTTGACTTTTTAAACTATAAAATATTTCACTTTTGAATAGTCTTTCATAGATTTTCTTAATATGTTAACCAATAACACCCATGTTTGACAATCATTAAGAAATTTTTTTTTTCTCAAATTCATTATCAATCACACTTAGAATTTAACAATTTGTTATTTTCAATTACGGTTACTTGGTTTGTTTAGCTATTTATAATGAAAAATATATAAATATTATTATTTTTTAACTGCAAAAAGCGTTTTGTTACCGGTGACTAAAATGTAAATTTGAAAAATGTGATATGCAAATTTGTAAATTTCCCTTTTAAGTTAATTCTTAATTGAAGCATGCAAAAAGTCAGTTATAAAGTGTCAATTCTCAAATATTTTGGTAAAAAATTCCGTAAAATTTCTTTAAGGTTTCAAAATTCATAAAAAATAAAAAATTTAAGAAACTTTTTTACAATTTCTGAAATGTTTCTTAGATTTTTTTTTTTAAACGTGTCCTGAAAGAGAAAGCTAGCTCCTAGAAGTTAGAAATTTCAGAGTAACCTAGTTTATATTCACAATTGATGTGGAAATACGTTGCTTATGTTTGTCTGCATTTGCGAAAAACACGTCTCATTTGTGTGCGAAATATATTATTTATATATATATATATTTTTTTGTCTCCAATATTGATTGGGCCAAGTCTTGCACTCTCAAGCCATTCGCTCTCGATAATTTAAGTCCACTGGCTGATGCTGCCCTTAGATTTTACCTCTCGCCTAGTCGATACGAGATTTTTCTAAGAAACGTCAAATCAATCATTGAATTAACTCTACGTACATGCATCTATTTCCATAAATATGTTACAATTAAAAGTAGAATTTACTAAAATCCTAACATTAAAAAAAAATGATATCAGTCGTAAGTAAAAAAAAAAAAAAAAAAACTAAGAAAACTATGTATTCTGATAATAGCCGGACACTAGCTTGTAAATATAGACAAAACTATTTGAAAAATACTAAGTGTAATAGAGGTTTCCTTAACAGATTTTTTACAGGTGCCGATGTGGCAGCATATGTGTTGTTCATTTTTTTTTTTTTTTTTAACAATTTGTATGAATTATATGAACCAAGCACTTTTAAGTGTAGCAAGGTTAAAACTATGGATCATGCTACAAGTATATAATCACTTACATAATACATTACATAATGGACATGTGACACGCATCTTTCGACAGTCTACAATTTTTAACTTTTCCACACTTCACATTCACGGTCTGATTTCTTCCACATAGGCTTATGTAATCCATTATGTACAATGATTATGTACATATAGATTTATCCTAAAACTATTTGTTGTTGCATACAGTGTGCTATTTTTGTTCTTCCAATTGTTGTGGCCCAACTATTTGAGCCCAATAAAACCCTCCTTTTGCTATCTTCTGATGGGCCTTTGCAAAGTTTCTCTATAAATCTTCAGAAAACTTACATATGCACCTTTAACTAGTTTTCAGAATAGGAATCAAACACCTACTTGTTTTAAAAGTATCTCCAATATTTAAGTGGATTGCTACAAAAAATTTCCACACAAGAAAAATAAATGTTTGTTTAAATTTTTTTTTTTCTTTTCGATGCAATTTTACGTGGAATTTGTACATTTAATGTAATGAAGAAAAAATAGATATTGCAAAGAGTTCCATTTAGATTCAGAAGTTCTATAAGATATGATGACTTAATAATATCTATATTTTTCATGCATCACAAACGATGCGATTTTTTTTATTATTTCTTTTCGTATCGAGATAATAAAAACACTTCAGAAGATAAAATAAATTTAAGACCAATTTCGAGTTTGACAATATATTCAATAGATATCAATGCCATCTAAATGGTGATCCATAAAAAGTGTTAGAGATGCATTAAATCATTTAATTCATAAAAATAAGGCAGCGTTTGATTTGCAGCTTTTAAGTTTTGCAAAACACAAAAAATATTCTTAGTTTGATAGTTCTAAAAATGCATTTTAAAAATCAAGGTTGAACTTGTAACATAAATTTCAAAAAACATTTTTGACGTTTGAGTATTTTTCAATGAAAATTCTGAAAACAATCAAAACAATAAAAACGAGCGTTTAAACAATTTTTTAACAAATAAAAAAAAATCATATCAAAAAAAAAAAAAAAAACAAAAAAAAAAATAAAAAATAAATTTTTGAAAAAATAAATTCTAAAAAAATTAAAATGCTAACAAAAATAAAAAAATAAAATTTCTAGGAAAATAAAAAAATAAAACTAGTTAAAGCTCTCAATAATTATTTACATAAATATTTAAATGCACACAAATAAAAATTTCTCAATCTACTTCATTATTTTTTATTTTGAACTCAATTTATTATTTAATTTTATTGTGAGATAAGATTAACCAACTTTGAAATTCCGGAACCATGAGCCTAGTTGAATTGAAGAAACCCGAATTTTTATTGGTATTATAGAATTCCTTAGCTTAGTTCGGTACCACATGAACAAGCTTGAGAAAACCCGTGAACAGCTTATTCGATTTCTTGACGAAGAGAAATATGACCAATGGAGGTTCGAATATATATAAAAAGAATTTTTTTATACTTCTTACCATTAGACACCGCCCATAAATCTCATAATAAATACCTAAATATTCATAGTGAACTTCGACAAGACTTTCGCTTGAAACAATAACGCGTTGATCTAGTTGTCGTCAGAGCCACAAAGGATTATCTTAATTGATTCGTTTATGTCGATAAGCTCCAATTGCATCATAGGAATTAGAAAAAAAAAAAAAAGGTGTGTTACTTGATGATATATTAATATAAATTTATTTTATTTTTACTGAATAATTAAATGTCATAAAACATATCTTCAAAAATTTAAACTAAACGTGTTTTCTAATTTTTATTTTGAGAAAATAAGTCCTAAAAATACAAATTAAATGCAATTTCAATCATCTTCAAACAGACACTAAAAATAGAAAAAACTGAAAATGAACTCAAAACTAAAAATGGAAATACAAATCAAACGAGCTCTAATCTTCACTTTTTTTTTTTTAATACAAAAATCTTCCAAACAAAAATAAATGATTCTTCAAAAATATTTTAAATTATAACCCAAATAATCTCTCAAATCCATGTAAAATCACTATTTAAAAAAATAAAATCACATTACCCAATGCATTCAAAATAGATTGTTCAAAAAATATGCTAATATGTACATTAATCATGACAATTTGGGTGACATCTCCCCAATCCCCCTTATATGAAAGAAATTTGCACAGTGATGACAATGATTTGATTTATGAGTTCAAAATTAAGAGAGCATATGTTACTACGTGGAAGAGCGTAAAAAAAATGTGTAAAAGATATTATTCAAAACCACCAAAATTAGAACTCGAAATTGTTTTTCATACTGATGATTGTTTTAGTAGTTTTAGCATATTTTTTTAGCAAAATTAACTCAGCTAAATTATCACTAAAATGCACACTACAATTAAGAACTTGTAGCACTTTCCCATACAACACATTGCCAGCAAAATAGTTAAGCGGTTAAATAAAAATAATAAAATAGACAACATTGGTTTAATTAACATATGGCATCAACCAAATTGTGCAAAAAAGTAAAATTTCCGAGCAAGTAATAAACCACTGACAAAAAGAAACAATATGGACAAAGATAAAGTGGGTAGTTCGATTCAATTGTTGCCGTCGTGAAATTTGTGAACAATTATTAGTAAGGAGTGAACACGACGTTTGAAACGAACAATGGAAGGGGGAAAAAAAATTGAGGAGACGAGTGAATTTGACGGAATTTTGGACAGTTTTCTTTTATTCGTCCTGACGTGCAGCGATTATGATAGTATGGGAATTCATCTGCCAAAAATAAAAGAATGGGGACTCAAGTGCGAGAAAAGCTAAAGTTTAGGAACCGTGTAGGTGCTAATTTCCCTTTAATAAAATGAAATTTCACGTCCAGATGGAAGTAGAAGAATCGAGAAGGCCCGAGTCTTAGCATTTCTGTTGTGGTGCATATTCCCGCCAATAGAACGTCCTAGAACCCCTACCCATACACCATATAAAATTCCCCCTGCATTTCGTTTTCTCCTCACTTCAAAATCTACCAGCATTCCATAAAAACTTTGACGCTCTCTCTAATTCCATTCTCTGTCTAAGTTCATCGTTTCGAAAGTATTGCAATGGCGGATGTTCATATGTCAGATGCGGAGACCTTCGCTTTCCAGGCGGAGATCAACCAGCTTCTGAGTTTGATTATCAACACATTTTACAGTAACAAGGAGATCTTCCTTCGAGAGTTGATTAGCAATGCCTCCGATGCTTTGGATAAGATCCGGTTTGAGAGCTTGACTGATAAGAGTAAGCTTGATGCGCAGCCGGAGTTGTTTATTCGACTTGTGGCGGATAAGGCGAATAAGACTCTGTCAATCATTGACAGCGGTATTGGCATGACCAAAGCAGGTACTATATCATGATACATTTTTTTTTTATGGTTACTTAGTTAATTCATGATTTCAATTGGTTGTTTGATTTTGAGAATGTAGAACTTGGATTCTGATACATTCTTTTCCGGAGAATTTTAAGGGTTTTTTTTATAAATGTACATTCAAGTATGTTATTGCACGTCTATAACACACGCATCTTTAAAATTTGGATATTTTCCCTTTGTTACTTCTGCAAATAAATTAGTCAGTCAATAGACTAATTTTAGTAGCTTGTCTTGCTTATATATATATATATATATATATATATATATATATATATATATATATATATATGCTAATTGGATTCTGACAAGTAACAATTGAAGATTGCGAAACTAGGAAGATAAAAAGGCTCGATTAAGATTTGATTTGCTATGATCAGATGCAATAGATCTTAGATAGAGACAGGTGCATTGTTAATTTTTATTTATTTTTAAATGCATGATGGGATATTGATTTCATGTTCATTTTTAGTTTTAGTTTTGAAGATAATTTAAAGATCGTGAAGCTGAAGTGGATTTACTTGTTGGAATTGTGTAGATTTGGTGAACAATTTAGGCACAATTGCGAGGTCTGGGACCAAAGAATTTATGGAGGCATTGCAGGCTGGTGCTGATGTAAGTATGATTGGGCAGTTTGGTGTCGGTTTCTACTCCGCTTATCTTGTTGCAGAGAAGGTGATTGTTACCACCAAGCACAACGATGATGAGCAATACATTTGGGAATCGCAAGCTGGAGGCTCATTCACCGTTACAAGGGATGTCAATGGAGAGCAACTTGGCAGAGGAACCAAGATCACCCTTTTCTTGAAGGAAGATCAGGTAAATAATCTTCGTTTCGATTACAATATTGATTAAAATTGTGGAATAAAAAACACTGAGATTGTATACTTACAAGTTTAATTTGATAAACTGGTGAGAGCTTGAATACGTGTCCACCATTAGGAATTGTGTACCTCTAAGAGATTCTTCTTTTTAATGAGTAGATAGTGGGGTAATTATACGACATTGTTGGGATAATTATTTGGCTAACTTCGGTTTCATTGTGCATTCTGGATTATGTGCAGTTGGAATACCTGGAGGAGAGGAGAATCAAGGATCTCGTGAAGAAGCACTCCGAGTTTATTAGCTATCCCATTTATCTCTGGACTGAGAAGACAACCGAGAAGGAAATTAGTGATGATGAGGATGATGAGCCAAAGAAAGAAGAGGAGGGTGATATTGAGGAGGTCGATGAGGACAAAGAGAAGGAGAAGGGAAAAAAGAAGAAGATCAAGGAAGTTTCTCATGAGTGGCAACAGATCAACAAGCAAAAACCGATCTGGTTGCGTAAGCCAGAGGAGATCACCAAGGAGGAATATGCCTCCTTCTACAAGAGCTTGACCAATGACTGGGAGGATCACCTTGCTGTCAAGCACTTTTCTGTTGAGGGTCAGCTTGAATTTAAGGCCATCCTCTTCGTTCCAAAGAGGGCTCCATTCGATCTTTTTGACACCCGCAAGAAGATGAACAACATCAAGCTCTATGTTAGGAGAGTGTTCATCATGGATAACTGCGAGGAGCTCATCCCTGAATACCTTGGATTTGTCAAGGGTGTAGTTGACTCTGATGATTTGCCACTAAACATTTCCCGTGAGACGTTGCAGCAAAACAAGATTCTCAAGGTGATTAGGAAGAACCTTGTGAAGAAGTGCATTGAGATGTTTAATGAGATTGCTGAGAATAAGGAAGACTATAACAAGTTCTATGAAGCTTTCTCCAAGAATTTGAAGTTGGGTATCCATGAGGACAGCCAAAACCGGGCTAAATTGGCTGACTTGCTCAGGTATTATTCAACAAAGAGTGGCGATGAATTGACTAGCCTGAAGGATTATGTGACCAGGATGAAGGAGGGGCAAAAGGACATCTACTACATTACTGGCGAGAGCAAGAAAGCTGTAGAGAACTCTCCCTTCTTGGAGCGACTCAAGAAGAAGGGATATGAAGTACTCTACATGGTTGATGCAATTGATGAATATGCTGTTGGCCAGCTTAAAGAATATGATGGCAAGAAGCTGGTTTCTGCCACCAAGGAAGGGTTGAAACTCGATGATGAAACTGAGGAAGAAAAGAACAGAAAGGAGGAGAAAAAGAAGTCGTTTGAGAGCCTTTGCAAGGTTATCAAGGACATTCTTGGAGACAAAGTTGAGAAGGTAGTTATTTCCGATAGGATTGTAGACTCACCATGCTGCTTGGTTACTGGAGAGTATGGTTGGACTGCAAACATGGAGAGGATCATGAAGGCGCAAGCATTGAGGGATAATAGCATGGGGTCTTACATGTCTAGCAAGAAGACGATGGAAATTAACCCTGACAACGGAATTATGGAGGAATTGAGGAAGAGAGCGGAGGCTGACAAGAATGACAAGTCGGTGAAGGATCTTGTGTTGCTACTGTTTGAGACTGCCCTTTTGACTTCTGGGTTCAGTCTGGATGACCCCAACACATTTGCATCAAGAATTCACAGAATGTTGAAGCTGGGATTGAGCATTGACGAGGACGATGAAGCTGGTGAGGATGCTGAAATGCCCGGACTTGAGGAAGATGGCAATGAAGAGAGCAAGATGGAGGAGGTGGATTAAAAGGTGAAATTATATTATCTCCTGTGTTTTTGCCTTGTTAGTGTGTCTGCTAGGAGTCTGAAAGGGAACAATCCATTTGAAGTGTCTGGTTTACCTTTAATTTTTGTGCAAGTGTTCGCCTGAAATGTTGCTAGACTGGTGTGTTTGTGCCTCGTACAAAATTAATAATGTAAGTTTGTGGTTTTTTGAGTAATTTACGTCTTGGTTATGATGTATAATTGTATATTAAATTGCACACTAATTGATGAACTTTAACCGTCTAGACATTTTTACTATCTCAACGCAGCCAATATAGTACCGAATAAAAGTAGCAATTGAGCTTAAAAGGATTTGGACGTAAAATAAAGATTCTTGTTCTAAATAACTCAAAACAAACCTGCCATAAGTACTCTTCCATTGAAATCTTCACACGAACAAATTTGTAATATACATGTTGGCACAATGTGATATTTTTAGGCAAATCTACCGTATCAATTCCTACGTACGAATTTGCAAATACTATGTGATTATGTCGACTTCGTACCCGAGCTCGAGGAAGTAACCCGAGGAGTAACCGCCCTATTTGACCCATTTAGTCCTTCCCTCCTCGGTATGTGTCCTCGGGTATGATGATCCCCGAGCTCGAGGCATCACCTCCTATAACCTCTCTCCGATGCAGTGCCCCTTTTCGTCAGTCTGAACCAGAGAGAAGAGTCCTACTAGCAATGTACTACCCCATCCCTTAAGAGTCCTACTCTTATCCAAATACGTAGGAACACAAAACTTACCATAGTACAGTCCTAACCACACTAGAAGTCCTAGATATGGCATACTCCTTGCCACTCCGAAATACCTCCAACCCCTATAAATACACCATTCATCTCCATTAATCAGGTACGCTTTTACATACAATTCAGAGCATATATTTTCTGGTGGTTCGCTTTCTGACTTAAGCATCGGAGGGGCAACGAGGACACTCCTCGACTCCTTTGTTTCAGGTACAAGGAAGCTCTTGTTCGTGCTCTTTTAGTCGTCCAGCTCGGATCTCATCAGGTGCGATTTTTGGTAGCATCACTATGGAACTTGAAGAACTGCTATCCAAAGGGCAGCATTAACTTGAGGGTGGTGCACCAAAGTCAGGTCTTCCACCAGCACCCTACAAATTCAAACCAGTAAGCCTGGTTGTCCAATTATTTTTGTATTACACAAGAATCATCGCAAGTATAACATCTTGTACTGGCTTGTTTTACACATAACCGTGCTTTAGAAAAAAATTAAAACACAAGGAGCAGAGCCAATCAACCAAATAAAAATTGTGAATTGTCTTCTATTCTTCCAACTCTTCTCTTGCACTACCCCCTTCACTCATTTCCCAAAAAATAAAAATTATTAATCTAAATGTGAAATAACTAAGACGCCAGTGGCCGAATATTATATTTGAAGATGTTAATTTAACTAGGAAAATTCATCTCTTGTACAAGAGATGAAAATAAGAAAACCAACCATATGAGTAACTCACCACAGAAAATAATAATCCGTCAGCACACGACTCAACACATGGTAATTCAGTCAAACATTCAAAATTAGATTTGAAACAAAGGACCCTTAAGTGCACCGGCAACGTAATGCAAAATCACTAGAACTAGGCACCTGGAGATTCGGGAATTTGAACGAGAAAGAGAACTGGTGTGAAAATCGACAGCAGACATAATTTCCATATCTGAATGTGTTTCTTGCATATAATTTAAATGAGGATTTGTCCCGTCTGAAGGCTAATAAATGAAAAAAAAAAAAAAAGACTTATCGTGAGGAATGTAAGTAATTACAGCCATTTAATTCTTGATAAGTCGTCATATCCCAGAATAATGGAAGGATTGAACATCTTTACGTTTCATTGTTCTTTCAAAAAAATATAATTGTCCGGTAAATACCAACCTGGATAGAAAATAGTTTACTATATTTGGTCCTTTTAAGTCTATGATCCAACGAGTTCTTTGGAACTATTCCTCCAAGCTTGTGTCGTCTAGCACGTACACAAGTCACAGACTTTTCTTTGAACCATATTTCTGGTTCTATACCAGAATGCCTAGACAATATCACTGCTATGATCCAAGAAATCGATTCTAACTTGACACCAGTTTATGTTACTATAATATCTTTTCCCTATGAGAGTGCAAATATAATATGGAAGGGAAAAGAGGCAGAGTACACGAGAACTCTTAGTCTTCTGAAAGTTAATTGATCTTTCTAGCAATAATTTAGAAGGTGAAATTCCTACAGAAATTACAAGTCTAGTAAGGGTAGTTTGGTTGAACCTTCAAGAAACGACCTCAGAAACTTTTAATTTTTATTATACGAGCCACGAGCCGAGCGCTCGTGGCTCGCAATAAAAGACGTGGGCTCGTCGAAATAAGCCGCTCATCTAGCGAGCCGGCCTGCTTGGCTCGTGCTTAGTCTCGTTTTTGGCGAGCCGCTTGGTTCGATTTCCACCTTTACCTAAGTGGAATCATCCCTTCAAATATTGGACTATTAAAGTCTTTAAATTTTCTCGATTTTTCAAGAAACCACCTTACTGGTGAGATTCCTGCCGGTATTTGTCTCTCTCAATTAGATGGGCTTCAAGTGTTAAATTTGTCGTCTAACAACTTGTCAAGCAGAATTCCGCGGAGTACTCATTTACAAATTTTCGAAGCATCAGCGTACGTGGGAAACTCTGCCCTTCGCGGCCCTCCACATACAAAAACATCAGGCGATGAAATCTCTCAAGATTGAGAGGAGGGCGACCAGCTTATCAATGAAGGATAGTACGTCAGTATCGCACTTGGTTTCATTTTCGGATTTCCAGGAATATGTGGAATTTTACTGCTCAATAGTTCATGTAAGATTTTTAGCAACAGTGGATGCAATATCGTTTGTTAAACAAACAATAATGATTAATAGGATGGAGATGAACAACATTCTTGAATTACTACTATTATTTGATTGCCAGTAGAACTAGGCATATTTATACAAACTTGAACTTGAAAATGATACAACAATCTAAAACATATTATTGTGCATATGAGACGAAAGTTTTATATAGTCTTTTGTAAATATCCCAAACTTCTTTGTGATATGCAAGACAAATATTATTATTAATCTTTCCACGTAGCCAAGAAATAGTTCTTGCGCACGAGTAAGAAATCGATGTATTTTCATGGGTGATTATTAGCAGGTATTTCAGCAGTTAATGGGGGAAGGAGTTTTTTTCCGACGCAGTCGCTCATGCAGCCGATGTTAGTTATGCCACAATCTAGAAAGCAGGGTATTGCATCTTTCATTAAACACTCAATGCAGCAGGCCAATACTTCACTCCCGCAACTCGCCAGGCATTGCGCGTTTGGTGCGCACTTCTTAGGCTGTGGATAAAGAGTCTTTCCGTCCACGCTCAAGGCCTCGTCCCCGAACACACCCCCACACGATATAGCTACTAACACAACTACTATCATGCTTACTGCTAACTTATCCATGATATTCACGATTCTGATGCCTAATTTCTGAATACCATTAACTACTGCTACCAACTATTAGTATTTATATGCTAACCATTGCAGTTCCGTTTTGAAACATCTCATCCCTCACGCAGCTTACGTGGTTACTATGGACGTTGCATGTATAAATGTCCAAAGAAAACATTGCGTGCCAGAATGACAATAACGTTAGAACCTAAGTTGCCCGGAAATGGAAATAGAACACGAAAAATGGTGCATAAAACATAATTCAATAGTTATTTTTTCAAAGAATTTATTTATCTTCGATGCCAACTCTAATATTTTGTTAATCTTAATGCATGTAATTAATTAAGTTAATTTTTAGTTGAAGCTTGCTACGTAGCCCACAATAAAGTGAAATTTCTAATCAAAGTTTCTGAGGTCGAAATGTTTCATAAAATTCTCGGTAAGAAAACATTTTTTAATTATGGAAATATTTTGAAAGTTTTCGCAATTTAATACTTTTGTATCAACCTACCATTTGATTCCAAAATTATAAAAAATAAAAAATAAAAAAAAAAATTAGATTCACCGTGTTAGAAAACCATACATTTTCTTGACTCGTTCCAAGCAATTAATTAGTGGGAGACAAAGACCGACTTCTTTAGAATAATTGACTAGAAAATGTGTTCCCATGCCCAAGTTGGATTACACCGACAAAACCCTCATTTTCCACGGAAAATTGTTTTGTTGGTCCCAACCTATTGCAGTAGTAAATTAGACTCCACTTTTTGAAAACAAGCAAACTAGTTTTCAACATTTTTGCACACCCAGTCTCCAATGTCATAATAGCTTACATATACCTTTTCATATACTGGAATATCATAAATATTTAAATGATTTCTGTCATTCATTGGAGACGAATGCAACTATAATAAAATGTTTAGGACCAACTTACTACTAGAACAATGTATGAGGAGTTAATAGTGCAATTTCCCTAATTTCCACAAGTCTGTAGACTAGCTTAGTCCTCGCACCTTATAAAAAGAGCAATCTTTCTCAAAAATATAAGCAACCAAACCAAGAATTTTTGAATTATGGCAGTTTATTCACAAGTTCAAATCTTGATATTTTCAATCTTAATTGCATGTTTCTTTGTTAGGTCTTTAAATGCCAGTGGAATTGCAATCTATTGGGGACAAAATGGCAACGAAGGAACCTTAGCAGATACCTGCTCCACAGGAAACTATAAGTTCGTGAATATTGCTTTCTTGACCACCTTCGGCAATGGTCAGACCCCAGTGCTGAATTTAGCCGGGCACTGTGATCCCAGCTCGGGTACTTGCACTCGTTTAAGCGACGAAATCCGAGCTTGCCAAGGTCAAGGAATCAAAGTACTCCTCTCCCTTGGAGGTGGAGTAGGGAGTTACACGCTTTCGTCTCCTGATGATGCACGAGATGTCGCAAATTATCTTTGGAACAACTATTTAGGTGGCCAATCTGGGTCGAGGCCATTGGGGGATGCGATTTTGGATGGTATTGACTTTGACATTGAGTCGGGTTCAGGTCAATACTGGGATGAGCTAGCAAGGTATTGAACCTCCTCTTTTAAAATTATAAGTTGTTAGACACGTTTATCTAATCATGTTTTCAATACGCTTCCTCATGTGCAAATCAAATTCATTTTTCTATCAAAGTCTCGATATACTCACAATTTTCAAAAATAAGCTGGGACGATACTAGAATGCAAGTCTTTTGCCTGCTCCAAAATTTAAAAGTTTTAGTAGCGACAAACTCATTTGTACAAAATGTCTTCAACAGGGCACTTAAAGGGTTTGACTCGCAAAAGGTATCCTTGGCTGCGGCACCTCAATGTCCATTCCCGGATGCAAATCTTGACACTGCTATACAAACTGGCCTTTTCGACTATGTTTGGATACAATTTTACAATAATCCACAGTGTCATTACACTGATAATGCTGACAATCTATTAGCTAGATGGAACCAATGGATGTCTATTCCATCCAATCAAATATTCTTGGGATTACCTGCTGCGCCTAATGCTGCACCTAGTGGTGGATACATGCCACCAGATGTGCTTATGAATCAGGTTCTTCCATCTATCAAATCTTCCTCAAAATATGGAGGGGTTATGCTATGGAGTAAATTCTTCGACGACAGCTATAGTTCAACCATTAAAAGCAGCGTCTAAAAGAAAGATTGATTGTTTGCTCCTTGTAAGGACAGAGATGCATATCCCGACTATTCATTACTTCGTCACATCTTGACTTCGTTTTATATTTTTAGTGTGCTACTAAAATATTTCGATTTTCGACTAATAAATGTAATGCTACGTACTATAAAATAAAAGAAATAAAAAAGGTGAAGCCTTTTCATTGGATTATATATCTTAGCAGCTTGGTATTCTGTTCAAGTTTCTACATAACACTGCACTTGACTAGTTTGAAACTCACAATGCAAAGTATCAATGAAAAGCAGAACATGATTATGACAAAAATTGAATAATATCAAGGAAATTACCAAGAGGGTGGAATAAAATTACAAATTAAACGACTCAATTAAAGACTCTCAAAAGCGAGTTCCTAATTGTAGGAGTTCTATCCATCTTCCTCTATACCAATCGATATACGGCCATGTCATTCAGGCAAAAGAGCTTCCCAGATAATACAATTGATAAACTCAATTGATTATTACTTGAACTTTGATTTTGACCAGAGTTTGATCCATTTAATGTTGACTAGAAATAGTTTGATCTGAGCTATATCATTCTGTTTGACTTCAATGTTCATTTTACAAATTGGGATGAAATAGAGAAGGCTTTATATATGCTTGTGTGGTGTAACACATTTTCGTTATAAAATCTTGATGGAGCAAGTTTGGATCATTCTATGAGACTCAAAAATATTGTAAGTATTGACTGGTGGTTCCAACCCAAACACTCCCTCAGCTGTCTATGGTCGAACATGTTTTGGTGTTCTTTAATATGTTTTTCTTGCTCCCCTTTTGCAACTCGGATTGTTTTCTTGGCAAAAAGAAACATGCTGAACGAATGACAAAGTATGGTTTAATTTATTAATCCTATTTATGTTTAATTATTAATTCTAAATTTATTGAGAGCACAAGAGTAAAGTCAAAGTAAAACAAAATGTCATATCCAATTTATTTAACGGTCCATATCAGTTATATTGCTTACAATCTTAAGACGACAAACACTACATAAAATTCACACACCGTTCTTTATGGAAGCACTATATCCAGCCTGATCATCCCAATACTTGGACCATAGCATCACTCCACCATACTTGGGTGATTTCTTAATCATCGGAAGAATTTCGGCTGCCAGCACTTTCGGTGGAATAAACCCACTTCCGGCAGCCTTTGGGGCGGCCGGCAGGCCCAAAAATATCTTCCCAGCATTAATCGATGTTGTCCAGCGAGTCCAAGAATTCTTGATATTACCTGTATTTCCGGAAGTATACTGGCAAGGTGGGTTGTTATAAAACTGAACCCAAACATAGTCAAAAAGGCCCGTATTAAGTGCAGACCCTAGAAAACTGTCAGGAAATGGACACTGGGGTGCACCTGTTAAGTACACCTTTCTGCCAGTTCCATCATATGATTTCAAATATCTTGCAAGATCATCCCAATAAAGGGTTGATCCAAGCTCAATATCGAAATCAATTCCGTCCAATACAGCGTCCCCTAGCGGCCGAGAAGTAGATGAACCACCCAAGAAATTGTTCCATAAATAAGTTGCAACATTCTTTGCATCTTCTTTAGAAGCCAGAGAGTAGCTTCCAGCGCCACCACCAAGGGACAACATCACCTTAATGCCGCTCCTTTGGCAGCGGCGAATTCCATCGCTTACGGCTGTACAACCATTCGAATCCGGGTTGCAGTGGCCAGCCAGGTTGATTTCTGGGGTCTGCCCATTGCCAAATTTGTAAAGAAAGGCTATGTTTACATAAGAAAATCTGCCGGTGGCGCAGGTTTGAGCTAAGGTGCCTTCGTTGCCATTTTGGCCCCAGTAGATGGCGATTCCTCCGCCGCCAACGGCTGTAAGACAGGTTTGGACTAAAACTAGTGACATGAGTAGAGGCATGGCTTGACGTTTATTTGCCATTTTCGTATGGCAGTGTGATTGAAATTTTCAATGGATTCTGTGCTTTTATAGAATTCAGAAGGAATTTTTAGTGGACAGAATTTCAGTGGAGTTATCCTTAATAAAGTTTAAATTAAATTCTGAATCAGTGGATGCTAAAAGGAGTGACAATGTAAAGTGACAAACAGAGTACCAACATGATTTAATGGAAGAATCCTATTATGACTCTAATGTGTTTATCAAGGAGAACCATTGTCTAAGAAACCGTCTTTGAGAATCTCATATCGCGCAATAGTTAGTCAATCTCTTTATGTAGATCCATTCTTGTTTTTTGGATAGTCTTACTATCTTAAAGTGAGACTTACATAATTTGCTGCAGATTTTAAGTTTGAGTACTTTGTACTCCTTGGGTATTATCCTCTATTATGTAATTTTCAATAAAGCTACTTGTCCGGGTGGAAATATGAACAAGACTTTTGAATTTTGATGTATTTTTACCTTTTTTTTTTTTTTTTAATAAAGATATTGTCATGTTGATGGCCAAGATGTAATGTTTCCCTGTGATATTTGGCCATTGTACAAATATTTAAGAAACCTACATAGTCCTTTTGAAAGACACCTTTTATAATTTTTTTAATAAAAATTTTGCCCAGCTTTCATATAATTTCTCACATCTCTATTATATACTTGTGAGTGCTTGACTAGGGTCGACTAAAGGGAAATTTTATTGGAATCAATTTTTCTATTTTTTTATTTATTTTTATTTATTTTATCATTCTGTATGTAATTGTGATAAAAATTAACTGCCAATCTCACATATCTAGTGAGTTGTGAGATTTTTTTTTTTTCCTTCTCAAAATACCCATATTTCTACTTTAATTTCTTTGTTTCAAAACCAATATTAATAATTGTATACTATATACCTATAAATGCTTGACTTGAGATCCCACATCTATAAATGTCTAATTGTAATGAATATCGTGCATTAATATTACATTAATAATCAATTGTTTTCGTTCACAATCCACACTCCCATATAATTTATGATTTCCGAGCAATTGGAAGTTGTTTTCGATGACGAGGCTCTAGTGCTTTCTTCATTGTATAAAGGTCTCAATGAAGTCAAAGGGAAAATTGTGGCGTCTGCTCCATTTTGAGTGACAAATATAAGTTCAACCAATCTCTGATTTTTCAAAGGGGTTCTCCACTTGTATTCCTATATATATAAAAATGATAATGCACGAGCTTAGAGAATCATAAACTTGATTTTTGATGTAGATGGATGTGTGAAATAAGAAACCAACACAAGAATACATTGATTCATAAAAAATTAATATCGCAAATTTAGGAATCAATTATACCTTGATAAGTGCAATTATACTTAATTGATTTGATTATACAAATTTGTTGATTCAAAATGTGAATACCGAGATTGGAATCTTGGATAAAACCTCACAATTATAATATAGTAGTAATAAAATAATCCAATGTGATATACAGCTGCTGCTTATGAAAGCCATAAAATAAAACTAAAATTGCAATTTAATCCCTGATTTCTTCTAAAATAGTAAACAAACCCATTCACCGTCCCCATTCTCTTCAGGTTGACAAATATTAGTCCTCAAATCTTGTATAATGGCATCGGGCATCTAGTAGAAGTGATACTCCTCCCAATCCCATCTCTACAAAATCTCAAGAGCTTCCTCGATATCCCAATCTGTTGGTAACTTTTAGCATTTGTTAAGTGCTTATTTGGAAACTGAGTCGAAATGCTTTAGAGAAAATCTAAAAAATAGAAAAATTTCAAAAATATTTTCATCGTGCTATTTGGTTGGACAAATTACTTGAACAAGACTAATTGCTTATGTTTTAAGTTTAATTCTTGAAGATTGAAGGATATTGTTATAAACTATTCATTTTACTCGTAATTCTATATTGTGTTGGACCTATATTTTGAACACTTAGCCGTGATCACCTCATTACATGAACTTGGAGCGTAATTAATTGATTTGGGGGATTCGATCCAATCAATTATTTCAACTTAGTTATGGCAGAATTGACTTCATATAAATATTCATGATGTTACATTCATCATTTGAAAAAAAAAAAAAAACAGATAGAACGGAGAATTTGAACGGGTCTTGACCCGTTTAATTGCAACGTGGTCCAATCAATTGAATCGGCGCCAGGCCAGGTGTCCAGTTTGAAAAAATCTAAGTGTACAACATTAGTTGACAACAATAGTTGATAACCATGTGTTGTCAAAATCCTACCATTTGATGTAAAAACAGCTTTTTAAAATGGATGGATATGATGATGTCAAGCATGATGTTGTCAACCAGTGTTGTACATGTAGCATGTTCCGTCCAGTTTCCCTTGCCGACCAGCCTGGCTAGGCTGGTTTTTAAAACATTGAATCGAATAACAGCCTTCATAAAGTTAGAGTTTAGTCTGAATTTTTTTCACCTTCCAAGATTCCAACTAGACAGACGTGAGCAAACATTAAATGACTTTGATTTCATTGACTTGAACTATGATTTATTAAATTATAACGTAAGCGTGTATTAGATGTTTAACAAACAATTCTGAGAAAAATCCTTCTTCAAAAAATTAGTTGTTATCTATAGTTTCTGGCAGTTTTTTTAATGGTCTATTGCAGATTGAGATGATCTTTCTTCGTAACAATCTGACCAAAATTTATTCATACAACTGATATACCAATACATCTGTAGTTTATATCCGGTTTGGTTCGGACAATGATTGTCGATAAGAAGTTTTTTCGACATTTTGTCATGTGAATTGTTGTACCTTTATTTCTAAGTTTGTGAGCTGATTTTGGAAACTCTTCAGTGGTGAATGATGTTAAAATCAGGTGCCCAGAGAAGGAGAGAGAAGCTCTTCTCAAGTTCAAAGATGAGTTTATTGATGAACATGGCCTCAAGGTAATATTAACCGGTGGTTGCTTGAATTACAACTTTCAAACTATCTAGACCTAAGTAATCTTGGTAGAATCCCATAATTCATTGGCTCCCTAGGCAAATTACAACATCTCGATCTTTTTGCCTCTAATTTCGGTGGGCCCACCAATTGCAATTTCTTAGTCCCAAAGGTTACAATAATTGTATGTTAACTAGCACCAATCTTGATTGACTTTCTAAACTTTATTCGTTAAACTATCTTGACTTGACCCATGTGAATCTCAAAGAGATGACCGATTGATTACAAGCAATAACTAAACTATCTCGACTCCGAGACTTACACTTGTCATATTGTCACCTGCAACCAGTCCTTTCTCCCCGTCCGATGATCAATGCATCTAATTCTCTTTCTGTACTTGATCTCTCAAACAATGAGCTCTCCTCTTCTTCGATATTGCCTTGGTTGTTTAAGTTCACTAGTACCCTGAGTTACATTAAACTCAACTTCAATAATTTACAGTCTCATTCCTCGTGCTATCGGCAATATCATTTCCCATGAGACTCTCTCTCTCTCTTTCACAATGAACTTGAAGGTGGTATTCCTCTATCCTTTGGGAATCGGAGTAGTTTAAAATTTTTAGATTTGTCTTTCAACAATCTTAGTGGCAGTGTGACTGAATGAATTGGAACCCTTACGAAACTGCAGTATTTGGAACTTGAAGCAAACCAACTTGAAGTTATAATCACTGAAGTCCATTTCCAAATCTCTCCCAGTTACGATCGTTGAGCTTGAATTAGAATCAGTGCATCTCTTTCAATTTCAGTTCTGGATGGATTCCTCTTTTTCAGTTGACTTCTCTATGGTTGGGGAGTTGCAATGTGGGAACACATTTCCCCATATTGCTTAAAACACAAAATGAATTAATTGAGCTCGATATCTCCAATACTTCAATTAAAGATAGATTTCTGGATTGGTTTAGGGATCTATCATCTATGTCCCAAATTAATGGTTTTGGACGTATCACGCAACAACATTCATGGTATCCTTCCTGATTTTTCATCAAAGTTCTCCACATTCGATTTCATAGAATCATTTTGAGTTAATCGTTTCAACACACATTGAACTTCAGATAGCATCACATTTCACTCATTGTATTTCAACTTGTACCCCATTACTCATTGAACTTTATACCGTTGCACTCCATTACTCACTAAGAAACTCCCATCACTAACCATTGCATTAGTGGAGGATGAAAATCACAGCTGGCAGTTAAATGCCAAATCATTCAGTGTAATTCTCACCAAACACGCCTCTCCTCCCAAACACACCTACGAAAATCAGTTGCAGTCATGAATTCATCCCTTGAATCTGCCAAATTCGCTCCCAGCCAAGAACCCTTACCCCAAATCGATCTACCATCGCCTTCGAAGGCCCCACCCAAAACCAGTAAGAGTTGTGGCTTCATAAAACCAGTAAAAGAGTGCCATTCCATTATTTTCATTTACAGTGGCATAACCAGCGTAATGCTGAAATTTTACTTGGGGTTGAATTTTTCTTCTAAGATTTATGCCTTTCTCATAATTAATACATGAAATATTCTGGTGAAGATGACGATATGTCATCTGGTGAATGATGATATGCTGTTCGATATGTCGTATTTCCACTAACTTATATTCATTTCAATCATCAGGGAAAGCTGATGCCAGATAGAGGTAATGGGTGAGTGTAATGTTGGCGCACAACTGTTTCAAGAAGAGTTGGTGACTGAGCAAATTGAACTTGAAGATATGGAGGATGAATTCACACCAACAAAAGCTTCGAGTTCTAGAGCATCAAGGGCAGATGCTAGGAGACTTGAAGAGACATCTTGAATGCAGCCTGAATTATAGTTTAGTTGGCTTGTGGGATATAAAATGTTTAGATGAGTTTCTGTTTTTCGTTTATAGATGGTGTCTCAATCTAAGGTGTTTAAGTTTCTAAATTCACAAATCAGGTTTATAGTTTGAAAATTCAAAAATCGGGTTTTTTTTTTATCTAATATAATATAATATAATTAATCCACACCACTTGCACCATCCCTACCGCTTCGGGGACTATTCCGACGATCATTCTGACCACCACTCTTTTTCGACGACTGTTCTAGCGATCGTTTCGATAACAGCTCCGATTCCAGCAATTATTCCGGCGACCATTCCGGTCACATATTTACAATTTAGTTAGTCACATATTATTTTTAGCCTCTATTTTTGGACCCATTTTTGTTTTTGATTTTTGGTCTTGATGGTGGTGATTTGTTTTTGATGATGTCTGCAGCCTCTACTGGGATATAAGCTGTGACAGTTGTTTTTTATTATGTCTGTTAAGAGCAGTTAGATCACAATTTTATGCAATTGCTTCTTGGATATGGATTACAGTTCTTTGATACCAGTTTTTTAGTGGAATATTTAGTGGCTTTCATTGTGCTATTGTGATCCAAGCAATTTATTTATTTAAGACTTTGATTCTGTGTTTATGTTGTGCAACTTGGGAAATTGCATACCAGAATGGAGATGAAAAATAAAATGCTGTACATCCGTATCATTGTTAATTGTTAATTTGAGGTCACAATCATCTACAGATTACCTATAGCGAGTTCTTATTGCAATGCAGACCCATCTTCTATCCATGTTCAAGAATGTACAGAGGATGTTGAGCAAAATGTTTGAACATACTCGAGCATGGGCAGCAGTTACGCAATGCATTCAACTACAAAGAATACAAGTTAGTGCTCTAAATAATACTTGTAAGAACTATTTTAAACTTTTAAGGGTCCGTTTGATAGATAGTTGGAAAATTGGTGGAAAGAAAATATTTTACAGGGAAAAGATTTTACTAAAAGTTATTTTACTGGGAATTGTAATTAATTGTGTTTGATTGGTATAATTTTTCATGGAAAATGTTGAAAATTTGGTGTTCATTTGACATCATTTTTTATGAAAATTATCCATTAAAGTGATAATATTTTTTACCATTGGGTCTATAATTTATTCCAATTGCCAAAGAAAAAAAATTGAAAAAAAAAAAAAATCATACCGAATACTATTCGTTTGGCTTTGTTTTGCATGGAAATTGTCAATAAAAGTAAAAATTTTTTACCATTGTATCTAGAATTTTTTCCAATTGCAAAAAAAATAAAAATTAAAATTAAAAAAATTGGAAAATATTTCCCTATCAAAACATCAAAAATTTATTTTCCTCAAAAATGTGGAAAATTTGAAAAGTTGGAAAATATTTTCTTGAAAAAATCTTGCCTATCAAATACTACAAAAGTTGGAAAATAAATTTTTTTTTTTTTCCATTTTCCATGGAAAATAGCGCCTATCAAACGGACCCTAAATGATTTTCTCTAAATGTAATGTACTTGTTAGGAAATATTTTTACTGAGAAGTAAATTTTGTACTTAAAAAAGTATTTTTTACAAATAATTGAAGTTTATTAAGTAATTTTTTTTTATACACTTTTTTTAGTTATAATTTAATTTTATACTTATAAATAATTTTAACATATAATTAGTTTTTAAACTAGAATTTTTTACTTATAAGTGAATATTTCTTACAAGTGAGATTTTTTGCTTACAGGTAAAATTTTTAGTTATAACTAACATTTTTTAATTATATGAATTTTTTAACATACAAGTTGATCATCCCCATATTGGTGGAAGCTCGAGCACCTTTCCCGAGGAGATTTTCTCCCATTTGGCCACTATGCCTCATGACCTCCTCGGGGTTGACTCCTCGTGTTGGTCCCTTCTCGATCTATTAGGCCTTCTCGGAACTCCTTTGACCCCTTATGGGTCTCCCGCGTGTCAAGACTTGTCCAAGCTTAAGAAAGATAGAATTCTACTGTTAGTATGCTACCTCATCTAGGAAGGATTCTACCACTGGAGTTCTACTTCTACCTTAATCCAACCACTTAGGTAATACAAAACCAACTAAGTTACAACTTCCAATCAAGTTAGGGATTTCGACTTTGTAATCCTATTAGGAATGTACTAGTACTACCCACATCTACAAATATATCATTACAATTTTTTATCAAGGTACGTTTTCACATATATTTTTAGCATATATCTTATCTACATATTCTCTCTTTAACTTAAGCATCGGAAGGGCGACGAGAACACACTTCGACGCCTTTGTTTTAGGTACCGAAAGATCACGTTCGTGTACATTCTCAGTTGTCAAGGTCGGATTTCAACAGAAGTGATTTTTGGTAGCATCACACGTGAATTTTTGTCTTATAAGTAGTTTTTTTAATTTAAAATATTTTTTTTTTTTTTTTACATAAAAATGAGTTATTGTGTTACAAATAATTTATACTTATAACTATAAGTAATTTTTTATTTATTAGTTTATTTTTTAGGTATGAATAATATTTTTTTACCTATAAGAAATTTTTTAACATAAAAAATTATCATTGTTCTATAAGTTATAGACAAGTAACTTTTTTTAGTTAAAAGTAAACATTTTACTTATACTGTAAATGAATTTTTTACTTATAATTAAACTTTTTCTTTAGTCCACACTCCAAATTGGTGATCAATTGCATTATTCACAAATTTTCATGTGATATTTCAACATTTCCACTCGATTGAATATAGAATTAACTGTGATAGTGCGACCAAGTCAATGGCTGTTATCGTGGACCTTGGTTGGTATAATTTGAATAAGTAAGCCACTTCCCTTAGAATATTTGGCTATATCGAAATTGTGATGTGCAAAGGAAACGTATTAACCATTTTCCACTTTCCAACTCATAATTAGTCTTCCACTAACTGAAAAAGAAGTGGAATTATGAATTACAGATAAAATGTGATGACTTTGAGGATTGAAAAATTTGATCATGACATTTTTTTTAAAATAATGTTATATATCACCATGATGATAAATCATCGATAATGTGACAGTTTATATGAAATAATGGAATTTGATAGTTTTATTTACATGAGAAAGAGATAATGTGTTACTACATCACTGATGATTAATTATCACATTTTTTTTTTTACACTTCTTGAATAAGTTGGACTGTGTAACAACTATTTTCGTCGTTTGAACATTAACTTTTGTTTCTTTGATGAGATCTTTTCCTATTTTTAGTTGAACTTGGAGTATGCAGTGGTGAGTTCTGTGATTTGAACATTAGCTTGTTTGTTGATGAGATCTATTTATATTTTTTGTTGAATTTGTGTAGTCTTGCTAAGACTTTTTGTCATTGAAGTTGTTATTATTTTGCCTGCCACAACAAAATTTTATTGGGTTCATCTTTAATAGATGAAAAAGTATTGTTGAAAGCCCACGAGCCGGCTCGTGGCTCGCCCCCACAAGCTGCTCGTCCAAAAACGAACCAAGCAAGCTCGGCTAGTGCTCGTCTTTTTGACAAGCCGAAGAGTAGGCGTGGCTCGTTTTCCACCCCTACATACACCTAAAAGAGTTGACTTAAGTGCTTGACTGGAGAGTCGTATAATTCAACGTACCGCGCATGTTAAATTGAATATTGGAGCACTATCTTAAAGTTTTACTTGATTTGATTAGCACTACATCTTCTTAATCAATTGATTTTGTTGACTATCCAAGTTCTGAGCAATTGGAAGCCGCTTTCGATGACGAGGTCTTAGCCCGCCTTGCTTCCTTCACTGCATAAGGGAATACGCGAAGTCAAGGGATATACACACGCTGCGAGGAAAAATGCTCCATTCTGAGTGACAAATATGAGTTCGACGAATCCCATTTATTTGGTTTACCAACGTGGTCCTCCACTTGAAAATATATAAATGATAATGCTTGAGCCTAGAAAAACGAAAACAAAAACTTCTATCTTCTTCGATCAAATCTGATGTCAGAAAAAATGGAGCTTAAACGATTCATCAAACTACTGACTTTGCTTCTATTTGTATTATCTCTGTGCATGAATTCAACTTCTGGAGTTGGGGGTGCTGCTCAAGTTAGGTGCATAGAGAGGGAGAGACAAGCTCTTCTCCAGTTTAAGCAAGGCCTTATAACATCCGACTTGGAAACTCTCTCATCCTGGGGAAGTGAAGAAGATAAAAAGGAATGCTGCGAATGGGAGGGTGTCATTTGTAGTGACAGAATTGGTCGCGTAAACCAACTCGAACTGAGTGGTCTGCAATTGAGAGGTAATATTAGTCGTGCTTTGCTTGACTTGCGGCATTTGAATTATCTTGACCTTAGTGACAATGATTTCGGAAGAAGTCAAATACCAAACTTCATTGGTTCCTTCAAGAATTTAAGGCAATTGACACTTCGGAACTCAAACTTCACTGGCGAAGTTCCTTATGAACTTGGAAACCTAACCAACTTGCAGACTCTTGAACTTGATGACAATGTAGGTCTGACAATAAAGAACCTTGAGTGGATTTCTCGTCTTTCTTCATTATCATATCTTGATTTGAGTTCTGTTATCCTTAATGAAACCAAATGGCTGCATGAAATAACAAAGCTCCCTTCCTTGAAGAGTCTGTTCTTGTCAAATTGTCAACTACCCAATACTTTGCCTGCCATTGATTTCTTTGCTAATTCGTCTATGCCTTCTCTTGATGTCCTCGTTCTATCCATCAATAGTCTCACTTCCAATTTCACATTCCAATGGTTGTTTAACTTTACTAAAAGTGCTATTAGCATAGACCTCTCTAATAACCAATTAGATGGTCCTATTCCCGACGCCTTTGGGGAATTGATATTTCTTCAGGACCTCCGCTTGCAGGAGAATATGTTCCATGGTGGGATCCCAAAGTTTATGTTGAATTTTATTCATTTGAGGTCAATAAATATATCCCACAATAATTTAAACCAACCTCTTGTCGAGTTATTCCAAAACTTATCTGAGATTACGTCACTTGAAAATTTGGATTTATCGTACAATCAACTTAACGGTGCCTTGCCAGACATCACCAGATTTTCATCCTTAAAGGAGTTAAGACTTAACAACAATCAAGTAAAAGCATTTCCACCACAAACCCTTGGGCAACCTTCGAGTCTCGTACATTTGTATTTGTCCAATAATCAAATTACGGGATCATTGCCAAATTTGAGTGTCTTTTGGAATCTCCTAGGTTTATATCTCGGTTCAAATTCGTTGGAAGGTACAATCACCAATGACCACTTTGCAAACCTTACCCAGTTAAAGGACCTGGATTTATCTTTCAACAAATTGTCTTTGAACTTGTCATCAGATTGGGTTCCTCCTTTCCAAATGGAAATTGTACACCTCAGCCATTGCAAAATGGGGCCTCATTTTCCAAAATGGATTCAAACTCAGATTTCTCTTCTTGAGCTCGATATTTCATTTGCTAATATATCAGATACTATTCCTCAATGGTTATGGAATATGCCTCGCATGATAACGTTTAATATCTCTCATAACGAAATTGGTGGTAGATTGCCTGACTTGTCTTCGAAAACTGCTCTTCGAAGAGTCATAGATTTAAGCTATAATAATTTTTCGGGGCCAATTCCGTCATTTGTTTTTCATACAGTAGAAGTACGACTCTCCAAAAATATGTTATCAGGATCCATTTCTCACATATGCAGAATTTCCGGTTCTTCCTACATCAAAATCCTGGATCTATCAGATAACCACTTGTCCGGGGAGCTTCCCGACTGCTGGATGAACATAAATGACTTGCGTGTTCTCAATTTGGGAAATAATAGGTTCCACGGTGGAATTCCCTTATCTTTGGGAGCTCTAGATCAACTTCAAACATTGCACTTGCGCAACAATAGTTTGACTGGTGAATTGCCTTCCTCTTTGAAGAATTGTACGAAGTTGAGAATGATTGATTTGGGAGAAAACAATCTGACGGGAAATATTCCTACGTGGATAGGAACATATCTAACAAGTTTGACAATTGTTAGCCTTCGATTTAATAAATATCATGGAAGCATACCTCCAACAATTTGCCATCTCACCAATATTCAAATCTTGGACCTTTCTAGGAACAACATATCTGGCAAAATTCCTCCATGTTTAAACAATTTTACTTCTTTGGCTCAAAGGAATGGTTCAACTGAAAGCACTGAAGTTATGGTTCCTGATGATCAAATCTTTCCGTGTGCTTTTAATCTCCATTGGTACTTCGACGATATTTTGGTTCAATGGAAAGGACAAGAGTCACGAGATGGAAAAATTGGACTTGTGAAAGGCATTGACCTCTCTAGCAATAACTTAGTTGGAACCATTCCTCAAGAGTTTTCTGATTTGAGAGGTTTACTTTTCTTGAACTTGTCAAGAAATCATTTGACGGGAAATATCATTTCAGACATTGGTGAAATGGAAATGTTGGAATGGCTTGACTTGTCTAACAATCAACTTTCTGGGAATATTCCGAACAGTCTTGCAAGTCTAAATTTTCTCAGCGTTTTGGACTTATCGTACAATAATTTGAAGGGGAGGATTCCATTAGGCACTCAACTGCAAAGCTTTGAAATTTCCGCATACGCTGGGAATAGCAAACTCTGTGGGCTTCCTTTGCCAAAGTGTCCTGGAGATTCTCCTGGCCCTTCTGGAACTAATAGTAGCAAGGACAACATTGAACAAGATGATGGGTTTATCACTCGAGAGTTCTATTTTTGTATGACAGCTGGTTTCATTACTGGATTCTGGGCTGTTGTTGGTACTTTGTTCCTCAAGCATTCTTGGAGATATTCCTACTTCAACTTCTGGAACAAAATTGGAGATTGGATATATGTGAGAACAATATTATATGTGAAAAGATTCAAAAGAAAATTTCTGGATTGATGGTAAGCTTCTAAATTTCCTGAATTAATTTTCTTCTAGCATGTGAATTCAGATTGGGATATATGTTATTCACACCACGACTATGGTATAGTATTTATGGACATAAATATGCAAAAACTTTTGTCTTAGTTTGTTAATATCCAAAAGTTGACTTAAATCAGGTTCTCCTTCCAAGAAATGCGAAAGGATTAACTGTCATACCTGTTGGAGGCCGCAGAAGTTCAACGGTTTTTGCTCTCTTTGGAATCAGACGGTGAATGATGACGTTTTCATAATGTGCATTTTTCTTGAAATACTGAGATTTCATGTTCTCTAAGTATTTGGGTGTCTGTGTAAGAGACGTTTATTGTAAGGGAATGCAATACTTTAAACTCGCTTATAGATATTAACTGAACGAGAATGTTAAAATTTTGGATTCTTCAACTATAAAAATTAAAATGCATTATGCATATATGCCTAAGTTTTAACTTCTAATTTTGAAGTTTGAATCAGTAGAATTGTAAGCGCCTGGAAAATAATTGTCGATTACCGATATATCTCAATGAAGATATTATCAACTTTTAAGTCTTCAACTAATGCACATTAATTTATGTTCCTTTGTTTCATTTTTCTATCACAAAGTACCAACTTCCCTTATTTTAACAGATAATGTTTCAAAAAAAAAAAAAAGTTGGGGGCGCTGCCCCTGAATCCCGTGGGCCCCACCTTCAACTCTAGGACCCCTACTTCGACGAGCAGGCTCCGCCCCTGGTGCCAATAAATATTACTGAGGTAGATGTTGACAGAATGAAGAAAGAATTTTTTGTTTTTTTTTTTTTTTAATCTGGAACGTGAAGAGGATTCATGGTTTCATATACAATCAATTTGTATGAACACAAGAAAACCCAGAAATTAGAACGAGACTCTGCACTATAAAACCAATCCAAAAACAATTACAGAGAAATAAATGCACTATCAGTTGAGACTACACTAGACCTTCATTATCTCTCTTGGACAGAAAGTTCATGAGATTTATAAATTCTTCAGATGCTGGGAATTTTGAAAAGGATTAATAGTAAAATAGTTTATGTAATTGTGATGTATGTTTAATGCAATTTGCTGTTTACAGGTGAGGCCATATAATGTTGGAGAGTTTGTATAGAAATAGAGGTTTCTTGGATGTTATTTGTCCCACATAGGATAGGAATAGAAATAAAAACTTGTTTATAAGTGTAAAAATTATAGAGAAAATTAAGTAAACCCCCGAATTTTAACTATACTTTTCAAATATCAAATCTTAAACTTCTCTTTTCATAAATCAGGTGTTAATTAATATTTTAATAATATTAAATATTGGAATAATTTTATATTAACAGAAATTAAATAATGATAATTTCAATCTCTCCCTTAATTTCACTTATTCTCACCGTTATTATCTCTGTAACTCTTCAAAACTCACCCACCGGGCAACCACTACACCATGAAGACCAGACGCCACCACCAGGCATCACTTTCCACCACCCACCATCGATAGAATCACCTCCCAAACACAACTCCACAGATGGAGGCCATGAATTCATAACCAATGAAAACAACGGTTCAAATCTTGTCAAGTTTCTCAACCTCGACAATAGGGGTGGTCTTGGCAATGGCGTTCCCCACCCGCACTTGAATCCCGTGAAACCTGGGCACTTCTGACAATTAGCGCACCTATTAGGTTTAATATGCAGCGTTGCCACATGCTTCGATAGAAATCGAAGCCTTCTCTAGTATAATGTGAGAATTAATTGATTTTAGCCATGAAAGAGTTAAAGAATGAGGTGGATTGTGATTGATTGAGAATTTTTTTCATGGCTGGCTTCCCCTTCCTTGGCACGATAAACTTTGTAGAACTTGGAATAAAGATGAAATGTTGTGGGGCTACCAAAAAAGCTACAACTATTTGCACACAACTGGTGTCCTCCCATAGGCCCTTGCCATTTCTGTTGCTTCGCCATCTCAGATCTGATCAAAAATCAAAACCTAAACAATAATACGAACCACCGAAATGAGTTTCACAAAGTATCAATCAATCGCTCAATACGTGTGTGGTTCGTTTTGAGCGACGGTGGTGATGAAGAGGTGAATCGGTCGGTGTTTTTGGTGGTGTGGTCGGAGTGGTGGGACAGAATTGGTAGGATAAAAAGCCGTTGTGACCAACTCTTGTATAATTGTAATCAATGAAATAAATAAATTGTGACCTAAAAATATATAACTTTGTGACTAAATTTGTGGTTAGTGATAGAGAAATAAGTTATAACTAATTAACTTGATAATTTGAGACCGTAAAGTAAGTTGTAACCTATATATTTTTGAGATTTTAGCCGAGAAATAAGTTATGTGACCAAATCTGTGTTAATAGTGACATTTGTAACTAGACACTTGGTAACAGTGAATGTTTGCGGCAAAAAAATGTCGTCGGAAGTTGTCGGAAGTTCGCCGGAGATGACGTCCGGGAAGTCGCCGGAGCAGATGGCCGTCTCCGGTGGAAAGATAGAGGGAAGGTGGTGTAGTGGGCGTAGCATTGGTATACTATAAATAATTAATGTATATTATATTATATTTTAATATTTAATAAATTTATTTATCACCTGGTTTTTGAAATATTTTAATAAATTTGTTAGTTATGAAAAGTGAACTTTAAAACTAGTAGTTATGTATTGTTCCCAAAATTATATGCTTACTAAGTTGGATAAAAGACCACACAAATGGGCTTTGGGTCTGAGCCGTATAATTTGGGCTTGATTGGGCTCCTTGATAGTCTATATAAATATGGGAACAATACATTTTTAAGGTGTTTACTTTACACCTTTTCAAAAATACAAAAACAAGTTTGAAAATTCACAAATCAGGTTTTTTAAATTTTTAATTAATAATTAACGAATTATTAAATCAATTTATTATTATTAAATATTTATTTATAATTTAATATAATTACCTCACCCCACCTCCACCACCCTAACCGACTTTCCGATCACCACTCTGTTCCGGCGACTGCTCCGATTCCGACGAATATTCTGATGACCGTTCCGTCACTTTTTAGGTCACAATTCAAAATTTTCATAGGTCACAATTTGTTCATCGGTCACAATCACAACATTTAAAAGTTACGTTACTTATTTTATGGTCACAAACATCAATTTATTGGTCACAAATTAATAATTTTTAGGTCACAAATTAGTAATTTTTAGGTCACACAGCTTGTACTCGTCACAGTTTATCGAATTCAATGGTCACAAATTGTTTATTGGTCACAAACCGACCAACTTATTGGTCACAAGCATCAATTTATTGGTTACAAATTGCTCATACAAACCAACGCCACAACCTCCCCCACCACTACGGTCACCATCACCAAAACCACCAAAACAAGCAACATCAACCGCCCGACAGCAAAAAGCAACATCAACGGCAATTTGCGAAACCATAGACTCCGGCGCCACAAAAAAAGCAACATCAACAGCACGCACCCACACCCCGCAGCAAACAGATCTACACACATCCGTCACAACCTCCCCCACCACCACAAGCAAATCAACCGCCCAATAGCAAAAAAAACAACATCAATCGGCGGTTTGCGAAACCCTAGATTCACTTGCCACAAAAATGAACGTCAACCACACGCACCCACACCTCACAGCGAATGGATCTACACGGATCCATTAGCATTAGCGCACACCAGTCGTGACGGCAGCCGGTGGAGTCTAGACAGAAGAAACGAGAGGGTGAGTGAAGACGAGAGATAGATGGGAGGGGAAGAAGCGTCGACGACGTGGTGAGTGGAAGAAGAGGCAGCGACAGCTTCTGAGCACATAGACGGGGAGGGGAGGAGAGGAGATGGCGGGAGAGAGGAGACGGGTGGAGAGAGACGAATTTAGGTTTTTGATTTTGAGATGGAATTATTAATTGGGATTAAAATTTATAATTAGTAATTTAATTAGATATAAAAACCTGAGTTTTGAAAAGTCAAATTAGGAATATGATTTATGCAAATGGTAGTTTAAATATCGGTCTAGGTGTAATTTCCTCTATATATATATATATAGTCAAAAGATGGGTCTTGTGATTTCCAAATGTCAGTTTTAGCACTTGTATTTTTTTTATTTTTCGATTTTGTTTGAATGGTTGTGTCTGATCAACACAACTTCTTACCACAACCGACACAAAGGATAAGGATGTTCGTTTTCTATATGTAGAGAAAACGTTTGATTCAAAGAAGAACAATCTTGCATTTCAATCCTTCGAAAACATTCTGTCTGAGAGAAGAAAACACTTAGTATAATCGCCAGAACCATAAATCGAGTGCTCGATTTTTGGGAATACATTTGTTGAATCCTGGTGGCAGACGCTCATCGAACTACAAGCACAGGAGTAGGGGCGAATTTCTGCTATAGGACATAGCGTTGCGCTAGCCTCAATCTAAAATTCAAGTCAGTATCGTTTATATTAATGGTGTCATTTATCTGTATATTGCTATAGAGCAAATTATCTGTATATTGCTATAGAGCATTTAATTTTTTAATTTTAATTTCACAACAGAGCAAATTATTTATATATGTTGATAACTCTGATATTTATTTTATTTATACTAACTTTACAAAACAGTGGTTTATTAAAGGACAAAACAACATAATCCATGACCAGATTCCCAGGGGAGCAGTCTCTCACGCGGCTCTTCAGCCAGCAATTATGGACCTAAATGACTTGAATTTATTTTTTGTTTAGGGACCTGGTCCAAAGATAAAAGGTTATAGAGTTAAATGCTTCGTTTTAAAGGTAAGGGATGTTGGTGCTCTTTTTGGCGAAGATTCAGGCCCCAGGTGTAATTTATCCTATTATGATTTAGTTTATAATACAACGAGTTTTAGCCCCTATTTGGCTCCCATTTTCTAAAATTCATTTTCGACTATATATTTTACGAAATTTACATCTTTTATCAACTTTTTAACCTTATACTCATTTTCGAGGCCCAAGGAAAATGTGCCACATGGAAAGTCAAATAAAGGACATGAGGTCAAAATGTGAAGAAATCAAACAAAACCAAGGTCTTTGCATTGTAGGCTGAGGCACTGCCTCAAAGACCAGGTCCATGCTAAGGCACTGTCTTAAGGATGAGACACTACAATCTTGGGCTGAACCACTACCCTAGAAAACAAAGAAATGAGCTGAATCTCTCCATTTGGAGAACCATCTCAAAGATCTCTCCGAGGCTCTCAACTCTTCCGAAGTTCATAAAGCCGATGTTGTCTCTTGTGATAGATTTGAAGATCTTTTAGAAGTGATTGATGTGACTTTTGTAGTAAAGTTTTGTCAGTGTGTCAGTTTATTGTATAGAGCGGCTGACCCCTTGTCAATGCATCGATTGCATGAATGAACAATGAGACCTTGTGGTTCTGATACAATGGCCACAACCTCGGCCAAGACAGTATAAATAAACTTTCTTTGTAAAGAAGAGGGGGTTGGCTCCTTTATGATCAAGAGATCAAACACATACCCACAGAAAACTCACGAGAAATTCATAATGAACTACTTAGCAAGTTCTTCATCAACATTTCTTTACATGTTCGTTGAATACAAATTCTAAAATTATATATTGTGAATTTCCTACAAATTATTCATTCAATCTAGCCTTTCATATATTCCTTCAAACAAAAAGAGTGGAATGTTCTTGATTATCTTAATTTGGTGATCGTTGATAGCGCGGTTACCATTAAATTCCATTGTCGGAGTCCGAACGTTTTCGTCTCTTGCCGGAAAGTCCCTCCCGCATCCTTTCAAATTTGGCTACCGTTCTTGTTTCGATAGAAACGCGTCGGATCCTACTTGACGTGGCAAGAGTGGGTCCGGCATTTATTGAGTTTTTTTCTTTTACGAAATTCATATCTTTTATCAACTTTTTAACAATATATTTCATCAACTTTTATAGAAATCTACTAAAAACCTAATCTTTATCTAAACCAAATGGAGGCTTAATGTCACCAATTTTTTTTTTTTTTTTTTTCTTTTCTCTTGATAAACAATTAAATTATAGCCAACAGAAAATTTAAATGTACACACTCCATCTCTGTCCACATGCAATCAACACTCAAAATGAAATACTTAAATAAGTTCAGAAATTCTATACATTTCAAAAACTTGTCCTACGTGGAGAAACAAAAAATAATGAGATCGATTATGGATATATAAATGACCTATGGTCAATGTTCCTACGAAGACGAGAAAATACAAAAAGTTTAGGGTCCGTTCGATTGTAAGGTGGAAAATGAGTGGAAATAAAATGTTTTACAGGGAAAAGATTTTTTTAGAAATTGTAATTAATTGTGTTTGATTGGTATAATTTTATATGGAAAATGTTGAAAGTTTGGAGTCCGTTTGACTTTATTTTTTATGAAAATTGTCCGTTAAAGTGATAATATTTTCTACTATTATGTCTATAATTTGTTCCAATTGCCAAAAATAAAAATAAAAAAATTGAAAAAAAAAATAATCATATCGAATACCATTCGTTTGATTTTGTTTTGTATGGAAATTGTCAATAAAAGTGAAAATTTTTTTTACCATTGTGTTTAGAATTTCTTCCAATTGCCAAAAAAAAAAAAAAAAAAACTTGGAAAATATTTTCTCACCAAAATATCAAGAATTTATTTTCCTCAAAAGTGTGGAAAATTTAGAAAGTTGAAAAATATTTTTCCGAGAAAATTTTACCAATCAAACACTTCAAAAGTTGGAAAGTGGAAAATATTTTCCATGGAAAACGCAGCCTTAGATAATTATCTCCATAGGGACGCGATGAGAATTATAAAAATCTTTTAATTGACTTTAGAGTCAACGTATCTTAGGATAACGTGAAAATACTAGTGTCATTAAATTCAAGTTTGATAACAAGATCACTAATTAAGAGGTCGTTTGGTGGAGATTAAAATCAAACTAAAATTGAAAAATTAGTTACTATTGTTGACTTTTATTAGACAAGTGAGACCCAATAACAATTATAATTTCAATTTTAATTGAATTTTAATCGGTACCAAACGAGCTCTAAATCATTTGAGTTAGTCACGAATTTTTTTCTATACGGCTTAAAATATAGAGAGTTTTTTACTAAGAAAACAATAACTTAAAATTTTCTTTTAGTCTATCGCGAACACAGTATAAAAATAATGGAGCTTAAAAGGATTTACCAAACTAGCATTTTGTACTTCCTTGGAGCATATACCAAGGTGCATAGCTGAAGTCCGTATGGGTTTGTTTTGAGTTTAATTTACACCCCGATTGCTTCCCATCATTTGAACAAAAGAATTATTTTTTGAATTAATCTACTTGTACAGAAATCGTTGACACCTTCGTTGACAGAATGCCACATGGCGGCCCCCTATTGGGGGGGCGCCTGCGGCGGGGGGCCCGCAACAGGCGCCCCTCCAATAGGGGGCCGCCATGTGGCATTCTGTCAATGAAGGTGTCAAAGATTTCTGTACAAGTAGCGCGATCGTTATTTTTTTGACCCTTTTTTTTCCAACCCATGGGTCCCACTGTGAGATTGCGCAGTCAAAAGTTGCAGCTATTACTACATGTAACGATTGGAATTTTCATTAAAATGAGGTAAAAAAATTGGTCTCAAACAGGGGCTATTATTCCTTACAATTTAAAGTTAAAAGTAAAATTTTAATTTTAATAACACATTTTGCAGAACCCACTTATTGATTACTCGTTTATGTGACATCATCTACACGATACCAGTTTGCCGTCCTTTTTGTGATTGGCAAAACACAAGGCTGCTGGGATTTGTAGGTTAGAAGTCAAAAAAAAAAAAATATTACATTTGAAGCAACATCTTTATACACTTTACAGTTCACATAAAAGTATATTTTCTTGTAGTAGTGTTGCCTTCACTGTAAGGAACCTAGAATTCGATTCCAAGAATTCCTGTTAATCAAGTTCCCACATATGTTGCTTCCAATTCCATCAAGGAACAACAGTAATGTTTGATTTAGAAACAACATTGTCGAAAAATCACACACACACACATTCATATATATATATATACGAATGTTATATTAAGGACATCATAGGAGAAAACTGAAAATAATAAAGAAAAGATATGGAAAGAAAAGATTGGATAATCAAAATAAAATATGAACTCGACAGCATGGAGGATCTTTCAACAGAGGTGGCGCATTGGAAGAAGCGATCAATCTACAGAGTACCTGCAAGCGTTATTGATCTAAATAAGACGGCCTATAAGCCTCAGACAGTGTCTTTGGGTCCTTACCATCATGGCGAGGAGAACTTAAAAGCAATGGAAGAGCATAAGCACCGAGCACTTCTTCACTTTCTCAAAAGATCGGGAAAACCTATTGAGCTCTATGTTGACGCATTAGCGGAAGTGGCGGATAATTTGAAAGATGCATATGATCAATTGGCCACCAAATGGCAACTAAAAGAATTTTTGGAGCTGATGATTCTTGATGGTTGTTTCATTTTGGAAATAATGCGCACTGCCACTCAGACTTGGAATGACTATGCTCCCAATGATCCCATCTTCAGCAATCATGGAAAGCTTTACATTGTGCCATATCTCAAACGCGACATGTTGATGCTTGAAAATCAGTTGCCTCTTCTGGTTCTTGAGAAGCTAGTTGCCGTTGAGAAAGAAAATTCTAAGGTAAAGATCTTTTTGATGCTTGTTAGATTGAATTATAAATATTTGTAGAATTTGTTTTATTTTCGTCTATTTCTAACTAATGCATGATTTAATTTTTATTCAGGGAGAAGAAAATTCTAAGGTTGTTAGATTGAATTATAAATATTTGTCGCATTTGTTTTATTTTCGTCTATTTCTAACTAATGCATGATTTATTTTTTATTCAGGGAGAAGAGAAAATTGTGAATAAGCTCATTGTCGACTTCTTTTCTCAAAAACCTGTTAGAAACACGGGAAAATGCCTACACATTTTAGATATATATCGGAATAACCTGTTGGAAGAACCTCCAGAGAAGAAGCATCACAAGAAAAGTCACCCTAAAGTTCACCAAGGTGAAGATGAGATCATCCGTTCTGCTGCAGAGCTTAACGAAGCTGGTATCCAAATCAAGAAAAGTAAAACAAAAGGCCTAAAAGATATCTCGTTCCATCGAGGGGTGCTCAAGCTTCCACAAATAGTGGTTGATGATTCTACTGAATCAATGTATCTAAATCTAATAGCATTTGAGCGACTTCATGTTGGTGCGGGGAATGAGGTGACTTCCTACATCTTTTTCATGGACAACATCATCGACAGTGCCAGAGACGTTAGCCTGCTGCACTCGAGTGGCATCATCCAGAATGCGGTTGGCAGCGACAAAGCTGTTGCTAAATTATTCAATTCTCTATCCAAGGATGTTACGCTGGATCCTGAGAGCAGATTAGATGAAGTGCATAAGAAGGTCAGTAACTACTGCAAGAAGCCATGGAATGCATGGCGGGCTGATATCATGCACAACTATTTTAGAAATCCATGGGCTATTCTTTCGGTCATCGCTGCAATATTTCTTTTTGCTCTAACCATAATTCAGACGGTATACAGCGTCTTAAGTTACGTCAAATCCTAAAAGTCCCTGCTAATGTTTCATTTTGCGGTGTTTCTTCGATAAATAATGCCATGTGATGCACATGGAAACCTCATTCTGAAGGAATTAGCTTGACTTTCCGAGCACAATTTCTTTGTTTTGCTTTTTGTTTGATTGATCAATTGAATAATATATTCTGCCTGTGCTTTTTTCGCCTTTACTCCCTGCCTCCTGTTAAACCATTCTGAATTTCACGGTATTTTTTAAGATAAATTTTCGCAGCAGTTTTAGGGATAAATTTCTCTTATATTTTCAACAACTATAAATTCCTTCAATATTTGTTTCTCACATTCTTAAAATTACTTTTCTAATAAATAAGTTTAGACAAAGAAAGTTTAATTAGTAAACATTAACTTCAAAAATCATGATGGACAAAATAAGCAAAATCAAACACACCAATAGGTCATCATTAAAACTAAAAAATGAGAATACAGAAACTGTTCATTTTCTTTCTTTAATGGTTAATTTTCTTTCCCTCCAAGTTCTAAACAGCTTCTAATTCTTCAATTTCTACACAAGTATCCTTGTCTACTAATGGATTATTAGTAGAATTTGCTTAATTATTTCTCACGAAAATATGTCTAATTAAAATCACCTCAAGTGTATAGTTCGTTATAAGTAATAAAGTGAACTTTTTGAGTCCGAATATCGTCCCACAAGAATTAATTAGTTCTAATTCAAATTATCACGACCTTAATTGAAATAATAAAAATGTGTTGTTTATTATTATGAACTTCTAACTAATTAAATTTAATGAATATGATGTCGAATGCAAAGTAAGGTTTTTTCTAATGTATAATGAGAGCTTGTTTGGGAGGGATTTTTTGGGGGAAGAATTGATTTTGAATAGTGATCTGATAGGAAATGTGTGGTTGAAAAAGAAGAAAAAGTTATTGATGTGATGTAAAATATTATTTTATTGAAGAATGTGTGGTGGAAAATGAGAATTGATTTACTGTAGAATTTGGAGAATTCGTACCAAACGAGCCCTGAATGTATTAGGATCACGAATCTCTATGTAGTATTCTTCTCTAAACCTAATTCTACACCTTGACACACGATTGGAAATATTGAAGAATCAATACTCCTAACTTGTTTAACAATCTCTCTCTCGAGAAAAGTTAAATTTATTTCAATATATGATCCGACTATATCTCTATGACTGATGCGAATATATAATAATACATGTATTTTTGTGAACAATTAACGATTCATATAGGGTATAGCGATATATTTTTATCTCATATCGGACTTTATGTTGATTGACACCACGTCGAACATATTCCCCTTCTTTCGAATGCATGAAACAAGTCACCAAACTCACACAATTACGTATACAATAATTATGGAGAAAAAGAAATTCATATAAATCATTCAAATATCCAAAACATGTTTTTGATATCAAGAATTATAAAACTAAAGTTTAAGAATCATATTACATAATTCATGTAATCCTAATACGGAATTAATCTAGCCTAGCATAGTAGAACAAAGAAAATCGAAAATATCTATGAAGAAGGACACCATCAATTTGATTCTTGAATTAAATCTTCTCGTCGCGATGTTGTTCTCCTCTTTTGTGCCTCCTTTCCTTGCTCAAAACCTTTGTAAATGTCCTTCTCCTCATTCTGGACGATTCTAAGGTTTAAGTACTCATCCAAAGATTTGTTTCCATAGGTATTTGACTCGAAAAATGAAACCAGAAATCTCGTAAAAAAAAATTCAACTATGTAACTGCATAGTTCATCTCTATGCGATCATATAGTATAACTTGAAATGGCTTTGGAATTCCTTGAAGCAACCTATGCGACTGCATATGTTTTAATACTATGCGTCATAGCTTGCGTTTTGGTTCTTGAACTTCTTTTTGCATTTCTCAACCTCTTTTCCAACTTCTTCTTCTTCTTCCAATGTCTGCTTCATTTGATCAATTTGATCTCACCATCTTCAAATCTTCGACCTCTCCTCCGGGTCATCTTTCGATTATTTACACATTGATCCCTGAACTTTGATTTTCTTTCATTTTAGTCATTTTTTTCATTTTTCTCCTAGTTTCCATCATATTTATCATTATTATCCTGCAAAATACAAATGTCATCGAATTAAACTATATTTCACATATTTATTAATAATTATCAATGTTTATGGCCTAAAATAAGTGTGTAAAATGTACTTATTAGAAATGATTCCATGTTTAAAGCTCTTGTTAAAACATGTCTTTAGCTATAGTTCCAGAGATACGGTGCATGTCACCTTCCTATGGATTTAGTCGTGGAGGCCAAAATGTTGACCTATGGTTGACGTCTCGTTTTGATTATTACAAACAAATCATGTTTATTATTAACAAATTGATTTTGAGCAGCCATAGTGATTATTGTACAAGAACTTATTTGATGGTACAAGTTCGAGATCAAGAAAATCAAGACTCAAGTCGATGAACAAATCAAGAAATGCACATCAAGCTACTTAAACTTAGCACTTAAACGTTTTTACTATTATATGTAAAGGTAACACATTCTTATACTTGGCAATGCAACGTGATATGCTCAAAGTCATAAAATTGCAAATACTCTCGATACAAAGTTTTTTACAAAAAAAAACAAAAATATATGTTTTTCAAAAGCAAAATCGAAACACACTTTTAAAATATGCTTAACACCTTGAAAAACATTTTTTAACGTCTCTCCAATTCCTACATTGATACAAAATTAAAACGAGGACGTTCCAGGTCAAACTGGTTGTATCGGACGTCGGGTAAAGCCAATTTTTGGTCAACGGTCATTTTTCCAACGTTCCATTTTTCTGACAAAATTTAACGGATATATGACCGTCCGGTATTTACCGGACGTCCGGTAAAGTGTGTCCGGCAAAACAGAAATTTTGACCGTTTAAAGGTTATAAATACTTCACTATTCCTTCACTTGTTATATAACTCTTGAGCATTAAAGTGGGGCTATTATTGATTTCATCTACCTTATATTGCTATCCTTAAAGATCAATAACATTAAATTATTGAGAAAACTTTTGGAGTGATTGAATTCGTGAAAATCATTGTTCATTAAAAGGTTTTTCATATTAACACTTTGAGCCAAACTCATTGTCATCTATAAAAGTGTTTTGCCTCTTCTCTTCTTGTTATCAAACTTGATTTCATTATTCATCAAGAAGAGAAGTTTTCACTTGTAATATTCATTTGTGAATTGTGGGTCGTGTTGAGGTCCCGAAAAACTCAATATTGTAAAAAAATCGGTGCTCATTGGTTGTTAGTCACCGAAAGCTTTGTAAAGGGTTAGATTGCACCACAAGTCAATCAACATAGTGAAAAAGGTCTTGCTCGTGACGGAGAACTTGGTAACGGGGGATGTAGATCATTGCGTTGGATCGAACCTCCATACTATATCGTTTGCATTCTCTAACTCTTTTACTTAACGCTATTAATTTGTGTAAACTTATTTTCTTTACCTACGTGTTTATGTGCATTAAAATTGTTCTATTATCATTTGCGTGAACATTAGTTTTTAAATCCTATATTATTATCGAAAAAGTTTTAAAAACCAATTCACACCCCCCCCCCCCCCCCCCGGCACAAAAGTCTTGCCTAAATTTTTGAGTGTTTACTGAAAAAACACACAACAAAGAATAGATGGAAGAACTAGGGGTGTCAAACTGGGTGTGTCTAATATGGCTCGTTTAGGATCGGCCCATAAATCGGTCCATAAACTTAGTGGGCCAGTTCACAAGTCAATACATGAAAAACTTGAGCTGGTCCAATTTAATTGTTTAACCGTCGGGCTGGTTTTATATGTATTTTTAAATATATAAATTAAATTTAAAATGATTTATAAATATCAAAAAAATTAAAAGACTAATGGACATGACAAGTTAATCAACAACCTTTTTCCTTTTACATGTTATATAAGATTATAAGGTAATAGCAAGAAAATGAAATTTTGTATAAAAGGCAAATATTCATTATGGATGCCATTATATTATGAGTTATGTACCCATAGCATAATCCTTTCTTTTTTTTTAGGTTGATGAGCGTCCATTATCAAAATGTTGATTTTTTTTATGGAACGGCTGGGCCACTAATATTGCCGGTTTTATATTTTTTAAAATATATAAATTAAAATTCTAAAATGATTTATAAATATAAAAAAATTAAAATTAAAAGACTATTGGACATGACAAGTAAATTAACAGCTTTTTGCCTTTTAGATGTTATATAAGGCAAAAAAAAGTAAACGAAAGGCAATTTTGAATAAAAGGCTTGTGTATTGAATAATATTTTCTTGTCATATAATATTTTATATCATATCAATAATTTTTACTTCTTTTTCAACTACAGTCTACACATGGGAATAATACATAAATCAGGTTTTTAGTATACACCATTTCAAAATTAAAGATAGAGATTTTAAATTTCAAAAATCAGGTTTTCGTTAAAATTTATTTATGATTTAATTAATTAATCATATATTTTATTAATAAATATATAAATGTCATAGATCTATACAATTTGGTCACACTTCAAAAAATTTAAGGTCACAATTCAAAAAATTTATATGTCACGGTTCGTTCATCAGTCACAAATTTAAAATTCAAAAGTCACAATTTGTTCATCGGTCACAAATCACAAAATTTATAAGTCACGTAACTTATTTTACGATCACAAAACATCTAATTAATTGATCACAAATTATTTCGAAGTCACAAATTAAAAATTTTATACGTCACAATTTAATTCATTGATCACGGATCAAAAAATTATAGATCACAGTTTATCGATATGTCACAAATTATCAAAATTTAAAACCACAGATTAATAATGAGTCACAATGAACCAAAATGTCGATCACATACACCAAACACCCACCCCGTCCCGACTCTCCACCAATATTTGGTCACAAATCAACTAAATAATTGGTCACAAATACTACCCACCCTTGCCCTCGCCACAACACCACCCAAATCACCACCGTCGCCCTCGTCACAATACCACCACAACCAACGCCGCAATAAAAACAAAAAAAAAAAACCACACCAATCGCTGCCTACACCGCAAGACCAAAAAAACCACCACCACCACCGTTCACCCCTACAACACCAGCACCACTACTGCCACTGCCACAATAACAAAAAACGACCAAAACATATCCATCGCAGAATTGATGGGTGACCTCAAATAACTGGGAATAGACAGAACCTGCCTGTGCATGAGCTGCATTGCTTGATTCGTCCATGTTGGTTCAAAATTGGATATGACCCATGGGTTCATTGGATACTCCATGATGAGGCGGTGTTGGGGTGGTGGTCCACGACCATGGGTTGCATCACCGACGTCGGAAATAATGACTGAAGGGTTCGAGTTCTTCGTGGAGAAAAAATTCTGCAAATTTGGATTTACATTTTTGTTTGTTGTTATGAAGACATCTGTAGGTGCACCATGAAGAGGCTTATCGACCTATAAGGGAGGTATGACATAGGTGTTGTCGGAAGTCATGTTTTCGACCAGATCTTGGTGCGTGTTCAGACGATTTTGGCTCAAATTTTCGGCTGATTCTGGTAAGTTTGAAGCAAGATGTTGGGTGGGAATTGTAGAGGGTGATGAGAGCTTTCCAACGGTATGGTGATCAGGTGGTTTGGATGGTGGTTGGCCGATGTTTTTGGGCTTCAAAGGAGGCAGCTCCATGTTTCCTTACCTTTCCACAGAGAGAGAGAGAGAGAGAGAGAGAGATAGTGTGTGTGTGTGTGTGTGTGTGAATTAGGGTTTGAAATTGTGTAGGATTGCTTTAAATAAAAATTAATTTAAAAATCATTAATTAAACCTGATTTATATATTATTAAAGTTGATTCTGAATTTACGAAAATGGTATGTTAAAAACATGTGAGACTGTAATTTCCTCACTACACATTCTCCATCAATCTACTATTCCACTAAATATATTTGTTTTGCTGATTGGTCTTGGCTGGTCACAAAAAACCAACAAGGCCTGATGGCCATTGTTGACACCAAAAATCGTACATGTTGATCCTGAGCTTGACAACTGAGAATGAGCACGACCAAGATCCTCGGTACCTGAAACAAAGGCAACGAGGTGTGTCATGTCGCCCCTCCGATACTTAAGTCAGAGACAGAATTTGAGAAAAGATATGTGCTGTAAAATTATGTAAAGAACATACCTTGACAATGAATTGGGATGATGTATTTATGGTGGTAGGTAGTGCACTCTTAGTAGGACTACAATGTTAACGTCCCTAGGAGTTCCAACGTGATAAGAACTGTAGTTTTATAGGTTTTGTATTACCTAGGTGTTGGGATTGAAGTATGACTCCTGGTGGTAGAATCGTTCTTAGGTAAGGTAGTATACACGTGGTAGGACTATATCTTTCTTAGACTTGGGCCAGCTTTGACACGTGGGGGAGCCGTAAGGAGTTTTTAGGAAGCTCGAGGAGGAGATGTGCCCGAGGAGACATGTCCGAGGAGGTTACGAGGTGTTTGGGCTAAAGCCAACAAATCCTCATCGGGGTGGGTGCTCGAGCTTGTCACTAAATTGGTATCATCACTGGGCCCTATGCATCCATGCCAGAGCCTTCTGCACGAGGTTCTGGGATGTGATGCATCCTATAGCTTAGCAGGAGACTCGAAATCCCTGATAGAAAAAGCTTGGTCCTTCCCATGAAGGGGAATGATCATAGGCATGATCGGTCTTTGAAAGGACTAATTAGCTACTGCATAGGCATAGTTAGCCATGAAAAAATAGGCATGATCAGCTTTGGAAAAGGCATGATCAGCCAAGTCAAAGGCATGATCAACCATGTGAAAATAGGTATGATCAACCTTGGGAAATGCATGATCAGCCAAGTCAAAGGCGTGATCAGCCAAGTAAAGGGCACGATAGGCCTTGGGAAATATATGATCAGTCAAGTCAAATGCGTTATCAGCCAAGTAAAAGACATGATCAGCTAGCTATGTGAAAATAGGCATGATCAACCTTGGAAAAGGCATGATCAAGCAAGTAAAAGGCATGATTAGCCATGTGAAAATAGATATGATCAACCTTGGAAAAGGCATGATCAACCATGTGAAAATAGGCGTGATCAGCCAAGTCAAAGGCGTGATTAGCCTTGGAAAAGGCATGATCAACCTAGTAAAAGGCATGATCGGCTATGTAAAAATAGGTATGATTAAAGATAGGCATGATCAGCCAAGCAAAGGATACGATCAGCCTTGGGAGAGGCATGATCAGCCAAGTCAAAGGCATGATCAGCCAAGTAAAAGACATGATCAGCCATGTGAAAATAGGTATGATCAACCTTGGAAAAGGCATGATCAACCAAGAGAAAGGCATGACCAAATCGAATGTATGATCAACTGATAGAAAGGCCTGACCACAGGAAGGCATGGTCAGTCAAAAGAAAGGCATGACCAACCCTAAGGCATGATCAGCGACGTAAAGGCATGACCAACCCGAAGCCATGATCAGCTCAGAGAAAGGCATGACCAGCCCAGAGGCATGATCAGCCGAGAGTAAGGAATGACCAACCTGAAGGCATGGTCAACCACAGAAAGGCATGACCAGCCCGGATGCATGATCAGCCGACATAAAAGTATGACCAACCCGAAGGCATGGTCAGCCGAAAGAAAGGCATGACCAACCCGAAGGCATGATCAGCCAATAGAAAGGCATGACCAACCCGAAGGCATGGTCAGCCAAAAGAAAGGCATGATCAGCCGAAAGAAAGGCATGACCAACTCGATGGCATGATCAGCCCAAAAAAAAGCATGATCAAACCGAAGGCATGATCAGCCGAAAGAAAGGCATGACCAACCCAAAGGCATGGTTAGCCCAGAGAAAGGCATGATCAGCCGAAAGAAAGGCATGACCAACCTGATGGCATGATCAGCCCAGAGAAATGCATGATCAAACCGAAGACATGACCAACCCGAAGGCATGGTCAGCCCAGAGAAAGGCATGATCAGCCGAAAGAAAGGCATGACCAACCCGATGGCATGATCAGCCCAGAGGAATGCATGATCAAACCGAAGGCATAACCAACCCGAAGGCATGATCAGCCAAAAGAAAAAACAATTAAGCAAGTCCCGAGCAACTTTTTCTTAATGAACAAAGTTAAAATCGAGACCCCAAGCAACTTTCTCAAAGTTAAACTCGAGGAGAATTAGGCAAGACCCCGAGAAACTTTTTCAAAGTTAAACTCAGGGAGAATTAAGCAAGACCCCAGCAACTTTTTCTTAATGAACAAAGTTAAACTCGAGGAGAATTTAATCATACCTCGAGCAACTTTTTCAAAGTTAAACTCGAGGACAACGTGTATAAATCTCGAGCAACATACTGTGTTCGAGGTGTGTATATCTCGAGGACAGTGTTGGCCAGTTTTGTTGAAAAAAGAGCTCGAGCTTTCCCTATGAAGCCCGAGGAAGGTGGAGACAAGGTGTTCGCGCTATGGCAAGGCTTTGAGGTACTTGCACGGGGTGGGGCTTTGAGGTGCTTGCTCGAGGCAAGACTTTGAGGTGTTTGCACGGGGCAAGACTTTGAGGTGCTTGCACGGGGCAAGGCTTATATGTGCTCACACTAGGCAAGGCTTTGAGGTGCTCATGGCATGTTTTGAGGTGTTCGCTCGTATCATGCCTTAAGGTGCCTGCTCGTGACGGGGCTTTGTGAGAGCATCCCCGTAGCATGTCTCGAAGGTGCCTACGTGTGACAGGGCTTTGATGTGCTTGCTCGGGACAAGGCTTACACGTGCTTGAGCGGGGAAAGGCTTTGATGTGCTTGCTCGGGGAAAGGCTTGAAGGTGATTGCGCGGGGCAAGGTTTTGAGGTGTTTGCTCGGGGCAAGACTTTTAGGTGCTTGCACGGGACAAAACTTTTAGATGCTTGCTCGGGGAAAGGCTTTGAGGTGCTTGCTCGGGGCAAGACTTTTAGGTGCTTGCACGGGGCAAAACTTTTAGATGCTTGCTCGAGGCAAGGCTTTGATGTTCCTGTTGAATGAACCACTATAAGAAAAATATGGGGGGCATGCAAGCCCGATCAAGTGCAAGCCCAAAATAAAAAACGAAGATAGAAGCAAAATTAATTAAATAGACAAGGTGAGGGCTACTACTACTTGATTGTACCAGCCGTGAGTTTGTTGTCTCCCCCTGATTCTGAGGTCCTTCCTTCGTTGTGATCATTCCTTGGAGTGTGGGGATAAACCCTATCGTTCCTTTAGTATTCTGTTGTAGTCCTATCGTGATACCATCTTGTATGATCTGCTCGAGTTCATTTGAATCTAAGGTAACCAATCTCGAGGTTGAGGCTACTGGGGGCATGCATGGGCCCCTGGGTCCACCATTATCGTGGGCATCATGGATATCCCAAGCTTGAGCATCAGCCATGAAACCTCTTGGTTGAGCCGAGGTTGGTGCTTTTCCTTGTGCCGGAGGCTAAGGAGTATTTCTTTGACTAAGTAGTTGAGTTAGCGTTGCAACTTACTGAATGAGTTCTTTAAATGCTCTAGCGGTAACCGTTGCTAGTTGAGGAGATGGTATTGCTAATAATTCTTCTTGATGGAATGGGGGTTCCGTGGCATAAGGTTGGTTTGGAACGGACGAGCTTACTGGAGGAAGACCTTGTCGTGTATTCACTATGACTTTTTGTAGTGATTCCCACAGACGGCGCCAATGTTGATACCAAAAATTGTACATGTTGATCTCGAGCTTGACGACTGAGAATGAGCACGACCAAGGTCCTCCGATACCTAAAACAAAGGCAGCGAGGTGTGTCATCGTCGCCCCTCCGATGCTTAAGTCAGAGAGAGAATTTGAAAAAAGATATGTGTTGTAAAATTGTGTAAAGAACAAACATTGACAATGAATTGGGATGATGTATTTATAGTGGTAGGTAGTGCACTCTTAGTAGGACTACAATGTTGACGTCCCTAGGAGTTCCAACGTGATAAGAACTGTAGTTTTATTGGTTTTGTATTACCCAGGTGTTAGGATTGAAGTATAACTCATGGTGGTAGAATCGTTCTTAGGTAAGGTAGTATACACGTGGCAAAACTATATCTTTCTTAGACTTGGGCCAGCCTTAACATGTGGGGGAGCCATAAGGAGTTTTTAGGAAGCTCTTTAAGCTCGAGGAGGTTACGAGGTGTTTGGGCTAAAGCCACAAATCCTCCTCGGGGTGGGTGCTCGAGCTCGTCACTAAATTGGTATCATCAGCCATGATCTTTAACATACGTGGGCCATGCCAATTCCATATCTTTGCTGGCCGATTCGAACCAATCTGTCCATTTTGACATTACTGAAGAAGAAGCATGGCTTACTTCCAAGATTATAAAACTCGGTCTTTTTAGGATTTCGAATGTAGGACAACTTTTTACATTTAGTCCCTGTTTGGAGAAATTTTTTAATCTAAGTCAAAATTAACAATTAATTTTAATAATTCATTTCATAGAATCCATAACTTTTCAATCACACATTTCATGAACTTTTATCAAAATTTACTAAAAAAATCTGATTTTAACCCCAATCAAATAGGGTTTTCAGGAAAGTCACAACAAACTTAATACATAGCAAATCTGCTCATTAATCTTAAACATATATTGACTTCCAAGTTTACTACATAAATATCGTTCCAATTTAGTGGTGGTTAAAATCAGATTTTTAATATATTTTGATAAAAGTTGATGAAATGTGTGGTTGAGAATTTACGGGTCCTACAAAATAAATGATTAAATTAATTTATTAACTTTAATTTATTCTAAGTCTGTCCATCATCGTACTTGTGTTGTGAAGCCGGTTCTGAACCTCAAGAGTTAGGAAAGACAACCTGCACCAGAAACTGCACCTCAAGCTGAACCTTCACTCTGAGCTGGGGAAGGCAATCAAGTAAGTTAAGGAAGGTCTTTAAGGCAAGCCAGAAAGAAGGGAGCTAGCAAGGAAAGGAAGGGAAGGAAGCTAGCAGGAGCCAGAATCAGACCTGTAAGCCAGACTAGTTTACGAAGGCAATCCAATCTGTTGAATCCGACTTGAAGTAAATTCCCGCAAACATGCCTACCCGCACCTGAACCAGTACCAGAACCAGAACTGAAAGCTAGTGAAGGGCATCTGACTTATTAAAATCTAGACTTTTACTTCAATTAAAATTTAGATTATAATCCCTACCAAACATGGCCATCAATTGTTTTGGTTTCCCAATGTATGAAGAGAATTTTTTTTTTTGACGCATACAATGATAACCGAATAACAATATTTCTCCTTATCCTTTTCTATTTTTCCTAATGAATACTTGAGCTTCCCCCATATGATTGATTAGGTCATTAATACTTGTCGTCTTTGCTTCTCTTTCCGTTAGCCTTAACTTGTTTTTCTTTTTAAATATGGCCTTAAATTGTTAAATGGACTAAGCAGTCTAATTTTTCTATTGTCTAGCGGAACGAAGAATGCTGTCTTTCATTAACATTCCATATTTCAGTATTTGTTATATTTAAGCATGTTTGGTAAGGTGCGCCGAAAATTATTTAAACAAAATTTCTTTATTTTTTTTTCTTTAACAAAATATTTCATAATAATACAATTTGCCTGTCAATTTTAGAGCACATAAAGTAACCGAATTATAAAGGAAGGGTGAGAGAGATAACACCAGATGCATAGCGGCATCGAAGCCTACGTCCACTTCCAAAATACTTTTTCTGAAATTTATTCAACAACGATAATAAATTTCATTTTCTTTTAGTTGGATGGGATACCAACATACAGTGACAAAAGCAACAGCAGCAACTTGACTAAAAACCCTCTCTATTTTTCAAGAGTAAGAACTCAAAAGATTTTCTCGGTGTTATATTGCTTGGAGACGTTGGAATAGCTTGACTTGTCTAGAAACAATTTTTAAGGGAGATTCCTAACAACCTTGCGAATCTAAATTTTCTCGGTGTTTTGGACTTGTCCTATAATAATTTGAGAGGGGAGATTCCATTAGCTCATGTTTGGCCTCCATTAAAATTTTTCTTTCTTCTTTTCAATCATACATCTTCTAATAAAATAATATTACACGTAAATAGTAAAAAAAAAAAATCCTCTTTACTAACCGCACATTCCCCCAAGAAATTACTATTCCACTCGTTACAAAAACAAGGGCTAAGAATCCAACTACAAAGCTTTAACCCCTCTGTGTATGTTGAGAAGAGCCAATTCTGTGGGCTTCCTCTGATTCTCCATAAGAAATTATTAACTACAAGACCAGTTGGTGGCTAGAGAAGTGCAAGGGTTGTAAATAATTATCTTTATTTCCATATATTCGCAGAAATAAAATCATTTTGTGAGTTTTGAATAGCCGGGATATTAATTTTGAGTTGTGTCTTTATTTACCGGCATGGTAACAAAGTGCCTCATATGCTAGCATTTGCTTCGCCTCAAGTGTCATGGAGTTGGGTTCATTGTACGTATCTTTATATCTAGTCCATCGTTCATAACAACATTGATTAATGCAATTCAAATTTTTTTTAAATAATGACACAAATATATAATGTGGATGTATATTCAATATTTTTTCATTGAATATGCCAACGCATTAGCAAGTTAGTGAAGCACTTATTACACGTGACTATGCTACAGGTACAAGAATTTAAATTCATGTACATGTCCGACAACACACATCATAGGTAGGTGGGGGAGGTTTTTGGCATTATTTTAATATATATATATATATTATTTTAAGATGTTACAGAGAGAGAGAGAGTCAGATATACTTTTATATATCAACCATGCTAGGCTTACATAAAAATTTGACAAAAACCTTGACACCTCGTCAGGCGCCCCACCAATAGGGGGGCGCCACCTTGCATTTTGTCAAGGTTTATGTACAATTTTTATGTACAAATGGTTTTATTCTTTATATATATATATATATAGCTTACTCTCTCTTCTCTCTTCGAACCCATTTTCCTCGAGGTATATCAATTTCACAGGAACTTTCAACTATTTGGAGTTCCTCCCTTGATCAAGTAGTGAAAATGTACTTAACATGAGAAAAATTATTTACGGATATGAAACCAAAGAATGATTATCTTGAACGTGAAGAGGCATCTTGGTCAGTCAAGCTTGGAGGTTCAAGAGAAGCATCAATATCTTTATCGTCCGAATTTCTGTATTTAAGGTATTGTTCAATGTCTTTCATATCCGAGCTTCCACCTCTCCTGTGGTACCACCTCGGAGTGGACTTGATCCGTCTCTCACTAATCGCAATGGCCATGTCATTCGGGAACAGATCTCGGAGTACAAAGGCATGGATGATAGTTGTTACAAGTAGTGCACCCACTGTAAGTGTAGAAACAGAACAGAGAAAGACAGTTAAAGTTTTAGTTATCGCATTTTTTACTACATTTGAATATCTGATGGTGGCAATCGCAGCTCCAGTCATTGGAAAAGTGTAAGCCCACCAAGCCAATGAGAATCTGCAAATAATTATGGATCAAAATTTTAATATTCAAATAAAATTAAAGAAAATGTAGCATTGAATCGTATTGGTAGAAAATTTATACCTGAAGCCTCGGAAAAAATTAAGACGGATGGCCTTAAAAAGAAGGAAATGAAAGGAAAATGCATTAGCTACTTGCACAGTTGAACTAAGAACCTAATGAGTTCTTTTTAACATCAGAAACTCATTTTAAGCACTCATTACAAATTAGTCAGTGTTAAACAACCTTGTTTTAAACTATCAGATAGTGAACAAATTTATATATTTAAGTTTAGTGTTACAAACATACGACATTGATTATATAGATGAAATGCAATTCGTATAGATGCTAAGTTGAGTCATAGAGACTAACCAGTGAAAAATAAAGGAAAAGGGCAATGAAGTAAGATATCCGTGATCCATAATCAAAAGACCCTTGAATCTTCGCCCACGCCATTGAAGCAACACTAGGTGCAGCAACAAAAAGGAAGAATACCGGGTGGAGTTCTTTCGGTAGTGTCTCATTTGTTGGAAGCCTTTGATAGAGAGTTACAAATAAGACTGTGTAATGAGCCAATCCAATGGCAAAGAAAAACACGGGCCCTTCTTTCAGCCCCATGGATGCACCAAGCAAAGCCCCAACAAAATTCCCAACAACTGAGAGATGATTCGAGGGGTTGGCCACCCGAGAAAGCCTTCTTTGTCCTCCCGACATCCACTGTCCATATATCTTAATCTCAAGGCAAACGATTGGAGTCATAAGAATGTACCATAGACATGTATAAAGATTTTGAGTAACTGATGGTGGAACTCCAAGAGCCAGGAACAGAAGGGCAATCCATGGAGCAAAAAAGAAGTTAATGCGTATTGGGTGGTAGTACTCACGACGAACAGCTTCAAAGTAGAAAATCACTTTCAGACTGTAAATGCAAAAGACAATTGCTACAAGAGCAACAGATGTGCACCAAAGCACCAGATTTATGTATGGGCTTACGTGGAGGAATTTCGTTGAAGTAGAAGTAGCTAAGGTTTTCCACATAATGGCTTGGCTGCTAATACCAAGACAGATACTGAAAGAAGAGATTGGATAACGTAGAAGGAATGGCCATGTCTTGTCTTTTGGAAGAAGTACTTCTTCAGAAGCCTGTAAAGGAGAAGAATTAATTTTAGGCTTAAACGAACAGCAACAAGCCCTTGGAAACATCCATATACTTTTGATAGAAGAATAAAAGAACACCGTATGGGATGTTGGTAGGGTGGTGGACATTAGTTAAGAAGAAAAATAAGTTAAAATCTTGTCTTTTGTAATATCGAGTCTTCCCCAGTATGGTATTACTGAACATGCACTGGAAGTCTTAGACGTAGAAATAAAGACGTTTCTCTGAAGGCATTGATAAGGTACATAGAATGTCCATGACGTATTATTTGATGTACTCACTACATAACATATACTATTACACAGTAAAAGATCTGGATATTTACTATTACACAGTATATTACAAGAAAGTCGAAGGTGTTAAACATCATTTACAGCGTGTATTTTATTATACCTTTCGGGGAGAACATGCTGCGATGGATTTTCATTATGTTCAATCTTCAATGCGGCAATATCATATGCAACAGCTATATAAAAATATTTGAAAATAGAAATGGCTTTACAGAAATCTCTATGCACCAAGACAGAACTTTTCTTCCAGATAATAAGTACCTAACTTTTCAAATAGGATTATTCAACTGTTAACGAAATTATGTGCATTAAACCAAAACTTGAGCAGTTGTAAATACGTACTCGCAGAGTATCCAATTCCGGTCCTTCCAAGGCATCAAAGTATCGATCCACAGATAAAGCTTCAACTTCTGCAGGCTGCTGAGAGTCCATCCCTAGCGCAATTTCCCAATGTTTTCCATGCAAATTCGATATCTGTCTCTCAAATTTTTCAGACCATGTTCTGAATGAGTTAAATGGACTACTTTTTGGTTTGTCAATATTCGGATTTCTTAGTTTGAGATTCGAAGGTTTAGGAATTGTTCCATTTGGAATGATCTCATTAAAAGCAGAACCTTTTGGCATTGAACGAGAACAAAATTTTGTAGGAACATTGCTGTTTTTGGATGTAGCAACTGAATTCGGAATATAATTGCTTGAATTTGCTTCGGCATTATTTCCAAAGGAAACTTTTGTGTTCTCTAAATGAACTCCCAAAGGATAAGCTGGCATGCAAATAGAAACAGAATTTGCTGAATGTAATTTAGAAAGACTATTTTGTCCTCCTACAGCAGCTTCTTCGGTTCCCTGAGATGATTAATTGACAAAAACCAGTAAGGAGTTGCATGAGAAATTTCGATATCAGAGGGATAATGCAGAGGTAGATTTGGATTCGGGGGAACTTGATGGCACTAAACTATTAATAAACAATCTATGATTGCCCTTTTACAAATCTGAAATCTTGGCATTTTATTACTTTTAATCGTTCCTGATGTAGGCAGAAGCAACAAAGAACAAAACGGTAATCACAACACCTGTTGATTCGACAAGAACACTGAACACCGTATATTGGATAACTGTTGATTCAAAAAGAATGCCAGTTATTGAACAATTTGTAGGACAGAAACTCACAACTGAAATGTGCAATTTTTTTCAAATCAATATTTCACTCCACAACATCAATTCTAAAAGGCCTTTTTGTCACCCGTTGAGCACTAGACAAGGCAAACCTTCAATTATGCACTGTTGCTAATTGTCAGCCAAATCATGTTAATGTAAGCATGTTGCTGGCTCTGGATAATGACGTGCATATTCGAGAGTAAAGTTGAGGTCCCTTAACTTCCTTAAGATCCTATGAAGAATATGCTTTTCACTAAAAGGTATCGGGTAATAAATCAATTATATAATACTGAGAGAGTGAGGTTATTGTTTATCAACATATAATTGCTACTACTGTTGAAAGTGTATCAGAGATTTTACAACTTACCATAGCCGAGGAGTCGAAAGGTTGAAAGCCGGTTTTGTGCTGATCGTTCACATGGTCATGATGATGTACAACACAATCAATACCGGCCACCTCGATCTGCGATGGAAGTATTTCATTGGCATCTTCCTTTGCCAAATAATTAGGTTTACTCTTCTCCATAGCACCTATATTTAAGTATTTCTATGTTAGGCAGGAAGGATTTGTTATGGATTAAGCCTGAATCGATAAGAAATCCCAAAAAAAAAAAAAAAAACAAATTTTCACGGACCTCTCACATACCTAAAAATCAAGTTGATCTGCGGTCGAAGAATAAGTGTACATTATGACTAAGTTCCACAGAGTTTTAACAATTCTGATAATAATAATAATAATAATAATAATAATAATAATAATAATATAATAAAAGGATCAATGGCTTTGGATCATAAATAAAGAGAAAATGTATTCGTTTTGTATTTTAATAGGTAAACAAGGGGGAAAATAACCCAACATGGCAACTTGTGCATGAACAATAATTCTCTGTATGCACAAAGACCCCAGAAAATAAAAGAAGCAAAAATTTCAAGATATAATCCACATTTGTCATATGTTAGAAAAGTGAAAACTCAGGCGAAATTTTGATTATTTTCCCTAGTTCCAGTCAATAGAAAGCCGCTGCCAATGCCAGAATCAATTTCCCAGAAAAAAAAAACAATGTAATACTCCAAAACTAATATTCATTCATAAATCTTTCTCAAAATAAAGGTTTAGACAAATTCGATCTGTTACGACCATAATTTCTTAATTTTAGTTAGTGGTTTATTTAAAAATTTTGTTATTTATCTTCATTTGAGCAAGTCAATTTGTTGTTAGTTGATTTAGCCACTACAGGAGTATTTTGTGGAAAATTGGTGTATGTGCCTTTATTTTAGGTAATGGTTATGTAATTTTCCATTTAAAGACTGTACAATTAAATAAATGGATGTTTAATAATGAACCTAGATCTCTTTGTGGATCTTTAAGTTCCCGCAATTGAAGCTAATATCTGTTTTATTTCCTTCTTCTAGATTTTTCAGTTACAAATAAAATGCTTTTGCAACACAATCTGTCTTCAATTTTCATGGAATTTACATCATACACGGAAAAACCGAACATTTTTTTATGAATATGATTTTGAAAGTTACTTTTCATACTTGCGGAACTTTATTTTCTAGGGACTAAGTCTTGACTTATTTTATTAGATATTAGAAAGGATTTTGCCACCTTGCCAAAAGAAATGTAATAGATGCAGTGATATAATCCGAGGTGACATTAGATGATTTGATGAAAAAATTGATTGTGATTAAAATAGTCTATTGATAGAATTAGGGGCGTACGCAAAAGTTTAAAGTTAGGGGGTACAATCGAACTTGTAAAGAAGTTTGAAGAAATTTTACAAGAAAAAATTTACGTCCCAAAAAATCATACCCCATGTAATTTTGTATCTGAAAATTTACATGGGATATGACTTTTTCGAATGTAAAATTTCGAAAACTTTTGACGTCATATTCCATATAAAATTTCCTAATAAAATGATGAAAATTACATTGAGAAATTTGTATCGCAATATAAGTATATTTTACCATTTCAATGATTTTTTCGCCCCCCATGTAAAAATCTTAGCCCTGCCACTTAGTCCGTAAACTCCAAAGTTAAAAAAAAAAAAAAAAAAAAAAAAATTCGTAGAGATCGCTTAAAAACTCTATGAGAAAACTTTGGAAGCGATATTTTTCCTGCAAAGTCAATTTTCACCATTGATATGAACGTAGTACTTGAAATCATGCCCCAGTTTGATAAAAATTAAAATTCACATTTTAATGAAGTCACAATCAACGTTTTTAACAAAAATTACTAAAATTCTAATTTTAATCTCCACCAAACAAGTGGTAGATTTTAATTTACTTTTTTTCCCCACCATCACAGCTTTTACCCCTGTTTGGTCCATATTTCATTTTTATTCTTCTACTCATTTTTTGTACCTATAGCATGATTCTAATATTTTAATATCAATTCAAGACATCATATTGTCAAAAGGTAGCCATTTTTATCTCTCCCCAAAAAACTAAAATGTGGCTTTTTTTTTCTTGCTTGGATGGGGGATCCTTAACAAGGTCTAAGTACAAAAAAAATAAGTTTTAGTATGCATGTAGAATATTTTATTATGTGAATGCGTGATTGAAAATAATTTTAAAATAAATCATAAAATAAAGTAAATGAATCAGTTGCAGTTTAATCATTCTTTGCACTAGTTTGATTTTCGAAATATATATGATTCGACCTACGGACATAGTGTAAATTTCTTTATGTTAAAATTTGATCCCAATATAATTTCAATTAACACCGGAGAGGTGTCTTGACTAAGACAATCAAGTTAACGAATGTTAATGGTAGTAAAATAGTTTGTGTTCAGGTAGAATGAACACGTTCTCCATTTTTTTAACGCAACTATTTATAAGAATATTGGTAAATGTGGTAGGTTGTGACATTCCCTCACATGGAAGTTTTTTTTTTTATTTCCATTTTCTAAAACTCCTTTTTCACAAATTCACTTTAAAATCACATATTCTTCTAATAAAATAATTTCAGTATCTTTACTTTTTAATTACACGTTTTTCAAAAAAAAATCATTTATTCACAATATTTATTTTCAAGAATCTGTTTAAAAAAAAAAGAGTGATTTAGATGTACGATCGCGCTACGTGTACCGGACTCCCCTCCCAATAGGGGGCCGCCACTTATCAATTCGGTAAATGATTATGTACGAATAGAATTATTCTTAGATGTATATTTAACTTTGGTGAGAGAGACTCATACAAGGGTATTAGATTACGAGGAAACACTACTAAATAGTTGTGATCTATCTCAATATATCTTCTATATATAAAAAGTGGCTATTAAACGGAATTTGTTGGTTTAACGGAAAAACTAATGGAATTTCTTGATTTAACGGAAAAACTAACGGAATTTCTTTGATTTAACGGAAAATCTTTTTTCACCGGCCCTTACTTTCAAAATTATAATTAAATAATAATAAAAATAAATTAGCTTTTGATAATTCCTTCAAACTAAAATATCTTGGAGCTAACTTATTCGAATCGACTTTTTCTCGAATCTGATTTATGTATCTAATTACGATTTATCCAACGAGACCAATATTCATATATTTATGATAACTCCATCAATATCTAAATATTTGACACAAATAAAATATAATTTGATAAATGTATCATTTAGTCCATAACTTTCAAAATATTAAAATATAGTATATAAAAATTGAATTATATTTTATGAAAATTTTCGGGGTATTACATTCTCACCCCCTTAAAATATTTTCGTCCTCGAAAATTTACCGTCACTTACCAATACTAAGTCTAACACATGATATACATATATTATCGTAATACATATCATACTTTAGCGATAAAATGAATTACATTATTACTTAAAAATGAGTAAAGACTTAAGTCATGCAAAAAGTTTAAGTCTCCGTTTGTTTCTCATTAAAAACTCATAAAAATGAAAAATATGATCGTTATCCATCACATCAATCTATCAATTTTGAATTTCTATCTCTTGTGTGGGGTCCAATAACAGCTATATTTTTCATTCTCATTCTACATTAATGAGAATCAAATGGAGCCTAAGTAAACTCATCTTCTTACCCCTTAACATACCTTGAGTTTTCTGTTTGTGATTTTGGGTTGGAAATGACAAAGAGAAACACTTTATTTAATTATTTATCAATTACATAAACATTACATCATTAATTATTTAATTAACCAAAAAAATTACATTTTTATTAATAACAAATTAATTTTTAAATAAAACTATTAAATATAAACTAAGCAAACGTGCATTACACGTTGCTTACACCTAATGTGTATATATATACACACACATATAGGAATGATCTGAATGTCGACGCTCATCTTGCATTAAGTACTGATGAAGTGTCACATAAATTTATTGGTGGATTTACGTCATCGATGTTCAATAGATTAATATGCTTTCAAAATAATTAGCACTTATATCTTGGGAAGTGGAACGAGGTTTGTACAACAAGGACCGAACGTATAAAATGCACTGCCCTAACAAGAAATAACAAACTCGCTTCTTCGAAGCAAATCCCTTCAAATTTTCTCTCTCGAATGGGAGACTCAAATCCAATAGAAAGGTACCAAAATCTAAACCTAAAAGAAGCCCTTTCTAAATCTCATCAATATCAATTAGCATGTAAAGAACTAGGCTTAATTCTCCGAAACGCATATTCCAAAATTCCCAAAACACTCCAATCCCTAATTTTCCAAGACACCCTCTTCGCGTTCCGCCTCCTCCCCGAGTAAGCATTATTTATTTATTCTTATATTTCTATAATCGTACACAAATCTGAATCAGGGTTTGATGGATGGTGTGAATTTAGAATGCAAACACAGGCTGTCGCTTCAGCAGCTAATTTTCTTCTGCAGAGCGCAGAGGCTGTTTTACCTAAGCAAAAAAGAGGTTTGGCAGTCACAGAATACAAGCATGCCGTGGTGGCATACAAAAGGAGGCCCAAATCGCACCAGGACGGAGAGGGTATTTCCTTTTATTTTTAATTTTTTTAATTTTTTTTCATTTTTTTATGGTGGGTATAAATTAATGTTTGTTCATGATAAATGATGTTAATAAACTTTAATCATAATGTAGTGTAGAGGAGGAAATATAAAAGCTTAGTGATATGTAATGTGATATTGCTTATTTTCCTGTCTAAATTTTATAGCTTTGGGATTCAGGTGGTGTTTGTTGCATTTGAAGATACAATTAACTGAATTGACTAGAAAAGTAATTCTTGGAATAAGCTATTTTGGACTGTTTGTATTAGGTGTTAGAATTAGATAATTGGTCTATCATAATCTGAGTTCTATAGTAGCCTTCGATAATCCATCATCAGGAAAAATTGCATCCCGAGGCATTCAAATAATGTAGAAATTTAGTTATCCACCATTAGAAGAATTTCATCAAATGCTTAAACAATTAAATATTAATTAATCGGCCCAAAATAATGTGTGCATGTGGAGTGCATATGCTTGGCTGTATTAAGAAAATGAATTTGGAGTGAAATGAAATATTTCAAATTCGAAAAAGATATCCCACTCATTTTAACTCAAAAGTTCTTTCCTTTTCGTCCAAAGAGTAATAGAGTAAAACTCAGAAGAACATCTTTTGTCGTTTTGGCTTATTGAAAATACTAAGCCTATCTTATCACAAAATACAATATGCAAAAATTTGTATGGCATTGTACTAGAGTGGGCCATTTTTTGGTATTTTGTGTTCTTAAGACATAAATTCAAATCGGTTTGATATTCTGGCAACTGGTTTACTAGTTCAATTGTTGTGTTTCAGGTTTAACTTCACTTCCACAGGATGTTCTTGTACATATCTTTAGTTCCTTAAATTTTCAGTCTTTGATTTCTGCTGCAGCAGTCTGCCGGTACTTTACTCTTCTGTGTGTTCTTTTTGCTTATGACTTGAATTCACAGGGCCAGCAAGTTGTTCTGTTGTGACTTTTGTGTCTCATTCAAATCGTGAGCATGTCACCCACCTAAACATTGTAAAGCTGGATCAGCATTTGCTTAACAGTGCACATAAATGTTTACAGGTCATGGAATGCAGCAGCAAGTGACAACCATTTGTGGCAGTTGTTACATGTTATTTTCTTTGGGAATTCTGAAAATTCATCAATTCATAATGCTCGTAGCAGTCGTGCAACCATGAAGAATAAAGAAAATAACCATACAGAAGAGGCTGTTTTTATTGGGAATAGTATTGACTGGAGAGAGACTTTTAAAAGAGCATACAAAGGTAATAATAATGAACTTTTTGCCGATAAACCTAACATTTTCAGATTGCTGTCTATAAGATACTTTCATTTATTTGTCAAAGTGGCATACCAGAAGTATCGCCAAAAATATTGATCAATGATAAATTAAAATATTTCAAATGGAGGCAACAAGTAACAGTTTATAAAAAACATTGACGACATGTGAACTATAGTCTATTGAAGTTATGGAAAACCAACTTTATCAAAAATATCTATTCATATTAGTGCAGAAGCCAAATGCATAAATTTTGGCAAACATATATAATAAGATTCATTTCTGCATAGTTTGTTGCTATATATGGTGGAGCCCCATGATGTTCAAGTATCATCTTGATATTTTTAAATACTCAGGATGGTTGACCTCCCTAGATCCTTGTGGCATCCATCTCTATGCACACTCCCATCAATCTTGTAATGATCTAATATACTTTTGTTCATAAATTCAATCTGTCAAAAAACAATTTATGGTTGAAATATAGAGCTTGTTTGGTATTGATTAAAATTTAAATATAGTCGTTATTGGTCACATTCGTCTAATAAAAGTTAACAATAACGGCTAGTTTATCAATTTTAATCCAATTTTAATCTTTATCGAACATGCCCATAATATTTGGGTAGCATATATTGGTGCTTCTGATGTTTGTGTGGGATAAAATATCCACAATTAAATTTGTCATGAATCTATTTTCCCCCAACGTAACAATAATATCCTCTTTGATTGCAGCTACTTCCAAGAAATTCAAATCTTATAGAGGGTACTGTAGGAATTGCTGTTCTGTAGTTTGGCTTAGTAGCGGCAAGTGTTCAAATGAGCACTCCGTGATGGGTAGTAGTGAACATCAAGTCAAGCCTCTTTCAACAGAACAGGTAACCGTACACATCATTCTTTGCTTTTATTTCATTCTGCTGAAGTTGGAGTGACACTGTAGGAAGCTTTGGTTTCTAAACTGTACTAATAGTATAATTAAGTTATACTGAAAATTCTGTTTATGCCTTTACTAGATTGTTGAGTATGTCTTAGACGAGTCTGTGCCATCTGATTCTTCTTCAGACAGTGACAGTGACTCCAACGACAGGTCCATCTCCAAGCTGTGGGCATATCCTAGGCAGATTTGCTGATAGACTCTCGAGTATTTGAGGTGCCATTTCACATATTCTGGAACCTGATTGAGGTCTTTGAACATCGAAGAGCCTCACATTTCAGCAAAGGGAAAAATGTGAAAAAATTTACTTGACATCTGTAAATCAAAATTGCCCTTTTCATTTAATAATCCTGGGCACTGTACTCTTGATTTATCAAATTGTATGGACAATGTTTTTCATACATAATATAAAGTTTACATCAAACTCCACATGTAGCTAGACGGAGGTTTCTTGTTAAGTGGAATATCTGAAGTTCTTATATGTTGATTGTGTTCTATGTATCTCTTAACCCGTCCACGCAATATGTTGAGTCTGTTTGAGAATATCAATCTTGAAATTAGATAGCTCATTTCAGTTTTTAGATGATGGAATTTCTCTAATATCATTAATGTTTTAAAAATCTACCCGAGAAATGATAAGGTCGAAGGGTCAAATCGGATTGAACCAAAAATTAAAATAATAAATAAATAATTCATATATTCATGCATGCTCATTTTTTTAACTTAAAATGATTTACATTTTAAAAGTAAAAGAATATTTAAGACTCATTACATGATAATAATTAATTATTTGAACACAATAACTTAAAGAAAAAATTAAATGGGCCCAAATAAATGGACAACATGTAAAGCAAATTTAAAAAGCCCAAACCATTCCCTACATAACTATTCATCCACCACCAAATCCTAGTGGAGAAGGAAGCCGCCGCTGGAGCCAGGAAGCTCTAGATTTGTAGTTTATCTTGCAGACTACAACTCTGCTCTTTACATTGTAGCTTCTTCTTTCTTTCTTTTTTTTTGTCATCACCTCTTGCCTTTTCTTTTGGATTTTTGATTATCATTGAGCATTGGGCAAATGAGAGGCTAGATAAACAAACAATGGCATATTCCTCCGTACCTTCCAACAAACAAGAGTTCACGAAGAAAATATAAAATAATTTTTTTTATTTTCAAATACATTTGAATGTAATTTTTTTGAGTAGAAAAAGTTATCTATTTCAATCTACAAATTATTTATTTTAATACTTGTTTGCTAATACAGTAATACTCTTACCTTTTGGGCTTAGCCGATCATTTTTTCAGTTTATAACTCTACTTTTCTTTTATGCTAGGCAACCCGTAAAGGAATTAAAAAAAAAAAGTGTAGTAATTCACAACGGAGATAGCGTCTAATTCATCAGCAGTATAGGAAACTGGGTCCAAATAAAATTGAAACTATCTCGTGAATTGTCATATTCTTTTTAAATTATGAACCCAAAAGTTGTCAATGCAAATCAGTCGACATGGGCTCTGTTCGATAAGCTGGAGTAAAAAATACAAAGCTGCAAAAGAAAGAAGAGTACAGCTACCCATGTGTCAATGTAAACCTTGTAATCCCACCTCGGTGTCTCTATGCCATCTTCTTGTCTTTCTGGGGACCTTTGGGAATTTTACCAAGAACCTTGACATAGAACGCGGCGTATTGCTTCTTGAATTCTGCCTCGGCCTTCTCAGCAAAAGCATCAACCTTATCCTCATATTTCTCGAAAAGTACAGGCACTGTGTGAAGCAAGACGAAACCTGTTTTCCGACAGCAAAGATAGAACCAGAATAAGCCAATGACTGCTCATTACGCCAGAACAAGTTACATGAGCTTTTATGGGGTAAACATAAAGTTAAAAAGCTACTTACATATGTAGAACAAGGTCAGGAAGTTGCAGCAACTCCCCAAAACTGAAAATACCCAAAGACCGGCAACCACCTGACATGCAGTATGCGATATTCTCATATGAGATCCCAGAATTAGTCACAACAATAGCAAATTTTAAACTTAAAAAAGTCTTTTATCAGTAGATTAGTAATCCACCAAACTTGTTCGTCTATGAATGGGAAGATTTACATACAGTGAGGAATTTCTTCAAATCTCTGCCACATGCAATATCTCGGAGGATTGCAAGAGCTCTGTTGAGTTCAATCCTAAGGGCAGAAGCTACACCCAGGACAATATCCTCAGGAATGATGACTTCTGGGATTTTAGGTGGTGCCCTAATTCGTTCAACAGCAAGATCAGATTCCAAATAAAAAACTTACAATCAAAAAAGGGTCGTTAGGTTCAACAAAAAGCATACTTCTTGATGAAGGTGGAAACATTTGACCACAGGAAAAGGATGGCCAGAGCAAGAATTAGAGCATGGGATACTAGTGTGAGTAAGTGGTATTCAAGCAACTCAAAAAGCACCCAAATTGTTGTAGCAACACCCAGCACACCAGCTGAAATTTTCTTGTCCCTCCAAAGGAAAATGTCAGCAGCTGCCAGGGAAATATAATTATAAGACAAAGATGAATTAAGCTAGTTGTACAAAGATACATATGCCGGATCATTTACCTGGTAATGACGGGCTTCGCTCTTAAATTAGGATTATGTCATTTGTACACTGATTTTTACACCATTGTTGACATTTGCATTATTGTCAACAAATCGTGGGATGAAAAAAAATATTATTTTTAATCTGTCCAATTGGATGATGTCATGTGTCAAAGTGTAAATGTAAAGTATGATTGCTTAAATTAACTATCCATACTGCAGTTTCTTAGTTTATGCATAAAAAAAGGAACAAATTGTAATCAAGTCAAATCATTTTAAGCCAATGTTTGGCTCCCTTTAAAACCAAACAATTTATTTCTCATTCACACTTTCGACCGCACGTTCACTCGAAAATATTTTGAGCATAATCTCAAAACTTTTCCCTACTTTTAACAACATATTCTCCAAAAAAATAAAAAAAAAAATCACTATTCGAAACATCATTTTCACGCAACAATGGGCATCAAGCAATGGCTACGCTAAATAGTCTACATCAGAAACTGATCATGATTTGATCAAAATAAGCACCAATACCTATAATACATAACCATTAGTACATAAATGCATATCCATTCAAAAATTTCTAAGTTCCAATATCCAAGCACAAAAACACAATGCAATATATAGTATATACGCATTGTTACTGCTATCAGAGTTATACACTAATTAAATTGAAATAATGCTGTGTTTGCATGCATCTACAATTAAATCGTATATAGTCCCAATCCGTACGTTTTTCGCCGCTTTAATCACAATGCAATGTGTAGTATGTGTGCATTGCTATGCATGAACCATAATTAATTTTTTTTTAAAAACGCTGTATTTGCACGTCTACGCGGAATTATATTTAGTTCGAGAGCTTACATTTTCCACCACCTAGAACCTTGTGCACAGGCTTTTCACGGCCGAAGAGTCGGTAGATCTTGGCCTTGACGGCGTCGGCCTTCGACTTCATTCCCTTATCATCTTCAGAATCTGACGACGACGAATCGTGGCCATGAAGCTTTTCCGTTATCTTCTCAATCACTGATTCCGTTTCCTGATTCTTCTCGTGCTCGTGGGCGTGATCTTCCATAATCTCCGATCTTTCTCGCCGTCGATCGGCAATCAGTTTAGTTCTTTAGAGAATTACCTTTTTTAGCTTTCTGCTAATGGAAAAGGAAAATGGAGAGATGGTGTTTTAAAAGTACGGTATGAGAGGTCTGGGGGTTTAGGGTATCCAAGCCTGAGGCTCGGATAACTCCGAGTCTGTGGTTCGGAACAGAACGGGAATCAATGAAGAGCTAGGTTCGAAAAAAGAGAAATTATCGCAATATCTTCTGCATTGCTTTATTCGAGGTTTAGGGACTGTTTGGCTTGGTCACCTCCAAAAAGTAGGAGATTCATGTATCAAATTATCAATGTCTTGTGACCAGAAAAGATAAAGAGGAAATACCAAAACAATCAAATTTAAGGTAAACTGGTGGGTTCTTTTGGAGAGTCCATTTCTAAAGGCAACAATACACAAAATCTACATATAAGAATTAATTTTTAAAACTAACAAATTTGTCTAATTATTTCAAAAATTAGATGGTAAATAGATTGATTAAATATTAAATTATAATATAATATATATATTAATTATTTACACCCTAGACACCTCACTCACCCTATCACTCCACTATACCACCTTCCATCCATCTCTTAAACAACTCCGACGCCGATTCGACGACTGCTCTAGCGCATTTTCTAGCGATTATTTCGACAGTCGCTCCGACGACTTAAAAATTTCTACAAAATTAAAAATTGGTAATCACACCCCACCCCATGGATTCACCACCCCACCCATGCTTCTACCTCCTAAAAAATTATCGAAAAAAAAAATTTGTGCAGTGTGATTGTCTGTGACTAATTGTGACCAAGTTTATATTCAATGTGACCAAATTTGTGCTCATCGTGACTGTTTGTGATCAATTGAATCTTAATTGTGACCATATTTCAAGTCACAATTAACATAAAATTGGTCACAATCGATCACAATTAACACAAAATTGGTCACAACCAATCATAATCAGTCACAATAAGCACAAAATTTGATGAAAAGTGTCGCTTGCAGAACTTAACCATCTGGTATCAGGATCTAGTAACTGATACATGGGTTATGTAAGAATTTAAGTTGATTTCCAGACTGACTGCAGCATTTGTCACGAAATATTCTTACCACTTTATAAAGTATACATATTAATTAGGATTAGTATTTTCAAATATAGCTGGGAATAGCATCAGCAAATTTAATCCTTATAGCAAACTGAAGTCTGTTGAAATTACGCACCTGAAATTGTTTAAAATTTCAGCAACAATTAAACTTTATTTACAACCATAAGAGATGAATTAAATTACTGAATTTCTAAATTACAGTCCATTATCTTAAGCAGCAGATTTTTGTTTCTTTCAACAGAAACAGAGAAACTATGGCAACAAATTCAGCAGCCTCCTTGTTCACATATTCACCATGTGCAGTACCAATTTTTGAAGGTGAACATTATGAATATTGGAGTAGTCAAATACAAATCCTTACCCCGCCACCACAACACAACGTGGCACCACCACAAATACCAACAACACCACCGCGGCACCACCACTGCTGTCGCACCACCACCACCAATCTCAGCCATCATCACCGCACCCTAACTAACCATCGCCACCGCACCACCACCACCACCACCACCATCTCAGTCGTCATCACCACAAGCTCCATCACCACCATTTGGAAACCACCACCAACCAACAATCACAAAAATCACCCTAAGACCATTACCACATCAAATGTTCACAGTGGAACCTGATTCCTAGAAGCGACGTTGGGGGCGGTAAAACCTCCACCGCACGCACAAACATCCACCGCCACACGCGCGCACACACACATCACCACACCACCATTGCGCCCGAACAACAGTCCCCATCCACCGTTAAGTCATATACAGATCTACACCGAGACCACATTCCACAACCACCAAACAAAAAATGGAGAAAAACAACATATCTGCGTGTTCAGACCATAGATCTGAGCCGTTGTTCCGGTCTGTGCAAAGGATGCTCTGAGCGCCATTGCTGCTCCAGCTGTGCTCGGTGAACCTCCTCTTCGTTGTTCGGCAGATACGGTGCTGTCACCGGTGAGGGAGAAGAGAGAAGTGAGAGACGAGAGAAACAGGAAGAGAGATAGAGATGGATATGAACGAGAGACAAGAAACTTGATTTTTTATTAAATAAATATTACACCTAATTTTTGAATTTGAAAACTTAAATACCTAATTTTAGGTAATTTTCTCATTTGTAAATGGTAGTTCTGCTAAATAAAGAATATTTTGATGCGCACTTAAGTTGTTTGGGCCTGACAAGCAGGACTGGACTATTTGCTGACATGTGGAGTTTTTTGGGCCTGAAAAGCATAGCAGGATTATTTGCCAATAAGTAACTGTTTGGGCTGGAGAAAGAACTTTTGTCCATATGAGACTCCATATTACTCATTGGGCCAATAATCTTCTTTCCAATTCAGGCAAAGAGTATCAAAATTATAACGAATTGGGTATTTTATTTTTATAAAGTTATGATGGTTGTAGCTTTCTTCTATGGACCTAGCTAATGAAATGGATAATCATTTTAAATTGACATATACATGTTTGGAAAAATGACACAAAAGGTCGAGTTGGAGTGCCTATTAATGTTTCCTGTCTTTCGGTGGACTGTCAAAGTTTAAAAGTCGAACCTGCATATATTATTTGCTTTTATTTAAGTACAAGCTGAGCATGATCCATTTTAGGAACTAATTGTAATGTATCTCTCTCTTCAACTGACTAGATATTAGGAGTTCCATGTTGTTTTAGTACTTGTGATCTATTTGTTCTCATCTACTCGACATGGTACACCGATACTCTTTCATTGTGAACTTCAGTTCACTCGATGCTATTCCCTTTGCGACCATGAAAATGATCTTTGCATAAGCACGACCCAGCTCAGAAGTATTGCTTTTTGTTGGAAAATAAGGTATTTAACTCTCGAGCTATCTATTGATAATGCACCAGCACTTGAAAGGTATAGCAACTTATTAGAAAAAGCACATCCATGAGGTCACATATTTAGATCTGTCTCAACCACACGTTAATTAGAAACAAGGAGAGCAAGCACAACCACACTAGATGCTAACAAGAAAATGGTCATTTTAAGTATTTAAAACTATAAAACAAGTCATCGACAGATAATATGAAACTTTTATTCGAATATAGTCAACATCCCACTTTACACCGACTGTCGTGCATAAACCTTCTCTCCGACAGTAGCACGGTGAGTGGAGCCACCCAATAAAAAGTGAACCAAAAACCTTAAATATATCTGGCAAGATCCTCGATAATAGGTAAAAAGAATCTATGTTCCTTGAGGCTTTTTATGCCATCTAATTGACATCAAATTAGATTAATTTTTTAGCGTACCAACATACTCTTAACAGTTTCATATTTTAATTTGTAGGGAGTAATAATGTTACTGTTTATGAACAAAATCTGGTACCTCTTCTCGATGTTGGAATTTGAAACAAGCAGTAGCTCAAAAAATTTCAATCTAAAGTCTAAACAATGATTTTGATATGACATCAGCAGCCAAGGGTGGGTGACTACAATTTTGTAATTTACAGGGAAATAGAACTAAATCTGGTATATGAAAATTATGCAGTGACGTGAATTTTATGATAGGGTCCATTGTCGATGTCACCATCTTTACCCGGAAATTATGTTTGCTTATTCATGAATTTTCGGCCAATATTTTGGATAAATTTAAACAATTAGGGCGTAGTTTGCTATTTTCATTTTTGTAAAATACAAAAATTTGTATGGTCGGATATTTCTGAAAATGTATTTTCGAAAAAAATGTTAAAACTTATAACATAAAACTAAATTTTTTTTTGACGTTTTCAGTGAAAATGTTGAAACATTCAATACATAAAAGAAAAACGTTAAACAAAATTTTATTTAAATAAAATTCTAAAAAATAAAAATATAAAATTCTAAAACTCATGAAAAAAAAATTCTAAAACAATTGAAAAGATAACTCTAAAATTCAAAAAAAAAAAAAAAGGAACTGAAAAATAAAATGTAAAAAAATTCTAAGAAAAAAAATTTTGAAAATTAAAAATTGCAAAAAGTAAGATATAAAAATTGTCAAACTCTTATATATATATATATATATATATATATATATATATATATATAACATAAAATTATTTTATCTTATTGGATAATCAAATTTAATGTAATAAAATGTCATAAAATAATTTCTCAAAATTACAACCAAACGTGTTCTCCAACTTTTGTTTTGAAAAATAAATTTTTAGAACGACAAACTAAAAATATTTTCAGAAATCTTAAAACTGGCCTCAAAATAAAAAAAAAAAAAAAAAAAGAAAGAAAAGTAGAAATAAACTCATAACTCAAAATCAAAGCATGAAACAAAACCAAATAGGCCCTTAAATTTAGGGTGCTTTAAATTCATCAACGATTCTTAAAGAATTAACATATTATGTTATGAATGGTATGAACTGTTTGAATAAAAAAAAAAACTCTCGAACGCTAAACAGTCACGTTTATATGTTGGACCATGGTAAAGGAGGGGCGTGAAGAAACATATGTAGTTTTCGAGATAAAATTAAAATGATATGCATGTAGCTCAATATAAGTTTAAGCTTTTAAGTCCATGTTTAACATGATATCACTACAGATAAATTTCCTGCTTTTGAATATCATTGTCACTCGTTTCATGAAACTGTGTATTTGTTAGCTTTTACTAGAATAAATAAACTTTGCCTAAATGTATAGAGGGAAGATAAAATTCAAAAGATATACATGTAACTCCTTTCAGCAATTTAAACTCTTAAATCAAGGAGAAACCTACGAAAATTTTGTAGTGATATAGAAATATGAGAGTTAGACCAGCGACCAATGTAAATTTTGTAAAACCTTTAGCATATTTCGCTTTAAACATCTTTTCTCAATGAATATATCAGAAAAATAATAGTTTGGGGTGTGTTTGAGCCACATTATTTTGGAAGAATATATTCTGAAATAGTAGATTGATAGAGAATGTGTGGTTGAAAAAGAAAAAAAAAGTTATTAATGTAAATATTATTTTATTGAAAAATGTGTGGTTGAAAATATGGATGGCAAAAAAGCTCGCCGACTCGGACTCAGTTACAACGAGCCAAGGCTCGGGCCAAACCTCATTTTTTTTGTCAGGCTTTGCTCGGCTTGACTCGGGCCCAAAAAAGCTCGAGTTGAGCCCGAGCTTTTTTCTTTAATTTATACTATGTATAAACCGTACAAATTTTAAATTTTTTAAGTAAAAAATATAGATTTGACATTAAAAAAAATTAAAAAATCGAGTCTGCCCGGGCTTGGGCCGAGCTTTATTTTTTTTTTGACCGGCTTCGACTCGGGCCAAAAAAAGTTCGAGCCGAGCCCGAGCTTTTTTTTTCCGGCTCGACTCATTGACATCCCTAGTTGAAAATGAGTAGAAAAATGAAAATGAAAATTTTAATGTGTATCAAATAGGGGCTAGAAGTCATTTTTCAAGACCTCGTTTATGGCACTGTTTCTCTCAGTTTGACGCTTTCAAATGTATGTTATTTATACAGGTAAAAAAACTACTTGAAGTCACTCAAATTTAAAAGTTGGATAAGTTGAACGTGTGATTGAAATTAAAATTTGACTTGATTAAGTAAAAATAATAATTATAAAGTAAAAGAAAAATGAGAGCCAAACATGGCTAAAAGAATAAGAAAAATATTTCGTGTACATAATTGTTTACATAATAATGAAATGTCAAAATATAAATAGAGAAGTTATTTGATTGATAAGATTTTGATCCAATTATATATCGTCACATCATTTATTGATAAATTATTTTGTAAATTATTATGTACATGTATCACAACTCAAAGAATAAACAATCATGTTACTTGTACAAAGGTGGTTTACAAAAGTGTGTTGACAAAATGTTATCAACACGTACTTTATAAACCAATTTTATAATCTAACTTAGTACAAGTACTCAAGAATGAAGCCATGTGTACAAGGCAAGTTGGCCCCCCGGTGACGTACAGAGGCCATGTGGCCTTTTACGTATAGCACCCTCTTTCACCACGCAAAACATAGCCATAATACGACAATTTTATTCAGTGAAAAAGCACTTGTTCCCCAAATTTTTACCTCTATTACAGTGCAGTCACTTTATTTATTTTTATTTTTCCCTATTCTTCCCACGTTTTGTTTGTCATAAAGAATTTTTTTAAAACCTTTTAATTGAGCCGATCAAATCAGGACCGTTGAATCCAACAAGTCAAACCTTTAAATCACGGATTCTGACCCTGACCCGGTTAAACAGAGTGGGGGACCATAGATTGGCCCTTTATTTCTCAAAGACTGAAAAAAGGCAGAAGGACCCCCCTAAAGACACTGCGAATTTTATCTTTTTTGAATCTTTTTTTCTTCTTTTGGTAGTTTCTTGTAACCCTCCTAGTGTCTTTTCGCACCAGAATCAATCCCTTGGCACCAGAATCAATCCTTTGGCATCATCTGCTTTACTCGAAATTAATCCAGAAATTTAGGTAATTAAATACATACAATTCACACTTATAAGTATTACACGTCGGTCCACCGGAAGTCATATGGCTACTAGCTAAGCTATGATCTCATCCTAAGCGCTATTTGAGTCGATCTTTGTATTCGTAATGCTAAAGATATAACACTAGTCTCCATTATCAAAACATGGGAGGTCAACTCTCACCCAGAATTATTTCCAAAATTTTGCCTATACAAGATATGCCAGCTCAATCTAAAGGAAATTATGTGGAAGCGGGAAATTAAGATGTTCAAATAAAGAATTTTGGAATCATATTTCGACTTGCGATCAATCAGTAGATGCCGTAAGAAATCTTGGAGCCACACATTAATAGTAGATCCATAATAATAATAATAAATGTTTGTGATCTCAATTTCAATTGAAACATGGGTTTGATTCACACTCCATAAATATGAAGGAATTATTCCATTATTCCTTATATGATCAAATAACCTGAAAAATCCTTCAAATTGTCTACCTCCATTCCTCTATTATTAATATTCATTATTCATTTAATTCGAACTTGATTGCAAGTTCAAATTCGGGTGTCGCCTGATGAACAAAAAAGCTTCTTCAAATTCTACTAATTCACCCGTCATTTATGACCGATTCCTTCAATCATTTCGACCTTTAATTCGATCCAAAACTTGAGATCAGGGGTGGAGAAATGAGAGCATTAAGGATACCCACCAAAAAGACTAACCTAATCCGTAATAATTTGGAGAAGTTGATCGTTGAAATGATAATTGATAATACTATTTGAAGTACCTCATTGCGTATTAGAGAAGCTACAAATCTTTCCATTTTCCAAGTCGATACAATCCATTTAAAAGCTCTGAATAAATTAAATATGTGTATTAAGATAAATTTTATCTGCTAGTTTTTTATTATTTTTCCCCCTTAATCTTGCTTTATTCGTAACCAATTGGGTTTTTTTCTAAAGAGGGACTAGATACTTCATTTTTTAGTCCAACCAAGCCACTAGGATTCAAGGAAATATTCTAGTCTAATGATGTCGATGAGGAGGGGCTCGAACCCCTGACACCATCAATCAAATCTTCGTTCACGCTTTTTCCCTTTCGTAGTACCCTACCCATTGGGGCATTCGAAGATCAGCATGAATCGGATTTTTGAGTAATTATCGTTCTGTAAGATCATCCCGTAGCCTACCAATTAGTTAACCATAGACATATTTTAGATTCAACAAACTCGACTTCGCATTATTATCGAGGTAACTTCACTTATTATATTGTTCTTTGGAAGATCTATCTCGTGACATGACAATGAAATCCTAATCTCAAAACAAAGGGATGTATTTGGAAGTCATCGGTCAAACGAATATTTTACAGAGAGCCGACAAGGAATTTCCTTTTTTTCCCTAGAAATTTCAGATGAAATAGAACGCCCCAATTCAAAAATTACGTTTCGACCCTTGTTCGATTCCCATCAAAATTTTCATTCTCATTCTTCTACTCATTTTCAACCACACATTCTTCAATAAAAAAATATTTCCATCATATCAATAATTTTTCATTCTTTTTCAATCACACATTCTCCATCAGTCTACTATTCCAAAATACATTTTTTTTTCAAAATAATGTGGCTCAAACACAAATTTTTATATATTTCACGCAAAAATTTAAATTATTAAAAATATATCGAGACAAACAAAGCCTTAATAGCCCACCAACCCACCCCTCACCCTCAAACAAACCTGCATAAAAAGCCTTCTTCAACCTTTGCTTTCACAAAGAAAAGCACCATTTCTAAGTATTTTTTACACACTCCAAAGCCATTAATAATAAATCCAACCCCACCATTTTTACTGTTATTCACTATCACATTCCATCTTTCATTGGATAAACTCTCAATGGAATCTTTAAGCATTTTCAAGTTCTGGCGGAATATCACCGGAGATTCCTTCAGAAAAAACTCCAACGATGAAACCGATGACGACGAATCGTTCTTAGATTTGGTTTTCACGTCGTCTGGTTGCACCAATAACGAAGAAACAAGAGAGGAGTTTCATGTCGTTGAATCCTCGAGAGATGTTTTCATTACCGAGAAAAATTTATCAATGGATTCTGATTCGAAGCTGTTATCGTCTCAGACTTCGTTATTGAAACCGGGGCCGATGTTTAAAGTCTTCAAGCTGGGGTTTAGAAAGTCGGAGAAAAGTGAGTCTGGCGACGAGTTATTTGCGAGTCCATCAACTCGGTTCTCGAGATCATCCGAAAATGAACAGAGCAAACGCTTTACCGTGAAATGCAAACCGGAGGAATTTCCAGTAGCCCCATTTCTCACCAGAGACAACAGTTTGAGAAGCAAATTGACTAAAGAATCCTCCGAGGAAGCTAGATTAAAGCAATCTGTTCCCAAGTATTTGAAGCTGATAAAGCCTTTGTATGTTAAGGTATCAAAGCGACAAAATGAGAAATCGAAGTTCTGTAGTTCCGTCACGCCATTATCTTCGCCAGCGACGGCGCCGGTAAATTTCTCGCCGAGGAAATTGTCCGAGAGCAGCAGAGTGGGTAGTTTTAAGATTGTAACCAAACATTTAGGAAAAAGCCGATCAGCCTCCGCTGCCGTCGGAATGTCACCGTCGCCGATTAGCCAGAGAGATGACTCGCTATTGCAACAGCACGATGAAGGAATCCAAGGCGCCATCCTTCATTGCAAGAAATCCTACAGCTCATCGTCGAAAGGTACGTTGAAAGTCACTCTACCTCAAAGTCAGCTTGTAACTTAATTTTTTAAAAATTTGACCTTTAAAATTGACTATTATTCTAATTTCTAATTCTTTATTTCCAGAATTTTCCCAGTTATCGCGGTCTGCAAGTGATCCTTCTACCCAGAAAACAATTAATCCAGGGAAAAATTCAGAAGAACAGAAGAGATGCAGCATTTAAAAAGCTACGCAGCGGCAACAAAAAAAGAAAAAAAAAAAAAAAAAGGAAGAGAATTTCTGATGACTAGATATTACGTCATAATTAATATATATTAGGATTTTAGGCCTTTTTCTTGTGAGACTCTTGAGAGTGACCATTAAACAATGTTGAAAAGTACTAGAGAACGTAAATATATTGTAAATTTGTTCAAAATATTGTCTAGTCCATTTTAATCGAGTCAAATATGTGATGGGTGGTTTGATTTGAGTGTTTTAAGTAATTATACATGACAGCCAATAGAGGGAAAGTGAATTTGTAATCTGAACTCTGTTTTCTTCAATTGGCTATTATGATTTCTTGAAAGAAATCATCATTTTTCCGCTTTAAGATTCCAATGAAATGATCGAAACTCTGTGCAAATCTTTCTTTTGCTCTCTTTTTGGAAAAGGGAAAAGAAAATAACAGGGGTTTTACTTCATCTTAGGTTGGTGGGTACGAATGGAAAATTTTAGGGAAAAAATCATACTTCAGCCATCTTTCTAAAAAGCATAAATTGTGGAGAAGTGTGGAGGTCAAACTTCGGTTTAGGTGAGTTAGGAAAGAAATCATATCTCAGTCAGTGTTCTAAAAAATATAAAGCGTAGCAAATGATAGAGATCAAGTTTCAACATAGATGAGTTTAGGCTAAACTTAGGCGTTAAAAAGTGTATAAAAATATTTTCTTATTTTAATGTTATTTTATATTTTTAAATCAATCTAAAAATTATTTAATAATTAAATGAAATAAAAAAGCATTGAAAGTCGCAAAAAAGTTAAAAAGCATAAAAAAAAAAAAAAAAAAAAAAAGCGAGTGCAAGGTACGCCTAGACGTGAAAAAAATGAAAAAGTGCAAAAAAACATGAAGTGAGGCTTTTGATCTCGCTTCGCATATATGCGCCGCTTCTTAGAACACTGATCTCAGCTATTAAAGATGCACAAATCAGATTTCAAAGATTAAGCCCCTGTTTGAGCCACCTTTTTTGAAAATGAGAATGAAAAATATAGCCGTTATTGGGGCCCACACAAGAGATAGAGAATTTGAATTTAAATGTTGATGTGATGGATAACGGTCATATTTTTCATTTTAGTAAGGAAAAAAGGTGGCTCAAACAGGGCCTAAGTTTGAAAATGCAAAAGTCAAGTTTTTATTTTGTTTTAATTTTAAATAATAATATTATCAAATTAAATTAATCTGCCCACACCTACCCCAACTATCCCCCATCCCATTTATTAGCGTCCACTCGCCATTGACATCCCTCCGACCTCCACCCCGCCAAAAACTTCTTCAAAGGCAGATTGCTCATCGCTCAGCGACGACTGAGTTCGTTGGTGACTACAACTGAGCAATGCGTATAATTTAAAATATTTTTTTAATTGAAAATTGAAAAACAGCCCCTGATGTAATTTATAGGGCACTTACCAGCGTAAATAACTTGAATTCTCATCGTCGAAATTTAGTCATTGAATTTGTGACCAATTCGGATAACCGAGGTCAGAGAAATCGATGGCAAGTAACTAGATCTCTTGAATTTGTGACACATGACATGTGCATTTGACATGTGGTCGATAACCCAATCCAAGGGCATGTGACCAAATCACTTGGATATGTGACATATGACCTGAGTCAATAGTCCGTGACCAAATCTTTTGAATCCATGACATACGACATGATTCAACAGTCTGTGAACGAATCTCTTGAATATGTGACCAAATTTCATGAATCCGTGACCTATGACCTATACACTTCGACATGTGCCCTGTTACGCGTGACCTTGACTTGATCCAACGGCAAGTGAATAAATCTCTTTGATATGTGACCTGATCCAATGGCCCGTGACACGTGCACTTAGACATATGACCCGTGCACTTTGATAGGTCACATATTCAAGATATATGGTCACAAAAACTTAATTGACTGTAACCTACACACCTCTACAATCACTACATGTGGACATTGATCCGCCACCAACATTCCCCCACAACCACCACTATAACACTCCACCACAACCACCACTATCGCACTACCACCATCACCATCACCATCACCACTAACAAACCAACGCCAAAACATTACAAAAACCACCACAAAATCGCCGCCAAACCTTCATGAAAACCACTTCCAACCACCACTTCAAGCATCTCATCCCACATCCACCAAAACCAAGACCACCACCCCCAACAACAAAACCATCGCTGCTTGCAATACCACCAACAGAACAACTACTACCATTACCACCTGAACAACCACCACCATCATCATCCACAAACGACCAAAAACCAACTCCACCGCCTTTGTTTCCATAACACCATCAATAATAATAAAAAAATACCAGAAAACCAAAATAACCCCATATCTATAAGCAGCCACCTCGATTCAAGGTGGGCCTTTATGAGCGAGACAATGATCTGAACGCCAATTTGAATAACCCAGAGCCGTAAGCGGCCACCCGATCTAACGAGCTGTGTGTGGCCTTGTGTTGGAGCTACGATGACGACGGTGATAGAATGGGAAAATGAGAGATAGACTATAGTTATAGCTTGTTGGACAAATTTTTTGAATCGAATCAAATCGATCAATTTGAATAAGTTCTTCTTATGTTAAATACTCAAATGGTTACTAGAATTGAAGATCGACATGTTTGATTCGATTCTTGATTCTAAACTAAGAACCGAATCTCCCTAATTTTTAAATTTAATAAGTTAAATTATCTTAGTAGACAATTTGTTATTTGTATTTTTTTAAAATTGGACTATGATATTTTGTAGGAGTTGAGATTGAATTTATCATCGGTTGGATTAAAATATTGTTATTGTAAATATTAAAAAAATTAATTTTGGTATAGAGCCAAAAGGAATTGAATCGGTTCGATTTTATAATTAAACTTGGATCCAACAGTTTTACTTTCTAACCATCCGGAAATTCTGGTTCAAAATCAAACCGTCGGATCATGTCCACACCTAAACTCAATAGTGAATTTTCCACTTGAAATCATTCGACACTATAATTCGAAGAGAATATATAAGAGTTTTGCGAGAACTATAATTATCCTAGTGAATGGTACTAGAAGATTGCAAATGAATATTTCTAGGTCGAAAGTGAAGCTATAACTAATTGGGAATGAATTAAATGAAGAACAATGAATTGACGTAATTATAAAATATTCAAAATCCATTTCTAGTAGACTTGCAATGCTTAATTAGTCTATGACTTAGCATTGTTGATGCAATACAAAAAGAAGACGTGTTCATGAAAAAGTGAGATCGGGATAGAATTTTTGGGTTTTTTTTTTTTTTTTTTTTAAGTGTTCGTTTTGCGAGATATTTGTTTATTTTGAATGAAAACGGCTAAAATAGCATAACACATCGGCTTTGCCTATGACGTAATGCCTGTTTCAGCCCAATTCCATCATTTAGGGCTTCAAGCACGTATTTTTTTTTTTTTGGATAATTTTCTTAATTTTAATTCCTTTCAGAATTTGATTTATATTTTTAATTCTTAATCGTTACTTAAAAGTTTAATTATTGTCCAAATTTTATTTATTATTTTACGTACGAGTTGAAAGTATTTTGACATCCAGTTAAAATTTTGAATTGAATAAAGAGTTTTGAGAAGTTTTTCTAAATCATTCATTATTTCTTAATATTTTATCTTTAAAATCATCAAGTTTGAATTTTTGTTAGATTTTATTCTTTCATATAAACTTCCGCGATATCAATTGTTTAGATCGATGTTAAATAATTTTTCCTCACTTTTTAATCACATATTTCTTATCATAAAAGTTATTGATGCAATGAAAAATATTATTTTATTCAAAAATATGTAGTTAAAAATGAATTTTAAAATAATATATTTTAAAAAAATATGTACCAAACATGGGATTAGATTCAATTTGAAGTCACTGTGTCTATTTAGATCAATTGAAATCAACCTAAACAGTAAACATGAGACTTTCATGTCTGGAATTCTAAGTTCAACGGACATGATGGATTGTCCATTTATTGACTAAGGGAGGAACCATGAATCTAACGGCAAATAAAAATTAAGTCTCCTCCGTAGTCATAAGTAAAGTCAAAACGTGCACTACATGCCTGTATCAAAATCATAATATCATTGACTTCAATCTACCACCAATTTAATTGGAAAATTCAAACCTAGACAATTATTTTCACAAAACGTGACCTATATTTTCCTCCTCGACCATTCATTATGCCCATGTTTGATTTTGATTAATATCCAATTGAAATCTCAAGTTAAAGTCAATAATTAATTTTAATCACACGATTCATCAACTTTTATTTAAATCTACTAAAATTTTGATTTTAATCTTTACCAAAGAAGGGGTATATTTGAATATTCGACGCTTAACTATATATATCTATTAAATCATCATATGATCGTCGTGTATATTCAAACTAGTATATTTCTAACATAAAATAAATTACGATGAAGGGGGCGTAACAGAATTGGACCAAGTATAAAATCATTAATTTTGTATAAAAAAATATGATATTTAATGGAAAATAGAGCATTATAATTGGGCAAGTGTAGGTACATATTAAAGTCCACAATAGGAAAACTTAGAGAATTCAGTGAACCATAGTCATGGCCTCCAAACAAGGGTTGAACATTATTGTAGTAGACCGTTATGTTTTAAGATGTTAGTGCAATTCATATATTACCTATGCTTTACGCTAGGTAGATCTCAAGTGTATCTTCGGAACTATACATTATTGAGTTGTGCTTAACATTTATTTATTTTTTTTAACGTAGGAACCCGCAGCCGCTATCCATGAGTGTGCACTGGGTAAACCTCGCTCCAGGTGCAGTAGCTCGCAACACTAAACAAGCCCGGTACGACAGTTTCGACCGAGGAAATGTTGTGTGCTTTAACTTTTGTGCATAGTTGGTCTTGATTATTTTAATCCGACTCTAAATGCTTCATCACATTGCTTAGGGCTTTACCCTTGGCATCTTAGCGCTATTCAGTGAACCAGAGCATGGCCTCTGAACATGGGTTGGACATTAAATCTTCGTCCGAGAACCATAGATACTCACTAATCCCACTGTTGATATTGTCCCTTTTTTGGATAATATTAATAAGTAGAGTTTCAACTGATTGGTAATTCCCACTTTATACTCTACATATAATTCGTCCGTTCCATTAAATGGCAAATTGATTGGTATTATTTTACCTTCAGAAATTTGAGCACTCTTGTTCACGTACGCTCTTAAAGAATAAAACAAAGCAATCTATCTCCAACTATATACCTAAGATCATAAGTACAAAGATGCCGTAAAAAATTTGGAGCGAGCGTAAATATCGCAATGGTTATAGATAGTAGACAATGGTTCAATTTTTACATTCATGATTAACCTTTTCTTGACAATGTAAGTATTAAGAGCTACAATTGATTGGTAATTTAGTCCTCCTTTGTTTAGGATTTAGGGTATCTTGATAGTGTAGCGATGGTAAGATGGGGAAAGATGAGGAAGATTACCTTTTTCTTTTACTTTTTTTTTTTTTTTTTTGCTTATTTAAGTTAGTAAATTTATTGTTTTACGCTATCTTAACGGATATTTTAGATGTAAGTCATGAGTATTAACTACAGACGTCGAACGATGAAAAGTTGAAGACAACACCGTCAATAAATAACTTAAGCGTGAAAGAGGAGAAGAGTTGAGGATGACTACTGTAATTTTTCTGGAAACAAATTACTTGAGAGTGAAACCAACAGAGACATTATGTTTCAAATTCACTTAAATAGTATTTACCTCCAATTAATCAATGAAAAAGGGAAGGTCTAATTAAAGATACCATGCATTAGGACAGACAAATTAGAAAACGAAGTCTCCTCATGTCCCATTGCTCTTTTCGTGTCTCCTAAAATTCTTGATCTAACCATTCAAACTCACTTCTGCTCATTTTCCAACATTATTATTTTCCTCGAACAGGAGGCAGAGAAAAAAAAAAACCAATTTTTTTATGCAGTTCAATGTACTTGTGCTATAACTATTATTACTCATTAAATAAAAGTTGACTTCACTAGTAAAGAGAATGGGTTCTATTCCTAGACAGTTTAACTTACAGATAAACATTTTCTTGTTTTTTAAAGTTGAGATAAATTCTCTTGTTTTTCAAAATAAGCTAGAAACTTCAGTAACACGCGTGGCGTGCAATGTTGTTCATGTTAAGTTATAGAGCCTAATTATTGTCGTCGTGTAAAGTCAGTACGCAAATCGACCTATTGTAACTTCATTAAGGATATTCCAATTTTACTAATTTATTTTACAAATAGGGAGTTGTCATTAGAGTTTTACATCTAGAAGAGAAAGAAGCTAAAGTAATGTGTGCAATTTCTCTTATAAACTCATTTTCAACATAGTGAATTACTGTAACGAGGAAAGATGACGTAGTCTTACATTTAGGGTCAACCTTTATAAATTTTGCATGTTTTCGTGTCTATTTTCTTTCTATGATTTTATTGCTCTTGATGGTAGAGTTAAGATTTTTAATTCTTAACGGTTTAAAATTTTAGATATTATTTATGCTAATCAATGTGGTATATTCATTAATTAATGGATAAGTTTATGGGGGGTCATACGAATCAAATTAATTTTTTTGAATTGACATGCCATGTCTATGTGGCTTAACATAACTGAGTAACGTCCCTTATTTGATTACTTCTCTAGTTAAGAATCTAAATTTATGTGGTTCAAGCTTATTTTTAACTAGACATCGGAAGACCGTGTTAGTAAAGAGAAAATCATTTATGGTTTTGCGAGTATGTATGTGATAAAATATTGTATGCATTTCACTGTGCACGCAATGGTGGTGGGGAGGAGGAGGAGGCTGAAATGATAGCCATTACTCAAATAATTATATAGTTGTAAGGAGGGTGGCTCACTCTTTCGCATGGCTTTTGTACCCAAAGGGACTTCATAGTAGCCAATCTTGGTATATTTTTTTCATATCTAGTATTTACATGTACAAGTATCAAGGAGGATTTTGTTATTAGTTAGGCGAAACTAGAATTTGGTTTTCGTGAAATTGAGGTTTTAACAATTACTTGGTGAATGTGAGATTGACTCAATTACACAAAGTTAATAAAATTGGTACAGGCAACTCTAGCAATTCGTGTTAAAAATTATGCAATGGTAAAGAGCCTCTTCGAAAGTTTAAATGTCAAATTTACTTTTACCTAAAAGTTGTATTTCAAATTCAATTTAATTATTTCAATAAAAAGTTATTCACCGCCTTCATAAGTTCCACTCCATTTAGATTGGCTCTCAAAGCATCTCTAATGTTAATGTGAATTGCACTAAAAAGTGTCACATAAGTTAAAATAGATAATGTTTATAAAAGTTTGTCTTGGATGCAACATAACTAAGACTATATCTAATTGACATGACAAGAAAAAATAGCCATTACCAAAATGACCATTTGTATGTAAAGTTTTTCTAGATGGAGTGAATTACCGTAATTTAACATTTTTCTCTCTTATGTTAAATATACATTAGAAATGAAATTTTAATTATAGGCGGAACAGTTGAAGACTTGAAGATGATATATAAACTAGATTGTCTACTCATTGGACATCGATGCCCCGAAAATCTTTCTATTTAATGCCACCTACACTGCAATTCATGGAATGTAAACCTCAGAACTAAAATTATTTCCCAGTTCTGATTTGTTCCAGAAATTGCTCCTCCATTAGTTGATTTCTCAAACAAAATTTTAGCTTGCCGACTTTTCGGGTAGTTTGATGTTGGTTGGTTACTTGGTTAGATGTCTTTTTTCCAGCACATAACTAACATTAGTCTTGTCAAGGGACAAACAATATGTACTTTATTACCCCATCGAAAAAACAAACAAAAACCTCTGATGAATCTCCTAGATGAACCAGATCTTCTCATGAATTATGGTTCTTTCATCATCATCCTAGGATTTTCTGAAAACCCTAAATGACGAAACCGAATCCTTTCTTGGCTTTAATGATAATTACATCGTTTCTGTTTTCAGGCAACGTTTTAGATTGTTTCATAGGCGTTAATTGGGGAAGGATGACCTCACAGACACTGATTCCATCCACTGTGATAGATTAGGTGTTCCAAAATAGAAATACAAATTTTAAAATTTAGAGTTCCCCGGTAAATGCCATGAAGGCCTTCTCAGGACCGGAATTGACCTAACAATTTCATTCCTTAAGGAGAGTCCGCATGAATTTGTTGTTGGAGAATGCCCTGTATATGGAGCTGCTTTGGCATAATTTTGTAGTGGTCCCCGTTCCATCATTTTGGAAGATCAAAGTAGATTCGTGTTATCTTCCGTGAGAACATCAAAATCATAAATTTACTTGTCGAAAACAATGTTTGGGTATTGAAGGTCAAAGGTGAAACATGCATTTGAAACAGCACGTGCCAAAGGAGATTGCTCAAGCCTGATGCCGGGGGATCCTTTAGCCATCTGGATTTAGTCAAAACATTTCCTATGCCTTCAACGGGTATTGTTAACAATCTCGTCTAAAAACTTTAGGCCATTATAGAGGGCCGACTACACACAGTTTCATTTAGGTATTGCGTAAGATATTTCCGGAATCCATCAACCGGCACATGTATATTTCCTGTGGCGATTTTGGCAGCTGAATATGCCGATAAGGGCTCCTCAATTGGTGCCGCTAATGGAGAGATGGCACTCCACAGCCTGTCTAAATTTACCTTCCTTTTAGTCTTCTTCTTAAAATTTCTCTAAGATCAAGCTAAATAGTAAATTATTGTACGTGCGAGATCAAGACATGGCTAAAGTGGTAAGAGCGAAATCTTACAACATTAGTGACTTGGGTTCGATTTTCCTTTGGGGGTAGGGGAGAAATTCAGGAAAAATTAATTATTTTACCGGCTTCTGTGACAGGCAAAAGTCATCTCAAAATCGAGTGCGCCCAAGACTGGCTCGATCTCTTCTCTACATTTATAGAAATTCTTTTGCCATCACGCGCTGAAAAATTAATTAAACGAATTCATTATTTCATTATGTTCGTGAGAGAGATGAATGTATCATAAATAATCATCAAACTCCTAGAAGAAATGTACACACTGAAAAAAAATTCCCTTGCACCTCTCTAACGAGGAAGAATCACAATGTAATAATAAATATTTAATATGCCGAATAGAATTCGAAAACCGAAATTTCAGTCACATCTTAATTCTTGAGCTACTTTTTTTGCTAAATCAATTATGATGCTGCAATTCATTTTTGCAGATTTGTTCTTTTTGAGCACCTTCAGCAACTCAACCTGTCCTCTCAAATTAGAAACCCCATTAAATTCCAATCTCTCGGAAGAAATCTCCCTACCCAAACTCGAATTTCTCGATACGGATTCAGAATCAACGTTCAAAGAAATCTTCATCTTTTTTGTCGAAAAAAACTTGGCAGTTGACCTTGAAATTACAGCCTCTCCAACAGGAATTCCCTTGAACGAGAATGTAAGATAACTGTTTTCAAATTTGTATGGCCCAAAATTTCTGTTCTTAACAGTTATTTGCGTGTTGAATTTCATGCTGAAGGAGGGTGAATTTGTGGAGTTGTTGACGCTGAGATTTTCGACATCGATCGAGTGAATTCTGTATTTAGGCAGTCTGATGCGCATTACTGTTAAATCAAAGGCTGTTATGACTAGGGTTTGGAAAACTATGAAGAGACCAATGTATACTACCAGTTTGAGGCGGTTCTTGCGGCGGAGCTCCGACGACTGCACCGCTGCGGATTCCATATTGGATGGCGGTGGAGGGTTGGTCTGTCCTGGCTTCTCTTCCATTTCTTGAACTCTCATGATTTCAAGATTAAGATACGAATGTAATTTATTATTTTCGGTGGAACCGTGTAGTAAAAAAGAATTTATAGGGAGAGGAAGATGAAGATGCTTGCCCGTTGTAATGTCTCAAGAGATTTGATTATGAAGGTAGAAAATAGAAAGTGTAGTTTGACTTTGACTTTTCTAACACAGTCTACACGGTATAAAGTCGTGTTTTGAGTCTTTTGACTGCTTGGTTCAGTAATTAAACAATTAAGTTCACATATGACCAGTGATCTGAGGGACCATTTGAATTTGTAAAAAAAATTTGTAAGCAACCCGTCTAATTGCCCTCACAGTGTTGGCAACTTATTATTATTATTATTATTATTATTTTATACTCAGGTGTCCACCTTCGACGACTAATCATGTGGTTTACGCCTTAGGCCTTCGAGACGCAGATTAGGTAAACTGCGGGATGTGCTCCAAACTAGTCAGGGTCCAGAGCCTCCCACTGATCTGTCAAAGTGCCGATCAAGTCAACATATGTTGCACCTTGCATTCTAAGAAAATTCATGCCTTCTAGGATAAATCATGGCTTCTAGTAGAGCAACTTATTTGTTGATAGCCATGATGGCTGAAGCAAGTGGGCATGTAAAGTGGAACCTAACTGCATTGAATTTGAACATGAAAAGTTTTTGTCCCTTTTGCCCCGTTTGGTGGGTTTAAAAATTAGATTTTAAAATATATTTTGATAAAATCTAATAAAATGTGTGGTTTAAAAATTGTGAATCACATAAAATATGTAATTCAAATTAATTATTGACTAACTTAAATTAAAATCTAGATTTTAATCTCCACTATACAGAGGTTAAGCTCCGTTTTGTATATTAAAATCAAATTTTTAGTAAATTTTAATATAAGTGGATGGATGAAATGTGTGGTTAAAAAATTATAAATTCAATGAAATGTGTTTTTAAAATTTATTGCTGACTTTGACTTAGATTACTCCCATTTTCTAAAACTCATTTTTCCTTAAGCTTATTTTTAAACATACATTTAATGAGATCTATAACTTTTATCAACTTTTAAAAGGGTAATTAGCGCAAAACGTCCCTACCTTTACACGGTTTTGTGCAAAATGTCCCTACCTTTCATTTCTTGGTGCAGAACGTCCTTACTTTTTCAATTTTTGGTGTGAAACGTCATTTTGACTATTTCACCCTTCTATTGAAATAAAACAAATACAAAAGAAAAGAAAAGAAAAAGAATAAATTGCAAATTAGTCACAAATATGAAAAAATCATCAACCTCTAAACCGCCACATTTGAAGACAAAATTCCCAACTTCCGATCACCTTGGCCATCAGATCAACATACCACCTTGAAGCCATCGTTGCCCTCTTTACAACGCACCCAACTACCAGCCCCTACTCTGACAGATTTGACCGGAATCGAGCTACAAATTTCACCTCATGAAATGCGGTCAAACACTGGAATCACGCCGTCTGGCCACCTTCCTGGCCGGAAAATACCACCGGCCAACTCCCCTACTCGAGACAATCTCGATCATGCAAACAATTTAGCCCAAACAGTAAGGAGAAGATCTGAATTTCAAATTGAAAGCTGCTTGTCGCGACTATCACGACACCGCACCAGTTTTCCTCCAATTCCGAAGCCATCGTGACGACCTATTGTGGCGAACCACCTGGGTTGGGTGCTCCATCACCTAGCACACCTAGCCCAGCCATGGGTCCCCTTCAATTTGGCTCCAATCATCTTCAATTTGGGTCTGAAATGTTCGCTGGTGCGAACTCGCGAGCGCAGCGATTGAACTGTTTTTCTTTGAAATTGGTAGTTGTTGGAGGAAATTGTTTATATAAATAGCTTCGACTTTATGAGGGGAGTCGACCAGTGGTGGATTCTGACCGGTTGGGTGGCCGGATGGCGAGTTGTGGGTATTTAACCGATTTCAGACTACGATTTTTGAATTTGATTTTCGGCCAGTTATGAGGATTTCTTGGTAAGTAGTTGTAGAGGGTAATGAGGAGAACATGTTGGGACCAATATCTGACGGTTTGGATGGCCGGGAGTCGCCTGAAAAATGAGCTCATGTATTTGATTAAAAAAGGGCAAAAGAGATTTTTTTTTGTTCTTTTTAATATTTTTATAAGTTTTGGATTGATTTGCGTTTTTTAGAAGTTTAGGAATAAGATTGAAAATTATTCTTTATTTTTCTTTTCTTTTGTATTTGTTTTATTTCAATAGAAGGGTAAAATGGCAAAAAGGACATTTTGCGTCAAAAATTGGAAAGGTAAGGACGTTCTGTATCAAGAAACGAAAGGCAGTGGTCAAAACCGTATAAAGGTAAGGACGTTTTGTGCTAATTACCCACTTTTAAAATATACATTTCATCAATTATTATTAAAATCTAATAAAATATTGTTTTTGTTTTATTTATCTAAATTGAACAGAGGCTAAAATTACCTTACAATGAAATATGCCTACCAGAATTCTTGAAGCAAAATATGACAAAAATTTATGATAATTGTCAATTTATTGCAATCTTACCTTTTTTATTCGGACTTTAAACTAGTTATTATAGGAAAACATCGGAGGAGTTTTTAGTGCCGTATTTCAATTTTTTAAAATTGTTGTTGAGCGTGTTGGCTGATTAACGTTATTACTTTTACTCGATCGTTTTCAAACATGTTATTTATTTTTCAGGAAAAAATACTTGTTTTAATTGCAATTCTTATTTTATGTTGTAAATTGATAATTGATTTATTTTCAAATTTGATCAATAAAATATATTTCATTTTAAGACTTATTTATTTATATGTAAATTTCACTTATAATTAAATCTTTTGAGATTAGACAAACATGCTCTTAGTAGTTACTAGTAACGGGTTGTTGAAATCAATTACTTAGTAGTTACTAGTAACGGGTTCTAGCATACAGCAAACGGTACACACTGGAAAAATATATATTCTCAGATTTTATACTGTATTAGAAAGTTAAAGAAAGCCCAAGATCACTCAAAAATATGCTTGTAGTTCATATCTATTTGCACCTCGAGTCTCCAATTAATTTCAGTCTCAAATTAATTGCCAGGATGCAATCCATTTCTGTGGATTTCTTTTTCTTCAGTACTTTGAGCAGCTCCACTTTTCCATTCAATTTAGACTTGCTAGTCAAGGTTAATACCCCAGAATTAAGATCAAATCCAAGTTGTTGAGAGTTTTGGACATTGGTTGACGACAAATTCACGATGACATTAAACTTCTTAGTCGAACGAGCTCTGACGCGTGCTTCACGAACAAAGGCCACCCCAACGCTCAAGTCATTGTAGTAGAAGTCGATCGTGCTATCATGGAACTTATAGTGGCCAAAATTGGTGTTCTCGACTCCAAGTTCAGCATTCATACTTATGTTGAATGAAGGATTAGCGTCTGAAGAGAAATCGAAGGTATCGAACGTTGCAGATCGAACCCTGAACTTTGGTGTTCGTATTTTCATGACGGTCAGAGCAAAAAGCAATATAATAGCGGTTTGAAACACAACAAAGATAGCAATATATAATAAACATTTCATACGCTTCTTTTTGCGAGCATCTTTGGAGTGCAATACGGCTGTTTCTTCGTCATGTTTGGTATGACCGTTGGCTTGATGAATTTGCTGATCTTTGTCTGTCATTCTAATATGCAGAATCTCGATATCAACAAAATATCTCTGGCAACTAGAGATTTTTTCAAAAAGAAGTTATACGAGATTGGAACGCGTACGAATTTGACTTGTCAGAGTAGAGGAGAAGATATTTTTGTGAGGAAGGTGGATATAATGGAGCTATATATATATAGAAATATAGAATTGTGGTAACTTTTTCATGGGCCACACAATATAAAGAATCCATCCTACATTTCAAAGCGCGTGGAATTATGTCTCTTGATAATAACGTCTGGACGACAAGTGAACGCGTGAGGACAATTTTTGAAACTTTTGACTAAATGGAAGCTTCTGAGGTTTAACGTTTTAAGTTAACAAACAGTCACGGATTCATGATTAAAGGTCAATTGGGGCGGTAGTTGGCCATGGATCCAACAGTCAATGACCGTAATAATAAAGTGTTTTTTTATTATATTAGTCCTGAAGACTTGCTTGAAATTGGATCCTAATAAACGTTACCTTAAAAAAAAAAAATGTCCATACCTTCATTTTTTACATGTTGATTTATATTTCATGATATGTAAAAAATTTGATCATTTATTTGAATAAGCGTTATTCACATGAGTAAAAAATTGCTTACCACATCATGAAATGTCAACATTAATGTTCATCAAAATGTAAGTATAACAAAACTGAAAAGATAATCGTCTTTTTAATCTAAATTTAATTATTTAAAAACAAACTGCACAATCCCTTCATTAGAGATTAACAATGCTTCAAATTGATAAGTTAGGGGTGTCACTGGTAAAAAAAATAAGTTAGGTACAATTTGAAACTAACGCTAAGGACTTGCTTGGGAGTTGGGAGTTTTGGCTATTGGTTATGGAGTTTTTTTTTTTTTAGGGTAACGTTTATTAGGATCCAATTTCAAGCAATTTTGGGCATAACCATCAAGTCAATTTTGATGGACAGTTTTGTTGACATTTCATGATGTGGTAAGTAATTTTTTACTCATGTGAATAACGCTTATTCAAATAAATGATCAAATTTTTTACATATGATGAAATATAAATCAACATGTAAAAAATGAATGTACATTATTATTTTTCTTCGAATAAGCACTTTGATTTCCAAGTCAATTGTGTCCCTACCATGTGTGAATTGGACCCATGTTCCTTATTCTAGATGATGATAATGATATTCTCCTTTCTACCACTTGTTTGTAAAGTGTGTGCGCCCGGGAGAGTGAGAAATAGAAAGATAATGACATCCCAATACAGATATTTTAATAAATTACTAAAATATCTTTCACACATTCCACTATACTTTCTGTCATCGTTTTAACTATCACTCGGATTTCAAAACGGTCACTACACTCCAAATAATTTTCAATTTGTCAATGAACTTCTAAAATAGTTTCAGATCGGTCACTCTGTTAAATTAACTAAGAAGTTACATACATTTCAATGCATGTTTGATTCCCGTTAATTGGAAAAAATAGTTTTAAATAGTATTTTTAGGACAATGTGTGATTAAAAAGTACATAAAAATTTTGGGAGAATGTGTAAAATATTTTATTGCGTGCATGAATGTTTGAAAATGATTCTGTAGCAAACCATAAAATAAATTAATGAAAATCAAATAGGTCATTAACTAGCTTTGCTGACGTGTAGTCTAACCAGTCGTTTCAAATCGGTCATCGAACTTTCTATCCGTGTTCAAAACGCTCACCGACTTGATGATAAACGATTTATAACCTAAAGTACCATGGCCCATATGACCGGAATTAAAAATAGATGGTTATGCCCAAAATCCACTTATGTGAAAGAAAAATGTACAAGATTTGTTTTGATTTGGAATTATGCTCACGCGATCTAATTATTTTTAAAGAATTGTTAAGACGCTGTTCAATTTTTTTGAAAAAGTGATAATTATTGTATATCACTTTCATAATCCAAATAAATCTATAACTAAATCCAATATTCGTATGGGAATCTAATGTCTATGGACTATGCACAAGAGTGAATATTGTAGCATAAAATACAATAAAGATTGTTAAACATTACAATCCATTCAAATCCAAGAAATATAGGTTCTTCATAAGTTAAATATCCGAACGAGTACCCGAATTGAGAATCGATGGGTTTGGGTTGATATTTCGATTCTAGACCAAGAACCGAATAACTGAATAAGACCCGAATCTAAATAATTTTTTTATTGAATTAATTAATTTTTTAAAAACAAATTAGCAAATTAATCTGGCCAAATTAATTTTTTGTAACTTTGTTAGCCCAACATTTGAGTCTTATTATCCTTAAATTATATTTTTTTATTAAATTTTATTAGTTGAACAATTTTTAGTTTATTTGTGTTTGTTAATTGTGTTTTTTCAATTATGCTTGTAGAGTTTTTTACTATGATAAGTCAAGCAATTGATGATTAAATCAAATAGTTAGTAAGTATTACTAATACTTAAAAAATATTTTATTTTGATAACTTTTAATTTATATTTCGTTTTCTTTATATAGGCTGTTTGAAACAAATGAATTATTGATATGGATTATCGATGTTTTAATATTAGTATCTATTTTTTGGTATTTGTGTTAATTAAATTAATCTTATTGGATATCTTATTATTTATGTGTTTTTAAACTGGGCTACGTTAATTTGTAAAAGTTACGAATAAAGATGTCATTAGTTATATTTATGTATTGTTGTTGTAAATGTTAAAAAAATTAATTATGGTACGGATCCAACCGAATTGAACTCGAACGGTTCCATAATTATATTTGGATCTGACGGTTCCATTTATTAAATACTCGAAAATTTTGGATCGATTCGGTTCTCTTCAGAGCCGAACCAAACCAAACCGACTCATGTTCAACCATAATCATTGACACTAAGCTTTCTATTTGGTGTAGATTAAAAATTGATAAAAATTATAATTCATAATTAGCAATTAGTTTTAATTACATATTTCATAGAACTCACAATTTTTCAACAACATATTTTTTCAATTTTTATCAAAAATTACTAATTAGCATTATTGTTTGCTTGTGCAAGTTGGATGTATTTCATTTGATTTGGTTTCTAGTCGTCATCAATTTGTTTCAACTTCAATGAATTTGTCACTAAAAAACGAAAGGCTTAATTAATTATAGGGATCATTGCAGCAACGGTCCTAAACCTTTCATTCTTTTGTAAACTTTACCTCGACCTTAACTTTATACTACGCACGATCTCAAACCTTTCATTTTGTTGCACCACAAGTAATCCATCCATTTGATTGGTTAGTTGACCTAAAAAATGAAAATTTGACCAAATTAAAGGGGTAAAACAGTAATTTTATATTTTTCTCCCATTAAATATTTAAAATAAGTAAATTAGAAAAACAAAAATAAAATAAAATAAAATATAACTCGTCTTCTTCACCACAAGCAAATCGAAATCGGAAAACCATGGGCCCGTCGGCCAATGGCCACCACTGGCCACTGGAATGGAACATAAACCAGAAAAAACTTGAACCAAAATGGAACCCAAATGGAAAAATCTTCTCCACTGCCAGAGATCTGAGATGTTCTTCACTACAAATAAGAGAGGTTTTTCAAAAGCCCTGCTAAATCGCTCAAATTTAAATCCAACAAGAGGCACAATGTCCTCCAAAATCTGGTCTTCCCAATCTACAGTGATGTCACCATCACCACTGGTTTCCTCAAATTAATTACAGCAATTGCAATTGATTATAGCAAATTAAGGCAATTGTAATTCCAATTGCAATTTATTACATCAAATTACGGGGTTCGAAGATATTGCAATCTGAATTTTAATACAACAAATTAATTACAGCAAAATTCATATGAAAGTCCTGTTGTGAAACTAAGCTAGTTAGGAATGAACTATTGCCTCAGACACTTAGTTCATCATTGGCATTAAAGGCATCAGGTCAAGATACAGTTTCTGTCCATCAGATAGCCTCAGAAGTGTCATTCATCATAGGCCTATTATGGGAGAAAAGGAGCAGCCAGAAATAAAGTCAACTCTACTTTTATCCTCATTTGTATAAAGCAGTAAATAGGATCAGCAGACAATCAACAGAACAGTAGAATAGCATAGGCAACCGTTGCTTATTATCTTATATAAGTCAACACAGTTCATTCACTGTAAATTAGAACTCATGCAATAACATTCAAGTGTTCATCATTTTTACATTCAATTCCATCAAATTCAACATGGTATCAGAGCAGGTTTTAAGCCTGTAAAATCAAAGAGCCAAGAAAGTTCTTTTTCACATTCAAACCATGTCCCAACACACAGACAACACCAAAATCACAAGCATAGTTCTCAATGGCAACAAAAACTATATACCCTGGTCCAGATCAGTAACGATCGGTCTCAGTGGCAAAGGGAAGTTGCAGTTCGTTTCAGGCACCAAAGAAAAACCCAAGCCTATAGACCCACAGAACCCAACAGAGGCAGAAACAACCAAAACAGAGGAATGGCAAACCACAGACCACTTGGTCATGTCATGGCTGCTAAACACCATGGAGCCACACATTTCCAACATGTTTATGTATTACAACTCGTCAAAAGAAGTATGGGACAAAGCCAAAAAATTATATGGCCAACAGAAAAACTTTGCCCATATTTTCAGTCTCAAACAAGAGATTTCGAAAATCAAACAAGGCAGTCAAAGCAACATGCAATTGGTGACAGATTTAGTCTCAAAGTGGGAGGAACTCAATACATACCTTCCACAAACGACAGACCCAAGCGAAATTCAGAAAAGAGATGAACATGATTTGATTTTCACTTATCTGGGGGCACTAGATGCAAGTTATGAGGCAGCCAGATCACAAATTCTTCTCTCAGCCGAAATGCCAAGTTTCGATGATGTAGTAGCAACAATCGAGCAAGAGGAATCTCGAAGAAACCTCATGAACCCACAACAATCTGAAAACTCTGAGAACAATCGAGCCTTCAAAACCCATTACACAACCCCCAATTTTAGAGACACGGCCAGAACGAAGGGGAACACAACAGCTGACTGGTGCGACCACTGCAAACGTGCAGGGCACAACCAAGAAGGCTGTTGGATCCTTCATCCTCATTTCCGGCCGGCGAGAAGCAAAGGGGAGAGAGGGAACTGGAATGGTGCTCGAAGGGAAAGGCGATTTGGAGGGTTTGGAGGGACGAACAGAGGGGTCGAAGGGAACCCTAATGAAAGGGATGGACTTGGAATGGGGCATGGACATGGAATAGGGCTTAATGGATCCGGAATTGGGCCTAAACCTGGGCCTGGACCTGCTGGACACACTGGACTTGGGCTTAATGGACCTGGTGGATTAGCTGGACTTGGGGCCATTGGATTTGGGCAAGAAATAGCCCAATCTAATTTAAATGAAGGAAGTGGGCCCTCTGGAGCACCAACGGCCCAATTGACACAACTACTGGCCCAACTGAATGGTTTGTTACAACAACAAACTACTCCAGGTTTTGTACTTTCCAATCCCGATTTAAATATTTCCAATATGTCTAAAATTGCTAATTTCTGTCAAAATACGGATAAATGGATCATTGACTCTGGTGCTACCGACCATATGACATGGGACACGAGTAAAATACAAAATATTACACAGATTAAAGAGCCTCAACATGTGACTGTTGCGAATGGAAATAAAGCCCAAATTTGTGGTTTAGGAACAGCAAAATTCGTTTCAAAAAACGTGAAAAATATTTTATACTTACCGGGATTTAATTCAAATCTACTATCTGTAAGTAAAATAACTCAAGATTTAAATTGTAGTGTTATATTATCACCAAATAGAGTAACCTTTCAGGATCGAGAATCAGGGAAGAAGATTGGTGAGGGTTTTTTAAAAAATGGACTTTATTACCTTGAAGAAAATTCCAATAGATGTCATGTGTCGGTCAGTTCTACCTATCATGACAAGTTGCTGCATTGGAGATTTGGCCATCCATCTGATCAAGTTCTAAATAAACTATTTTGTTGTAGTTTTAACTCTAGTAATTTTGATATTTGCAAGTTTTCTAAACAAACTAGGTTGCCTTTTTCCTTAACTACTCATGTATCGGAAAAATGCTTTGACTTAATACATTCTGATGTGTGGGGCCCGGCGCCTGTGGATTCTTATAACCACTTTAAGTATTTTGTTACATTTATCGATGATTTTTCTCGTACTACTTGGCTTTACCTTTTAAAAGGAAAAAATGAGGTTTACACATGTTTTCAAGACTTTTTTAATTTTGTTGAAAATCAATATGATGCAAAAATCAAGACCTTTAGATCTGATAATGGGACAGAATATGTAAACAAAAATTTCTCGGAATTCTTCAAATTGAAAGGAATTCTACATCAAACTACATGTATTAACACACCTGAACAGAACGGAGTCTCCGAAAGGAAAAATCGTCATTTACTTGAAGTTACTAGGTCACTCCTCTTCCAAAGTAACGCTCCAAAATCCTATTGGTCTGATGCCGTGCTAACAGCCACCTACCTTATAAATAGACTACCGAGTGCAAGGCTAAAAAATATGAGTCCTTTAGAAATTCTGAAGGGTCGGAAAATTGATCTTGATCATATATGTGTCTTCGGTTGTACATGTTTTGTACACATAAAAAGACATGACAAATTTGATAAAAACTCTGTTAAAACCATTTTCTTAGGATATTCTTCCGAAAAAAAGGGATATAAGTGTTATGATCCCAAAACTCATAAACTGTACTTCTCAAGAGACGTTTCCTTTTTTGAAGACAAACCCTACTATCTAACATACGAACAAGAAAATGCTCAAGGTAAACCAATTATGTTACCTCCAATAAATTTTGTTTTCTCGGAAGAAATAAATGTAGAACAGGTTGGACGTACGGAGGAAGAACAAGTTGGTACCATAGATGCAATTTCTTCAGGTGGAGAAGAAGATGAAGAAAATGAACCAAATGAGGAAACAGTTAAAGAAGAAATTGGCTTGAGAAGATCCACTTGACAAATTCGGCCTCCTGCCAGATTAAGGGATTATGTATCCCATCAGGTGATGTATCCAAATGTATCCCATCAGGTAATGTATCCTATTCAACAATTTATTTCCTATAAAAAGATTTCTCCTGAATATCGGGCCTATTTGGGTAACATATCCAAACAGGTCGAACCAACCAACTTTAATGAAGCCACCCAGGATCCTATCTGGCGTAAGGCTATGAAAGAAGAACTTCAAGCTTTAGAAAAAAATGACACGTGGGATATTGTCTACTTACCGAGGGGTAAAAAACCTGTAGGCTGTAGATTGGTTTATAAAATCAAATACAATAGTGATGGCACGATTGAAAGATATAAGGCGAGGTTAGTTGCCAAAGGTTTTACCCAAACCTACGGCATTGACTACCAAGAAACCTTTGCACCAGTAGCAAAAATGAGCACCGTTAGAATTTTATTATCCGTAGCCACCAACTTAGGATGGAATCTGTTTCAAATGGACGTTAAAAATGCTTTCCTTCAAGGTATTTTGGAAGAAGAAGTCTACATGACTCTTCCTCCAGGCCATAAAATTACTTCGAATTCATCACTAGTCTGTAAGCTAAAAAAGTCTATCTACGGCCTAAAACAATCTCCAAGAGCATGGTATGCTAAGGTAAGTTTCTCCCTCTTGAAAAATGATTTTGTCAAAAGCTCAGCCGATTCATCTATGTTTGTCAAACACTTACAAAAATCCATTACTATTATTCTTGTCTATGTTGACGATATCATCATCACTGGAAATGATAATGAAGAAATTAAAAAGGTCAAACAACACTTAAAAGATGAATTTGATATCAAGGATCTTGGAAAACTCTCATATTTCCTTGGAATAGAAATAGCTCATTCCAGCAAAGGCCTATTTCTATCCCAAAGAAAATATGTTATTGACTTGTTAAAAGAAACTGGTAAACTAGGAGTTAAACCAGCCGGTACCCCAATGGAAACCAATGTTAAACTTGGAACAGAAAATGGTGACTTACTACCTGACATAGGACAATATCAAAAGTTGGTAGGAAAACTAATCTATCTTACGGTTACCAGACCTGATATTGCATTTGCAGTAAGTGTTGTAAGTCAATTTATGCATGCTCCACGGTCCAGTCACCTGAGTGCAATTGATAGGATACTAAGATATCTTAAAGGCACTCCAGGTCAAGGTATTTGGATGCGAAGAAATAATTCTAATACTGTAAATGGTTTTTCTGATGCAGATTGGGCCGGGAGCTGCGATAGAAAATCAACCACAGGCTTCTGTACCTTTGTAGGTGGTAACTTGGTCACTTGGAAAAGCAAAAAACAAAATGTTGTAGCAAGGTCAAGTGCTGAAGCAGAGTATCGTGCCATGGCATCCACAGCAAGCGAGCTAACTTGGATCAAGCAGCTACTTAGAGACATGAAGACAGAGCATATAGAAACTTTGCAAATGTATTGCGACAATCAAGCTGCGCGACATATTGCATCCAATCTAGTCTTTCATGAGAGGACCAAACACATTGAAGTCGACTGTCACTTTGTCAGAGAAAAAGTACAGTCGGGAGAAATAGAAACACCATTTGTTAGAAGCAAAGACCAATTGGCAGACATCTTTACAAAGGCACTCGACAAAAACAGTCATCTTAACATTCTTGGCAAGTTGGGATCAATTAATCTATTCGAACCCAACTTGAGGGGGAGTGTTGAGAAACTAAGCTAGTTAGGAATGAACTATTGCCTCAGACACTTAGTTCATCATTGGCATTAAAGGCATCAGGTCAAGATACAGTTTCTGTCCATCAGATAGCCTCAGAAGGGTCATTCATCATAGGCCTATTATGGGAGAAAAGGAGCAGCCAGAAATAAAGCCAACTCTATTTTTATCCTCATTTGTATAAAGCAGTAAATAGGATCAGCAGACAATCAACAGAACAGTAGAATAGCATAGGCAACCGTTGCTTATTATCTTATATAAGTCAACACAGTTCATTCACTGTAAATTAGAACTCATGCAATAACATTCAAGTGTTCATCATTTTTACATTCAATTCCATCAAATTCAACAAGTCCTTCCCAAACCCCGAACTCGGTGACTTCCACTCGTGAATTGCAAATCCAATTGATTGTGCAGAAAAAAGTATGTAAATTTATGGAGTTTGAAGAATGTAGGCATACAAAAGTTAAAACATATGATGAATTTTGATGGGATATGAGCTAGCTGGTGGTCGAAGGTGGTCGCAGCAGTCGCTAGCCCGCAGGGGCAACTGTCTTTCCAGTTTCAACTTGTATGGAGTGGGTGGAATGGAGGGATACGATTGAAGAATATAGATGGCAATTGGCGGGTTCGGTCTGGGGGCGGGGCGGCAATGGGGCACGGGCTTGCCCTATTTTTTGCCCCGTTTATTTTTATTTTTTAAAAAAATTTCCTGTTAACTATTTTATTTTTTTAATTTGTAGTTAATTATTATTTTTTTATTCTTCACGGGACGGGTTCGGAGTACTTCAGGGCGGGACACCCCCGCCACACCAACCCGTTGGGTCGGGTTTTTTTGCTATCGCTATTGAAGAAGTTGGTGAATTTTATTTTACCTTTTATTTTGGTTTTTTAAATTTACTTATTTTTAAAATATTTAATGTGAGGAACTTGTAAAGTCTGTTTTACCCTTTTAATTTGATCAAATTTTAATTTCATCCATTTGTCTTTGTGGTGTAATAAAATGAAAGGTTTTAGACTATGAGAGACACAAAGTGAAAGCTGACGTAGAATCCACGAAAAAAAAAAAAAAGGGGGTGAGACCGCCGCTTCAATTATCCTTTATGATAAGATAGCACGAATCATTATTTATGCATTAGTATTAGTAAAAGTTAATAAACGTGATCCTTTCATGCCAAAAAAATAATAAAATTTACACTATTCTAACATTGACAATTCTTATCCCCAAATTATAAAAAAATTGGAACCCACTAACTAGAATATTGATCTTTTAAAGCCTATTAACATGCTACCAAAATTAAAATTTTGAGGCAAATTCCAGTTTTTTCTCCGCCATCGAACCGTTCACGTCCTGCAACTCACCACTTCTTGAGACTCGGGCCACTCGGCAAAGTATTTGAAGCTAGTGATGTGATACACCACCAAATTGTGCGCGAAAAATGATTTATTAATAGAGTCCAATCCTCTAAATAGCAATACTTAACAACAAATGGTTAGAATCCATGGCACCTTGTTGCACATTTCGTGTAGTTCCAAACTTATCAACATGAAATTTCATTGTCTTAAGATTATGGTCGTCATTCACGGACTTTTACTATAAAAATAAAGTTATCGAGGATTTTAGTTGAGGACAAATGAGATAGTATTAGTTGAGACTAAATTTATTGACAAATCTATTTCATAGTAAATTCAACAAAAATAAGACCCTACACATAATTTTACGTGATATCTATATTGTAGCAATATGAGTGTTAAGTGGGATGATACGAAAAATGAATTACTCGTACGAACCATCATTTTATCCACAAAATGTAATTCAACTAAAAAGAAAAAAGGAGTTGCCTCGGCTCCCCCTGACCCTCGCCTTTTGCAGAATAATTTTTTATTTTTATTTTTATTATCTATAGCAACGATTTTCTCTTAAAGCTCTATTGGCTAAATGTTGTTAGCATCTTTTATTTTGTTTATGTTTATTTATCAATTAATTTCAGAGGTAACTCTTACTAATCAAATTATTTATTTTCATTAAAAAACTTGATTTTTTAATGAAGTTCACAGAGAACCTCTATTATTCTAAAAAACACAAAAAAAAATTAGAAATTATTATAAACTAGAGAGAAGATCGAGAAAAAGTTAATGAACTTATGTGCATTATTAATAATCAAAGCCCATATTTATAGGAAATAATTAAGGTTATAAAGGATACAACAGTTATAATGACTAAGGATGTAGAGTTATAAAAGTCGTTAACAAATACTATTATATTTACAACACTCTCCATTGAATGACTATCTACACAATTGCCATCTCAATAAAATATTATTTGGCAAAAATTTGATTGGACAAAAATGTCAACAAATGAAAAAAGAGTACAATTAATTTGGAGTAATAAAATGTTGCTTCGTTACAATATTGTTAAGAAAATCCAATAGGACAACGCTTGATTGAATGAAAAATAGTACAACTACTCCCTCTGATTTCAATTTTTGTATCTAGCGATCCATATTTTGTATGTCACCGTCTTCAAGAAACATAGTGAGAATTTGATGACTGTAGTAATATGATTCAAAAAATAACTCGTCAATCTCTTCGGGAGCATCATACATATAAAAATATTATTTTGAAGATAAATCTCTTGTATATTATGGACATTTATTACACACAGAATATGACTTGTTAAAACCCCATTAGAAAAAACCCCGTGGGAGAAATCCTAATAAAGGAAAAATAATATATTATTTTTTTGAATACGTCACAGAAGTTGCCCATTAAAAATCTTGTTATGACAATCCAATAAGACACAATATTGGTCAAAAAAAAAAAAGAGTACAACGAGTATTTACTCCCACTCAATATAATATTACTTGAGTTATATGCTTCAGACATATTAAATCTTTTAAGGTAACAATGATAGTCATTTCGGATGAGTCAATTATAATCAAATTTATTACATGCATGTCAAATTTCATGCATGCTAGGCTAACAGATAGAGACTCGTGATTATATTCACCACATGATAATTTATCTATTCATACAAATCTTCGTGAAATTCATTACGATAAGAGTCGTACATTTCATATTACAACTTTACTTTTTCCATTTTCATTTCGCATAAATACATATCTTTAGGTTTTCAGACTGCATGTTTGGAAATTTCAAAATTTTCTAGTAAATTCAATTTAGGATCGCGTTCCTTTATTTGGCCAATCATTATTTCGATCAATATGTTTCGATTATTTCGAATTCTCGCTATTCATAATATGATATAGTAAATAATGTGTAATAGTGTTGTTGACAATTTTTTATTTTCGATTCTATTTCTTTCTCCATAATGACATAATTTATTAAGATGTGTCAATTTTCAACATATTAGGTACCTGAACCTCTTCTGGTGTTTTATAATTTGTTATTTCTAAATATTCATCAAGAGTATATGCATATTTACCGATTGCTCCATTTTCATTTGGAAATTTTTATATTAGAATCGAATACATCATGATTCAAGCGCGTCATAAATTTATCAAATATAGTATTAACTAATTATCCTTCGGGGCGTTAATTCGAGTATGAGCATTTAAAGTTGGTGTGTGAGATATTGTTAATCTATTTGGTTAGTAAATGTATCTAAATAAATTATCTTTCGAACCTTTAGGTTCAAATTATCTTCTGCGAAGATTTAGATAATAACGCATTTGTACATTATTTCCAACTTCTTAATTCCTCCCTTAATGCTGGTAGAATTGTTCAATCAAATCGTTCTATAAAATATCACACATTATGGCTTGAGATGTTGTATAGAGGTTCAAACTACTCATTTATTTTCCGCATTCTTTACTTTCCATCTCAATTAATTTGGTGGATTAATTTTACATATATTGCACTATTGAAATAATTAGAAGAAAAATTAAGGTTCTGATCAAAAGCCAATTATAGCATGAAGAACTATTGTGTTGACATAATTATGCGTAATAGTCCCTAAACATAAATGTGAAGTACTTTGTTCTCAATTAAATTAATTTAAAGATTTTAACAAACAATAGTGTTAAACCATTTATCGACATCTCAACTAATACCCATTAAAAACTTGAAATTTAGAATCATTGGTATTAAGAAGACACGCCGTTGTAATTGTATAATCTAAAATTTATGCTCACAATTTTAAATTTAAGCGGTAATTTTGCAAAGTTCGGGTTTTATCATTTAGTATATGTATCAAATCTATTAGATGCAAATAATATCTATGTGGTCAACATGAAGGATGATGTGACCTCATTTATCACCTAATTAATTTTCATAAATATAGAGTATCCGATCCCTATTTTAGTTAGTGATGGTTAATGAAAAAATTTCATAAAAGAAATTAAACATCATATAAGATTTTATGGATTAAAGAATTTCCAGTTCTTCTTTGAATATTTATTTGATTTTTTAATTTCGCATCATTATTGATTCGGTGATAGTTTAATTGGTCATGCTAAACGGTGAAATTAAATTGAACTTCTGATTCAATATAAGATATAATTCAATTATTAAATTTCGAATAATATGATTAAATATTATATAATCATACATCATTCAAGCAATCAAATTAATCAATGTTCTCATGACATTAGTTATATGTACTTGATGGATAATTGTTGATTCAAAATGATATATGTAATGTCCCAAAAATAATAATTATTTTATGTGCTATATATTTTATATTTTAAAAAAGTTGGGGGACTAGAATGATACCTTTATTAAACCCAATTTTATTCTGGTCAAATATTTAAATATTGATAGAGTAATGATAAATATATCGATATTGAGCTCGTTAGATAGCTAGTAATTAATTATGCATATTAAGCTTGAGAAAAAGTTAATTCGAATAAACGAGGACCAAGTTATCGAGATCGAAAGATATCGTCTTTAATTGTTATTTAATTAAATTAATTAATGGGGTTGAATAAGAAGTGACACGTGTAGAATGAGTTATTAGTAAATTATTAATTGTTTTCTTTTATAGGATTTTGTATATAACAAAAAATAATAAAATTTAGAGGCATCCACGTGTGTAGGAGAAAAAAAGTGGCAATTAATTCTATTTTAATACTATTTAATTGCCTTGATTTTGGGAAATTGGTAATGATAGTCACTTTGTTTTGATTGATGAGAAAGGAAGTGATTTTTAAATTGTGTGGATTATCGGGATTGAGACCTTTTTGAAAGGGAAAAACACGATATTTTGTAGATTTTTAGGTTATTTTTCCTTTCAACTTTAAATACTATACAAAGTAGCCATTATCTACCTTAAAGAGAAAAGGAAAAGAGAAAACATAGATACATTTTATTGTGGCAGCAAGCAAAAATTAAAGATTTGGGAAACGGGGGATTCTTGTTTTTTTTTTCCAAACATTTTTTATCAAACGAGGTAGGATTACGATATTCAAGTGATGTTATTCCATTTAAATTATTTATTTTCTTGTTGATAAATATTATAGTAATGAAAGTTATGATATGGTATGTTGTGATATGAAATTGCCATCCAGTATCAAGGATGTGATATGTTATGAGCTCTTACCGATTTCTATGATATGACGGTATGATATTTTTAATGCATGATTTAAATATTTTACTCGGGATTTCATCATTAATTCGTATCCTATTGAGTATTTTCATATACTCATTCATTTTCTCTACCTCACAAGTTAGTATGGGTCGTTGATTGGCAGGCAATGAAGTACAGTCGTGGTGCCAAAATTTATGGAACTCAATAAAAAATGTATTCACAAAAATGTAAGTGGAATTGTACCACTTAATTCCTATTCTTCATCTAGTATTTATATTTGGTAAAGTAAGGCATTAATTATTTTACCATAGTCTTTTTCAATTATGCATTTGGCATCAAATTCATTATCTTCCCTAGATAACAACTTGATTGGAGTAGATATTATTTTTAGAAACTTACATATTAAAATGCACAAAACACACACCCCCCCTCTTTCCTTTTTTACCACACATTTTTTCAAAATATATTATTCAAAACCATTAAAATTACCGGGGGGGGGGGGGGTGGGGGGGGGGTGTTGTTCAAACGAGGGCTTAGCATATTGAAGATTGAATATGATTAAATAACAATGTGCTAACACATTAAGATGATCTTATTGAATTGCGAATGATAGTTGAATTGGATATGACCGAACAGACGCGCGAAGCCATTACATTCCCGTTAACAATTGCATTAGCCCTTCGTCCAGGACTCGATGAGCTTTTCCAAGGCTACATGGGATGAACCACCATCTTGAATTGCAGTCTTGGCGCAATTTCTCATAGCCACAACCTGATCCTTCACTGTTTTCCCGTTTTCCGACTCCATCAACTCTCTGACTCGCTTATCCAACTCAACTGCTGTAACGAACCCGTTGGCCGTTAAACCCAGTGCCACCTTCAATTCCTCCACCATGAAAACCCTATTCATCCTTTGCTCTGCATAGAGTGGCCATGCCAACATTGGCACACCTGCACAAATAGCTTCCAAAGATGAGTTCCATCCACAGTGAGTCACGAATCCCCCTACTGAGTCATGATTCAACACCTCCAGTTGTGGTGCCCATGACTTCACCACAAGTCCTTTATCTTTAGTTCTTTCCAAGAAACCTGTCACAAAATTTAAATAAATAATCAATACTTTTCTCTAAACACTTAAAAAAGTTTTGGATGAGATCGTTAACATACCATATCAAAAAATAAGCCCATGTTTGTTTCAGATTATTTGGTACATAAAAATGAAATTTTTAACACCCTTTTTTTTTAATTTTTTTTTTTTGCAAAAAGTGGGTCTCACTATGAGACAAGATAGTCAAAGATTGTGGCTAATTCATTTTGCAACGGTAAAATAATTTCATTTTCATATACAAAATAATGTGAAAGAAACAGGTGCTAAGTAAAGTTGTTTTCAAGTCTCTCGGTCCCCATTTACAAAAGAAATTGGCCCCCACCCAATTACTAAAAGTTGTACTCATATTAAAGCTCTAACGACAAAATAATGAACCGGATGGACCTGCATGTGCAAAGTTAAATTTAGGGCCCGTTCGATAGGGATTAAAATCAGATTAAATTAGCTGTTATTGTTGATTTATAATAGACGAGTGAGACCCAATAACGATCATATTTTCAATTTTAATTGGATTTTAATCCCTACCGAACGGGGCCTTAATACACATAGCATATCTCTAACTATGAGATAAGCCGTGAGTGGATAAGAAAACCTTGTGGCAACAACGTATCCAAGTCTGGTTCTGAATTTCCCTTGGTTTCATCATCCGTGGGTGGATTACGCACCACCCAAAGAAACCGGTGGCCGCTATTTTCCAACCCTGCCGCTATTTCTACCAGCTGCTCTGCCGTGAAGGATCCCAGACTCCCAAAACACAGAAAAACTACACTTTTACTAGGCTGTAAATTTAACCAACTCAAACACTCATGTTCATCACTGTTACTGCCTTTATCTTTGCTTGCAATTAGAGGTCCAATGCAATATACTGGCGGCGTTGGTGCATTTGGAATACATAAACCAGCGGATAATGCTTTAACTGCTATTGATTCAAGATCTTCAAAAGTATTTACTAAAATCCCAGACGATTTTCCCATCTGTATAGCAGTTTCTAAGAACAGTTTGTATATTCTACTTTCACGATCAAACAGAACATTTGGTAAATCTTGAGAATAAATTGGTGGGGTCCCTGGATTTTTTATATAAACATGTACATCTTTGATGTTTTTTGTAATGGTTTCATGGAGAGTTGGAACATGTAAGAAAAGGCAAAGTGCAGAAGCGCCTGAAGTGTAGAAATAATAAGTAGGGATTCCAAGTTTTGAAGAGACTTCATAAGCAGCGTTACAGAAGAAATCTATGAAGAAGGCTACGAGATTTGATTTCTGGGATATATTTTGAAGGGCTTCGTGCACGTAAGGGTTGTTCAGGCGGGGAATTTCGAAAAAAAGTTCTTCAAAAGAGATGTCGGCGGAGGTGGGAGGAAGTTCGACGGTAGGAAGTTGGTGGAAAGTGATGGAAGAAGTGGTGGAAGCAACGTGGTTTATGTAGGGTGCGGTTACGCCGGTGATGTGTGGAACGGTGGTGACGAAAATTGTTATGGAGAACGAAGGGCGGTGCTTGAGGAGGAGCTTCCCGAGCTCCACCATGGAAATCAGGTGGCCTATTCCGGGAGAGGGATACAACACAATGGTGTCAGCCATGCTAGATAAACTCATCAATATGGATATCGTAACGAAATAATTAGAATGGTGTCATATATAAGGAGGCCAGACATGAAACCCATGGCTGTGTGCCAATTTTTACATGGGGCACACATTTTTGTTTGATTTTAGAGTATGTTTGATAAAGATTAAAATCAGATTAAAATTAAAAAAAATAATCGTTATTATTGATTTTTATTAGACGGGTGGGCCCGGTGTACAAATAACACATTCATTTTTTCTTGTTGGGACGTTACCTAGTTTGATATTTGTGAATGGCTTATGAATATTTTGAAACGGACAAATAAAACCTTGGACATTTTAAAATATTTCTGAAAAATTAACTTTCTTGAGGATGAAGAAGATATGTATGCGCATTTCTTATTATTCAAAACTTTATTCACTGAGTGTGACAATTCAGTAAGGGACATATTTTTTTCCTCTTCTTTCAGAATTGGCCCCCCACCCCCCCCCCCCCCCCCACACACACACACACACACATGTATATCTTGCTGCATTCTGACATTTTTTCTTGGCCGCGGAGCATTGCAACAATTGTAGAGGGTAGTTGAGGGTAATTTGTCCAACGCATTCTCAACTGCCCTTTAAATGTTGTTGTGGATCACTGCTACAGTGGTAGTTGAGGGTAATATTGTCCAACGCATTTTTTACGGTATAATAATGGACGAATTACGTTCACCACAATTTTATTTAAATAATCATAAGTAAAATTACATAAATAATTTTTTTTTTTATTTTTTACATAAAGTGATTTATTGTTACCCAACAAACATAAAATAATCCATTCCAAAGTCATACTTATCAAACAAAGCCTTAGAAAATTCTCTCTCTCTCGATCTCAAACAAATTGGAGGAGAAATGTTGAATTTCTTGGCAGGTTTTGACAGACAAGTTGAGAAGTTTGGAGGCCCTTGGTCTGGGTAAAAATTCATTCATCGCAGCATTGTTGGCCTCTATTAGTTTCTCATCTTCTCTCATGAATTCGAACCTCAGATACAGTAGCCCGGATTTCTTGAGTTTTTCACTGGAAATAACTTACAAGTCTTGGGGGGTGTATTTATAAAAATGTGTTTCAATTGTGATGTATTTATAACGTGGTGTAATAAATAAAAATTGTGATCGTAATATATTTACCCTAAAGGAAAAGTGAAGTATGACCAAGCAACTCAACTTTTATGAGGGTGTTTGGTGTAAATTAAAATAAAATTTTAAGTGAATTGTGATAGAAGTTTTTGAAACGAGAATTTTAATGCAAGCTTACTTTGACACTCCAAAGTGACGGAAATTATGGTGTGATTCTGCGTGAGATTTGACATACGCTCACCCTTTTATTTTTCAACACGATATTAATTACCCTCGTAAATCTCTAGTTTTCCTTGCCTTAAAATTCAACCCTTGTTTGAGCCTGGTCTAATTATTTGTAGGCAGTTCGACAAGGGTCACGAAAAAAATTTCAACATTATAATTAACGTAAAAATTTTGAAATTTTGGATTTGAAGTTTGTACATATAAATTTAACGTTTATTTAATTTATAGTACGTATAAATTGTACAAATTTTAAAATTTTAAGAAAAAATTAAATTTGACACGAAAAAAAACCCGAGCCGGCTTGGCTCGGTCCGCTAAGGCTCGAGTCGAAAGCTCGGGTTGAACTGGAATTTTTTGGCCGAGCTCGAGCTTTGAGTTTCAGCTCGTGGCTCTGCTCGACTTGTTAACATGACTAACCGACCACAAATTGGTTGGAACAAGTTTTGATCTTAGAATAGTGGGCTAATTTTTTATGCTCTTCTGCGACCGATATGTGGTCACTAATGCAAAGTATCGGAGTCCATACATTTTGGTTGCTGAAGATTAGGGCGAGAAAAAGAGCCACATTTTTTTTTTTTTGGATAGTAGACATCTACAACGACCAAACTTTGGCCACTATCATCATATTTCTGTTACCACGCCTCCAATCGTAGCTAAATCACCTATTGAGAATTCCTCACATTTTGTATACTTAAAACGTACAGCAACCAAATAGAGGTCTCTTGAACACCTATCGATAAAAGGACATGCATTTTTCTGTTGTTTTAGCAACCAATGGATTTGATTGCTATTGTTTTAGCAAACTATGTTCGCTATCAAAAAACTCTGCACGTAAACCTAAATTTTTTCTTTATTTTTTAACGACACACTCCTCGAAAATTCACTATTCAAAACATTGTTTGAACAAATAATGGTCATCAAACTGGGGTTAAATAAATCTTAGTTTATTTTTGATCCTTAATGCTCTCCTTATAGAACGAGCCCAGAAGTAATACTTGTTGGAGTCTAGAACATGAGTAACCAGTATAAGCCCTCCTCCATCATTGCTGCCAATGTAGTAGGGACTGCTGTGAATAACAAAGAAAATATGAGAGAAAAGAGTTGAGGAATAATCCTGTTGAAATTTAATTCAGTTCTTGATACAATTTACAAGAGCTCGAGCTCTATTTATGAAGAAGAAACTCAACTAATTGAATAACAAAGATAACAGAAATTAACTAACTTCTTTAACTAATCTTGAACTAAATTAACTAACTCTTCCAACCAACTTCTAACTGACTTTTCTTTCTCTTCTTTTCTCTTTAACTCCACGTTTTCTATTTGTGAGTTGATACTCCAAGACCCCCCCTCAAGAGGAGCATGTATATTGATGATGCTCATTTTGCGCAAATTGTGGAAAGGTAGTGATCCAAGAGGTTTGGTGAATACGTCAGCTAGTTGTAATCTTGAGGGAATGTAAAAGAGCTTGATTACACTTTGCTGCAGTTTTTCTCTAACAAGATGGAAATTTATTTAAATGTGTTTGGTCTTTTCATGCTGTACGGGATTTGTGGCAATGGATAAAGCGGATTTGCTGTCAGTGTAGATCATAGTGGGGCAGTGGGCTGAGGATGATCAACATTAAGATCTTGAAGAGCATAGAGTAACCATTGGACTTCACATGTGGTGGCTGCAAGAGCTCTATGTTCTGCCCCTGTAGATGAGCGGCTGACTGGAGCGTGTTTCTTCGATTTCCATGAGATTAAGGAGTCTCCTAGAAAGATTGCATAACCTGTAATACTTCTCCTGGTATCTAAGCATCTTGCCCAGTCACTATCAGAAAAGCCTTCAATTTTAAGTCTGATGAGGACCTGAACTGGCTTGATAAGGACCTGAAAAATAGCCCCTGATCTGGTGTTGCCTTTAAGTATCTAAGTACACGTATTGCAGCTTGATAATGAGACACCGCAGGTCTAGCAAGGAACTAGCTAAGAACCTGAACAGAATAGGCTAAGTCCGGTCTTGTAATTGTCAAATACAATAACCTGCCAATCAATCTTCTGTAACCTGAGGCATCCTCATAAAGATCTGAATCCTCTGCACTTAGTTTGAGTTTAGATTCCATTGGGAATGCAACTGGTTTAGAGTCTACGAGATCTGTATCCTCAAGTATGTCTAGAGCATACTTTCTTTGGCAAATTGAAAGTCCAGACTTTGATCTGGCCACCTCTAATCCAAGGAAGTATTTCAGTTGTCCCAAGTCTTTTATTGTAAACATATCATGTAGAAAAGTTTTGAGTACCTGGATTTCAGTGAGACTATCACTAGCTAGTAAAACATCATCCACAAATACTAGTAGTGCAATGAAAGAGGTGTTAGTTTTCTTAATGAAAAGTGAGCAATCAGAATTTCCTTGAGTGAATCCATAATCAAGAAGAGCTTGGGAAAGTTTTGCAAACCATTGTCGAGAAGCCTGCTTCAAACCATAAAGACTTTTTAGTAGTTTGCAAACTATATTGGGTTGTTTGACCTCGAAACCGGGGGGACACTTCCATATAAACTTCTTCATGTGAATCACCATGTAAAAATGCATTATTTACATCTAATTGGTGGATATGCCAGCCCCTGATGGCAACCATAGCCAGCAATAACCGAATGATAGTGATTTTTGCTACTAGAGAGAAAGTGTCAAAGAAGTCCAATCATTCTTGTTGGGTGTAACCTTTAGCCACCAACCTTGCTTTGTGTCTTTCTATAGTTCTATCAGAATTGTATTTTACTCGAAAGACCCATTTGCAACCTATAGGCTGCTTATCTTTAGGAAGAGTAACAAGATCCCATGTGTTATTTAACTCTAAAGTACTTATTTCATTCCTCATAGCAACTTTCCATTCATGTATTTTTGTAGCTTGTTTATATGTTTTGGGTTCTTTTGTAAGAGAAATGGAGGCTAATAAGGCTTGTGAGGTGCTGAAAGTCTATTGGCAAAGAGAAAATCTGATATGGGATAGAGATTACCTTTGTTAGGAGACCAATCAATGGAAGCAGATGAGTCGTTTGCTTAGGGAAACAAGGAGACATTACCACAATGGTAATTCTGCAGAAATTTTGGTGGTTGTCTAGGTCTTGTAGATTTTCTGATGTGAGGATCAGTGGTGATGTGATCTGTTGAATCAATAGGAATGGAATATGCCGTATCAGTATAGTTATCTGAGGACTCTTGTGAAGTAGCATTGTTTTCAGATGGTGTATTAGCATAATGGTGATGGGCTTCTTGAAAAAATTTGTTATGATCAGATGGAGATATATGACTATTTGAGAGAGAGGCTTCATGTGAAAATTATGCAAGTGGGAACAAAAAATCCAGTATTTCAGAATGAAAAGGAAGCTGTTTGAATGGAAAGTTGGTTTCATGGAAGACAACATTTCTGGAAATGAAGATCTTGTTCGTGCTCAACTCCATGAGTTTGTAACCTTTGACATCAGAGGGGTATCCTAGAAATAGACACTTAGTGGCTCTTGGATCAAATTTTTGTCTGTGACTAGTGATTGTGGATGCAAAACATAAGCATCCAAAGACTTTTAAATGAGAAAGATTAGGTGGTTTGTGAAACAACATCTCAAAAGGTGTTTTGTTTTGGAGAAGAGGGGTTGGGATTCGATTTATGATATGAGCTGCTGTTAGCACACAATCACTCCAAAAAATTAGGGGCAGGTTAGCTTGGAACATCAGACTTCTGGCTGTGTTTAATAGATGTTGGTGTTTCCTTTCAACAACCCTATTTTGTTGTGGGGTTTCAACACAACTCCTCTGATGTACAATTTCATTTTCAGCATAAAACCTTGCAAGAGTAAATTCTGAACCATTATCTATTCTTATGATTTTAATGTGAGTGTTGAACTGAGTGGTAACCATTTTACAAAAGTTTTGCAGCAATAAAGACGCTTCAGATTTGTTTTTGAGCATATATACCCAAGTGCATTTTGTAAAATCATCTACGATGGTAAGGAAGAACTTGAAACCAGAATATGATATTGTGGAAAAGGAACCCCATATATCACAATGAATTAAATCAAATTCTTTATTAAAAATACTATGTGATACAGGAAAAGCCAGCCTCTTTTGCTTTGCTAGAGGGCAGATTTCACAGATATTTGTACAATCAAAAGTTACTGAATTGTCTATTTTCTTAAGGAAAGGCATTCTAGAATTTGAGACATGGTCTAATCTATAGTGCCAAAGGTTTTGAGAAGTAGCTGAAGCAAGAATTGGTGCAGAGGAATTAGTAGGTTGAAGTTGCAGACGGGAAGAAACTTTGGAAGGAGCTTGAGAGAAGTGATAAAGTCCTTGTTTCTCAAATGCAATCCCAATCATCCTCTTCATCGATTGGTCCTGTAAAAGACAACAAGATCCAAAGAAAGATAGACAAAGATTAGATTCTTTGGTTAGTTTTGAAACAAATAATAGGTTCAAAGAAAAGCTAGGAACACATAGGACATTATTTAAGTGTATTGTGCTAGAGAGATTCACAGTCCCAGTATATATTACTGGAACAGTTTGTCCATTAGAAGGTTGATGAAGTTTGATATTGGTGTAGGGGTAGATGAGTATAACAAAGGTGAACATATCATATGATCTGTTGCACCAGTATCTAATATCCAAGAAAATTCATAATGTAACTTGATAAAGACAGAATTGCATTGATTAAAAGGTTTACCAGAGAAATGAGAAGTGGTTGCTACAGTTGCTGCTGCTGTAGGTATACCAGTGTTTGGGATGGAACTTGAATTGGCAAGTGCTATAAGTTTATTAAGTTCTTCAGCAATTAAACTGAACTTTTGATTCTCATTACTACCTTGAATGAAAACCTTTTCAGTTGAAATGGCTACGTGTGCAGAGGGAGGATGCCCATGTAATTGAAAACATTTATCAATTGTATGGCCATTGTAACCACAATGAGTGCAACGAAGCAAGGATTTCTTTGACTTATCTTTGGAGAATTTGAACTGATTGAACTGATTAGGCTGAGTGTGTTGTTTTGCTAACAAAGCATGAGATTTATTATTTTCAGAATTTGTTAAATGCCTCTGACTTTCTTCTTGAAGTAACAACGAGAAAACTTTAGCCATGCTAGGCAATGGCACAGCAAGCAAATAGTTGACTCCTCACAGATGCATAGGAATCGTTAAGGCCTATAAGAAATTTCAACACATAATCTGATTGCTGTCGAAATAGTAGGAACTTGAACAAATCACATGTGCAAGAAGCCATTTTGCCACATGTACAAGTTGGAAAAGGCCTATAGCTTACATATTCATCCCAAAGAGTTTTAAAAGCACTGAAGTATTCTGTAATTGATGATGAACCCTGATTAATAGAGCTTAGGGATTTTTCTAGATGAAATACCTTTAGATCATCACTTCTCAAATACCTTGTTTTCAACTCAATCCAAAGATTCATAGCAAATGCAACATAGAGTAAACTGTTTCTAATATCTTTAGAAATAGAATTCATAAGCCAAGAGAGTACCAAATTATTTGCACGAAGCCAACCAGTATGAAGGATGCTCTGAGTAGCAGGAGGAGCAGAGATTGAACCATCAATAAAAGCCACCTTATTTTTCACAGTTAGTGCAATGGTGATCGAGCGACTCCAAGCAATGTAATTGTCTCCCACAAATACTTCTGAGGCCAGCAGAGAACCCCGGATTATCACTAGGATGGAGATAATATGGGCTAGATGAATCATCTGAAGGATTGAGATGGTTTACTTCTGTCATTTTATTAAGAAGAAGAAAAAAATGATTCCAGAGAAAATCCGGTAAGTACAGAATCCGATGAGATTACAATGCAGAATTCAGACTGTAATTCCTGAGCAGATTACAATGTGAATTTCAAGTTCAGAAAGAAGAAAAAGGGTGCGGAAGCAAGTATGCTATATGGTTCTGATACCATGTGAATAACAAAGAAAATATGAGAGAAAAGAGTTGAGGAATAATCCTGTTGAAATTTAATTCAGTTCTTGATACAATTTACAAGAGCTCGAGCTCTATTTATGAAGAAGAAACTCAACTAATTGAATAACAAAGATAACATAAATTAACTAACTTCTTTAACTAATCTTGAACGAAATTAACTAACTCTTCCAACTAACTTCTAACTGACTTTTCTTTATCTTCTTTTCTCTTTTAACTCCATGTTGTCTATTTGTGAGTTGATACTCCAAGAACTGCTGGGGTGAGTGGGATCATAAGGAGCAACATTGGAATTCCTTTCATCAGTTTGTTGTGAATTTTGAGTACGATTTGGATTAATGTTTGCATCTGTATGAGTATTTAATTCCTCCATTTTCAGGTTCTGATACCATATTAGATTTGGAATTACAAAATTCTGATATTAAAGAATTAAGATAAAGTTGAAAAATGCATTCATTCAACCGTGTATAAACTGTACAATGAAGGTTCTATAAATACAATAAAATGGAATCATTTTCTAACTAACTTACATGAAAAACTAAAATGCAAAACTGATTCAATACAACTATACAAAAACCAATCAAACTAATTCTCTTCTAGATGCTTCTGCTTTTGCTGCTGATTGTGTTCTAGCTGATCCAGTTGATGCATATCTGGCAGCTTCAATATAGAATCATTTAAAAATGTAATAGTATAGTAAACATTTAGATATGATAATTTATAATTTAAATATTATTCAGTACTCCTACATGTTTTTGGCTAGAAATTAGTTATACTGTCACATGAGCAGACTTGTAGAACTTGAATACCATCTTCTTCTTCTTCTTTTTCCTGAAGCTGTGTGCATCATCATGTCTCTTTAGAGATGTAAGGGGCGAAGTCAACAAGTAAAAATTGATAACTCAATATTGAGGTTATTTTATTGAAAATGAAAAGTAACTTCCTTCTTTTGTACATTTTTGTGGATATCCAATGGGTTACTATATCCCTGTATCAATTTGCTTTGCTAAATTGGACACGTTGCACTATGGGTTCCCAAGTCCCAACATATCCTTCCTAGCAGCTAGATATTTTTCGAACATCATTAAAGTTACACAATATATTTGCCTCTCATCTTGGACTGATGCTTAAAAGTTTGAAGGAGAGTGTGTTTGAGCACATTATTTTGAAAAAATGTATTCTAGATTAGTAGATTAATGGAGAATGTGTGCTTGAAAAAGAAGGAAAAATTATTGATATAATAAAAAATATTATTTTATTGAAGAATGTATGATTGAAAATGAGTAGAGGAATGAAAATAAAATTTTTAATGTGTATCAAACATGGGCTTAATGAAGGTAGTGTTTCGACTGATTGTACAAAATAATATATAATCAAAGAATTATGTTAGAAAATAATTTACTGCTGAAACAAATGGCTCGACCTTCTGGCCCCTAAAATGAACACGCTCTGATATGAGGGGGTCGAAACTTGACATAAGACGATCACACATGACTTCTTCTATGGACATGAAAAAAAAAAAAAAAAAAAAAAAAAAAAAAAAAAAAAAAGGGGGGGTTTTGCCAAAAATTATATAATGTATGAAAATTCATCTCCCTGGTTATGTTTTTCAATGAAATGTCACACCTCCTTGTATAGTGTAAAATCAACCTCGAAAATTTAATCCAATTAAAATATAGGGTTACACTATAAAATTATTAGTTTTAATTATGTATTGAAACTGAAATTAAAAGGAAGCGATTTTAATTTTGAAAACTTTTATTTTCTGTTATAACAAAAGTATGATCAGCAATCATTCCCCCAAATCAACAATTGAACTCAAAGGCAAACAAACTGGACCGCAGCGAGGGCGATCGGATTGAAGGTTCCGGTTGGCATATAAAAATTTTCGGGGATATCTTGCTTAACGCATAAACATATTCCGGGATAATTGCTATGGCACGAAGAGGGATATTGCAATAACAGATACATATTTATCAATTCAAAATTGGTCCAATTCACTGCATTCTTTATTATCTAGATAACAGGCATAAATATAATGTTCGACCATCATTTCACAAACACAATTTTTAAAACATATCACAAGCACATTTCACACACTCTAAATAGAGGAAGAACACACTAAATTTTTTCATGGCTATATAAAATATAAAATGCATGCTTGGAGATTCAAGAACCCAGTGGTTGGACAGTTTCAGGCATATCATTTTGTCGAGATAATTATCAACCAAGTTTCCATGACTTGATTAAATTGGCCAGGGCAACAGTGGAGGAACCACCTTCACTGATCGCTGCCTTTGCCTCCGCCTCCTTTTCTTTGGTACGCTTTCTGAGTGACTCACCTGTGTCTGAGTCCATCAACTCTCTCACTCTACTCTCGACCTCCTCAGCAGAGACAAACCCATCTTCTGATTCGTTAATTCGCAGAGCTAATTTCAAGTCTTCCACTAACACCACCCTGTTAAACTTTTGTTCAGCATAAAGAGGCCACGCCACCATGGGGACGCCCGCCCACACTGCTTCCAACACCGAGTTCCACCCACAATGCGTCACAAACCCGCCAATAGATTTATGATTCAACACCTCCACTTGTGGTGCCCACGACTTCACCACGAAACCCAGGTCCTTCGTCCGATCCAAGAATCCACTAGGAAGTAGAGATTCCAAATCCGGTTCAGGAGGAGGTAGATAGCGCTTGCTCTTGTCCTCAGAGGGTGGAGAGCGGATCGCCCACAAGAACCTCTGCTCACTTCTCTCCAACCCAATTGCTATTTCTTTCAACTGCTTATCTGAAAACAGACCACGACTCCCAAAACACAAGAATACGACACTTTGGCTAGGCTGAGAATCGAGCCATTTCAAACATTCATGCACATCATCAGTTCCACCTCCTCGATCTTCTGCTGCCAACAATGGTCCTACACAAAAAACAGGAGGTGCAGCGCCATCAGGATTGCAAGATCCTTCAGATACTGCTTTAAGAGTTTTTGGTTCGAGGGAGTCGAATGAGTTTACAATATATCCAGCTGACTTTGGCAAGCAAAGAGAGGAATCTAGAAAGCATGCATACTCAGTCGAGGCTCGATCGAGAATCGATTTTGGCACATCCGAAGATGGTATTGGCGGTAAGCCAGGAATATGAACAATTGAGTTCAGATCTTTGAAACTTTTAATGGTGTTCCGATATATTGTCGGTAAGTAAAGGAAAAAAGCGAAAGAAGAGACGCCTGAAGTATAAAAATGATAGGTGGGGATTCCAAGTTGGGTGGAAATAGAGAAAGCCGGGGTACAAAAGAAGTCCATTATGAGGGCGGTGATGGTGGTGGTGAGAGAGATGTCTTGAAGGGCTTGGTGAACATGAGGGTTGCTTAGGCGAATGGCCTCGAAAATAACAGCTTCCATGGAGGGGAAAGAGTCGAGTTCAAGAGAAACAGATGGTAATTGGTGGAAGGTGATAGACTTGGTGGCAGCAGAAACTCGATCGATATAGGATGCGGTCGATCCAGTGTTGAATGATGGAGGAAATGTGAGGATTACAATCATGAAGGATGGATGGTGCTCGAGTATGAACTTACCGAGCTCCACCATGGAAATCAGATGCCCAATGCCCGGGCCCGGATAAAGAACGATAGTTTCCATTCTGTGTGTGAGACTCTAGCTCCAAGAAGATAATTACAAAGTTAAATTCACAAATGTGTTGGTTAAAAAGACAGAGTGATGCTAAGGGAAGTTAGGACACCTTGCGTTGGTTGGTAAAAATGTGATTAGATAAAAAAAAATTGAATGTTTTCAAAACAGTTCAATAGTAAAATATCAATTATTGCGTCAAGAATTACGTGTAAAATTCAGAAAAGTAAGCTGATTACACCACATACCTGCCTGTAAAAGAAGTAAAGGAGCGTTCTGGTACAAACATGTGAAATTAATGGCGCGGCTTTCTCTGGTTAGATTTTTAGTATATTTTGGTAAAAGTTGATGAAATTTATAGTTAAATTATTGATAAAAGTTGTAAGTCTCATAAAATATATAATTAAAAAAATAAATTATATAAAGAATTCTTTCTGATAATTGATCAACGTATGTAAAAAAGAGACATTTGTACATTTTAAATCATTCTCTTGTCTCCACTATTGCGTCTATCTAGATTTTTTTCATTTTAGATGTTAAATTTTTTAATTCATCGGGTTGAGTTGAATTTGATTTCAATTCATAACCTGAGATTCAACCAAACCCAACCCAACACGACATCAAATTTGATTTCCCTACCCAACCCAATTTAGCCCAATTGAACATAAAATACCAACCAAACTAGTTGATGTGGGGTGAGTTGGGTTGGGTTGTTCGAGCAGTTTGTGTTGGTTTATGCTCTAACCATTTAAAGTATGCATTGATCTCAATATTGTTAATTTAATATATGATTATTGACGATTATAGAATTAAGAAAAAGATAATTATATACACACCAAATTCACCCCATTTTAATTCCATTAAATGTCCTTAAATTTGAACTAGATCTTCATCTCAATATTAATATTTGGTTAATATACCATTATTTGTGAAACACATGTGACTTTTATATGTTTTATAGTTTAGAATTAAGAAAATAGTAATCATATTCACACCAAATTCACCATATTTTAATGGTATTAATGGTCCTTAATTTTTATTTATTGTCACACTTATATTCCCAAATATTCTATTAATTAGCACATATTATCACCGATGCGGGTTGTCATTCAAAGTATATGTTAACATGCTTCAAAGTAAGGGGTAAAATATTAAACGCACTTTTGTTGTCGTTATTTTTTTCTTATTTAAATTATTAGGAACAACTAAATATTTTTATGCCCTTTCAACATAATTTTTGGATAAAAATCACGATCGAAGATAAGAAGTACTAATTAATAGTATACTGAGAATAAGAATCTAATAAGTAAAAGTTAATAATCTTTAATGCAATTAAAATATATTGCGCTGATGAAAAATTAGAAGGGCAATATAACCGCCCTAAAGAAAATGATAAATGGGAAAATAAAGAAACATATTGAACCAAGTATGTTTTATAACTTTACAGAAGGGGGAGGGGATGCATTATATATACTATATTTAACTTTTTTTTTAAAAAGGTTGGGTTTAAATGAATTACTATTAAATATAAAAATGTGATTCTTGGGATTAAGAATAACTAAATAAAAATTCCATGGATAAATTCAAGCCATTTTTTGTTAGGAATTTTAATTGGGAGATCGAGAACAATAAGAAACGCGACCAGGGGTCGAACCATTAAGGGTACAGTGAGTGCAATCATCCCTACTGAATTTCTAAATTTAAAAAAAAAAAAAAAAAAAAATCATTCATAATTTATTTTAGCTCATAGTTTCCCGTACAATGTCAATGGATGAATCATAGTTTAGTTATGTACATTGAAAAAAATGTATTTAATAAAATTGATGACGATATTATTATATGATGTTTTCAATATATGAAAAGCCGTAAAAAGCAATTGTAAAAAAAAATATTACGTTTTAAATATTATTGTTCTTGTCTAATTTAAAGTTACATTTTAAGTAATTCTAACAAAGATGATAAAACGTATAGCAAACGGAATGGAATAATAATTATGGGAAAAATTTATAGGTCAGACTTTATCTTTCATGAAGTAAAAAATCAGGTCCCAATATTTAAATTTACAAAACTCAGGTTTTTTTTTTCATGAATTAATTAATTATATTTTACAATTAATCTATAAAATTAAATATTTAACTGTAATATAATATAATTGACCCACCCCACCCCACCCCAGCGACCGGCGACAACTCTGGCGACCGTTCTCCGACTGCGCTTAATTCCGATGATTACTCCGGTGACTGTTTCACCGCCGCTTAATTCTGGCGATTGCTCTGATTCCGAGGTCATATATATCTTATTAAGTAGTTAAAAATTTAATTTTCAGTCACAACTTATTAAATTAATTGGTCACAGATCAAAAAAATTGAATCATTCACAATTGACTTCATTGGTCACTGATAAAAAAATTACAGGTCACGAATTTTTTTATTTAATGGAGGCCACATATTTGTAATTGGTCACCATTTAAAAAATTATTCCCAAATTTGTTGGTCACATGCCCAATACACCTCAAATTTATGGGTTACAGATTCTTTTTTAATTACAAATCATCAATTTTAAAGTCACAGTTCAATAGCTAGGTCATAGACACCCACAAAAACCACCACAGTTCAATAACTTGGTCACACACATCAATAGCTTGGTCACGGACACCAAAAAAAAAACCACCATAGTTCAATAGCTAGGTCACAGACAAAAAAAAAAACAAACACCAAACGGATCACCATCCCTACCACACGACCGTCACCCAAATCACCATCGTTGTCGCCATAATAACACCATCATCACCGCCACAACCACTGCCCACAACAACACCGCCACCACAACAGCCGCCAAAATCACAACCACCATCTTTTGGCAAAAAAACTATCATCTCAAACACCACCACAACCAGCCTATCACTTCACAGCCACAATCCTCACCGAAATAAATCCCCAAATCTGTGCTGAGCACAACCACCACCGCCCACCTTGTATCAGCAATAACCACTGCCATCATCGCCTCATCAACCACACCACCACCTCACTTTTCTTTCATCAACCAAAAAAAATGTCAAAGAAACGCAAAAAAAAAGGTTAAAAAACAACACCGATTCGTTCCCAGCAGCAGCGTCGAGCCTGCTGTGATTTGCAACAGAATCTGCTGCGAGGGAAGGGAAGGGAGGGAGGTAGGGGGAGGGGAAGAGACCGGCATCGGCGGTGGGCGGTGGAGGCGACGACGGCGAGAGAGTGGAGAGAAATTGTGAAAGAGTCATCTAGGGTTTTGTATTTAAAATGAATTTGGTGGGGTAGATAGGGTGGGTATATAGGTTAATTTAATTTTATAATATCATTATTAATATTAATTGTGAAATTAAAACCTGATTTTTGATTAAAAAACGTTAAAACCTGATTTTTTAAAATGTGAAAGAAAATAGTGTAATTACCACTAATAATTATTCTAAGAAATAGAACGTGCCAAAGTAGCTTTATTCTAAGGGCATGTTTGGTGGCATTTTATCTCATTTTTAGAGATTTTCGGAATTCTCCAAAAAAAAAAAAAAAGTTTGCTGCAACAATGGGACCATCTGTCAATCAATGTCAGAGTGCGTACATTTTCAAGAAAAGAATTTTGACGCGTGATGGCATAAGAATTTCCCATCTTCCCAAACTACCCTACAAAAGGTAAAGGAGGTGGAATTTTTCTCCTTGTACCTAACAAATCATTCAATAAAAATTATGACTCTCACGTGGAATTGGGTCCCATGTGATTTAAATATTATAAAAAAAGGGCCACACCTTTGATGTGTGTAATTTATACCCCTGTGAAACCCATTTTGAGGAGAAAAGAAATTTTAGAATAGTGATTGATGTGAGAATGTGAAATTTTTTTGATTTGTGTGTAATATTATTTTATTTAGAAAGTGTGTGGTTGAAATGAAGAATGAGAATGAGAAATTAATGGGTGTCAAACATGAACATATATGTTTTACAAAAAAAAAATAAAAAAATTTGTACATGTAGAAGTGCTGAGGAAGTGAGAAGGTGTAGCCGTGTAGGGTTAATAATACAGAGAGGGTATTTTAGGAAATAGTGGATGACAAATTGGGATGTTAAAGTCCAAATCATTTTCAACGATTTCTTACCTATTGTAAATGCTTTGATATACAATGGTAAAATGCAAATTCTCATTTTAATGGCCAATTATGCTACTCATCAGCTTACTCATAATCATGATGTGATGTGTGTCATGACGATTTTGAATGGATATTTTCATTTTGAGTCATGCTATGCTATGAGTACAAAAAATTTGACAAAATGAATCAATTAATGTCACGTCACTGAATAAATTGTGGCGACGAATGATGTTAGTCAACAAAATATTATCTTTTCAAAAAAAAAAAAAAAGGGAAGGAATAACGTTACTCAACAAAATATTATCACTTCAAATATGAAAGCACAAAAATATACAAATATTTGTATGGAACAAGTATCTAGATGAAATAGGAACTCTATTGGACAAATATTTAAAACAACCACGTAACTGCGGACAACACAAACATGAAAAATACAATAAGATTTCCCACTTCTTGAGCTCCATGCCATCCGGAGGGCTTCCTGTTAACTTCTGAGCCATCATCTTTCCAATTTGTTAATAGCACTGTGAATCGACTTGCGTACGGTTGGTTAGCATTGAGTAGAAATATGGACATTAGCAAATCTTGAAATATGCAAAGATGAAAAAGATATTATACATACTTTGGTTCAAAAACAACTCTTGAAATTCCATCTATCGATTCACGAGTTAATACCCTAAATAGTCACTGAACTTTACCAAAAGTTCTCAGGAGGTCACTGAACTTCAAAACTTTCATAATGAGTCACTGAACTTTGCAAAAAGTTCCTAGGAGGTCACTGAACTTCAAAACTACCATAAATAGTCACTGAACTTTGCTAAAACTTCCTAGGAGGTCACCGAATTTTGCAAATGGGGACTCATACATCAATGATTCAGTGACCCCTAGGAACTTTCAGCAAAGTTGGGTGACTATTTAGGGAAGTTTTGGAAAAGTTCAGTGACTATTTAGGGTAGTTTTAAAGTTCGGTGACCTCCTGGGAACTTTATGAAAAGTTCAGTGATTAATTAATGAAGTTTTAAAGTTCAGTGATCTCATGAGAACTTTTGACAAAGTTCAGTGACTATTTAGGGTATTAACCCATCGAATCACACGTTCGAGAAATTTGGGAGGTTACATCAGCTTAGGTGTGCGTTCATTTATTTTAGTTTCTGGCCTAAAATTGTTAGTAATTATAGGTGATACTTCTAGGTTATTTCCAGTAAATTAAATTTTATTAGTGATTACTAAATTGAGTTATAGATTTATTTTATTTTTGTTACAAGTTAGATTTTTTAATTTGTTTCATTATGTTTTTTCAAGATGGTACGTGATTTATTATTAGCATATTTATATTCTTTTTATTACTCCACGTGAAAGAGGATGAGATTACAAAAGAACTATAATGTCAAAATATAAATTCCCTATTAAAGTTAAGCCTCTGTTTGGCAATTTTATAAATCATTTACAACGACAAATAGTAGTTGAACCCCCAAAAAGTGAGCATTTATAAACCAATTATGAGCATGTTTGTGCCAGATTTTAATCTAAATCAAAGTCAAACAATCATTATCAGCCACATCTTTTCAACCACACATTTCAAAAACTTTTATCACAATCCACTTAAAATCTAATTTTAATCTACACCAAACACCCTATATATATATTGGCAGCCAAACGGAGGATAATATAAGTAGTGAATAGCGATCTTACAAAAGATTTGCTCATTGCTCTTTTCACGTCCTCATTGGCATCTTGATATATGCCTCGGAAGAATTTATTCAAAGCTGCATCACCATCGAACTGCTCTTCTTTTTCCTAAAATGAAAACCACCAACGAAACATGACCATAATGAACTGCCCTCATTCCTAAGTCTAAATATGACATGAATTCAGAAGCAGATATTAGACAACACAGAGAAATTTGTTTGCAGATATACCTCATTTTTTACTTGAGCTTCCAATTTATCCCAATCTACTCTCTTCGGTTTTGAAGAAGGGTATGTGAGTCTTTGGTTGCCAGAAAAACAAGATAGCAGAAAACACACTTCTACTCTTAAAATGTGATCCTATGCAATAAATATGATTGATGCACCCTGAAGTAGTCGGGGTGTTGAAGAATTACTTTTCCAGCAAGAGCACCTGATGAGATGGTCGTTCTCTGTACAACTGGAATGTCCATCCTAAACTCGAGGGATGTCCATTGTACAGAGTTAGCTTTCGCAAGATGAATTTCAACTTTTGTGGACATTACTTCGTATCAACATTTCGAAGGAATTATCTGTATGTCAAACATTACAGCATCAATGAACAAAAAGAGTTAGCAACTTGCATCTAACCAAAAAAAAAAAAAAACATGCCTCTACAACATCAAGTGATATGAATTTCAAGTCTTTTTATCGAATGAATAGTGCGATCCCACCAAAATAAACTGCCAAGAAGCAATAAATCCATCACTGGAGGAATCTAATAAATAGTCAGTTATCCTAGACATGAGCGGCTTCCAATTAACAATTAACTGGTTAATGTGGATTGGAGTTTCAAGGAAAATCAAACCTCGGAATAATTCCAATACAGACAAGCACTGATTATGTAGTTATTCATTTATTATTTTTTTCTGGACAGACATTGGTGGAAGTTTTTTTCCAATTTCTTTTCCCTCAAAATCACGAGCTGTTCTCCCCCAAAAAGTATGATTACTCAATAGGGCTTAGGCATCAGATTCCACAAAATGATGAGGATTATTACTAGCTCTCAGCCAAAGGCCAGAATAATTGGCCATCTTACTCTTATGTAGAAAGCTAACCATATTTTGGCTTATTATTAGTCTAATCAGTGTTCTTAATAATTACCAAGAAAATTGCCGAAATAAATAATGTTAAGCTTGCTGTTTCAGAAATCCGAAACAACCCCAAATGGGTATAGAATATTAACTTGTATTTTAGTTTGGTAGATGACACCATTGTTGCTCCGATGGACAAACTAATAGCTCCTGGAGCATCACTTGGAGTTGTGGAACTTTGACCCTTAGTGCAACAACTTAACTTGGAAATAAAACACGTGTCTAATTCCGTTAAAGATTCGAAACAAATGTTATGTCAGTGAATAACGTCCAATATTTAAATAAGTTTGATGGTCGAATCTCGACATTTTAAACTTTCAAAAGCAATCGAAAACACGGACATAAGTTCAGCGACCATTGAGAGAGATAACTCGTCATCCGACATTATCTATAAAATGTGCGATTCAGGGCTTGCAATATTATTTTCATTCTTTTTGTTTATAGCTGGTCCTAAGTCTACGCGTTTCGGAGTGTAGGGTTAGCTAGTGTAAAAAAAAAAAAGTCTTGAATAGTGTTCTAGAAGAATGTATAGTTAAAAAGTAGATAAAAATAAATTGAGTTAATGTGTAGAATATATATATTCTTTTGCGACGATTTAATTTAATAAAAATTGCTATTTTTTATTTTAAGAAAAATGACTTTTGGAGGGTTAGATATAGATGATAATAAGTTGTTACAAAATTATTCAAAAACTGTTATTGTACCTTATGCAATGCAATTTGAACAGTAGCTGTAATGAGTATTTTGGAATATTCTGAAATCGCACTTACAGTAGTAAAAAGCGCCAAACCAATCCATACATATATGCACCACAAAATCATAAGTAGAAACGCCAATAAAAAGAACACAAAATACTCGTGAAGTGGAAGCCTGAAAGATAACCAACCACACACTGCAATCCCCCATAAGGATGCTGATGATCGAACCTCCTGTCACCGCCGCCCGTTTCTCCGTCGCGAACTTCGACTCCGCCACACGCATCCTCCCTCGCTCCGCCACTCTGTTTGTATCCCGGTAACTGTACTACTTAAAATACAATGGAGGTCACCCAAATTTGTGTGAAGTCAACTGCTAAACTAATTGTACATTAATTCTTCTTTTCAATTGAAGCTGGAATTTATTTCATACGTTTGCTTGTTGAAAACACGAGGGAAATGAGGAATTTTCTTATGAAACTGGAAATGCTGAATATTTTTGTAGTTATATGCTGTGCAGGAACAAATATGGAAGGTTAACGGATAATTTAGTTGGACGAAGGTGCGATGGAATGGTCAGAAGCGGAAATGGAATAAGAGCGATGGCAAAAGAGCAGTCGAGCTCGGGTCCGGTGAAGCAGAATGCTAAGCCACAGAGGTATCACCCGTCGGAGGACATTGCAGAATCAGAAATAATGGTGAATGAGGCGGCCAGACTCACGCCAGCCGAAACTTCTCGAACTATAATTGAGGTAACACTGAAGAAAAAGATGTTATTTTTATTTGATTTTACAGTAAAAATTTCTCAACTTAACATGTAATGCTAATGTTGTATTAAAATTTGATTCTTAGGTGAATGGCAAAGCGACACTAATGTTTTCTGGTTTTGTGAGCGACGAAATTCACGAGAATATTTTCTGGCCAGATTTACCTTATGTAACTGATGAGTATGGAAGTAAGATGTTTGCAATTGTGTTCTCATTGTTCTTTTTCATAATTAAATAACATTATATGTGTGGTAATTTACTGAAGTTTTACCTGGTTTTGTATTTCTATCAGATGTATATTTTCAAGTGAAGAATGACGAAGATGTTTTGCAAGCTTTAACTTCTGAGGAAACCATCGTGGTAAGAGCTAAAAATATACATGACTAAGAGAATTGATTCATATATAATTTTACTGGAAATGTTAGCAACGCAAACCTGAAAACATTATTTTCAGTTCTCTTAATTGCCTTGCAATTGCTTAGTCTGGTGAATGTTTTCTCATATATATCAATACATGGTAAAGTGATTCTGCTCGATTTCTAAGTCATTCTTGATTTGGTCTTCACGTAGAAAGAACTTATAGTGCTAGCTTGAAATCTACAGTCTACACAAGAAAAGGGATTATGGGGGAGGGAAAAAAAGATTCTGTATTGCTCTCTTCGCTCAATGTTCAAGACAAACAAAATAAGAGAGAGGGGATTATTTTTGGAAAAGAGAAAAAAGGGAAAAAGTTTGGGGTACTAATAGGTTCTACCTACTTAAATTAATAATCTCTGGAGACTTGCTTTACTTTTTTAATACAATGCAGCAAGTCATTATTGGACTAGATACAGCAGAAATACTCAGTGAGATGGAGGCATTAGGTCATGCGGATATTGATTTTGGCATAGACGACCTGGACGATGATGATAGCGATTTTGATGATGAGGACAATGATGAAGATAGCGATGGTGGTCAAGAGGATGATAATCATGAGAAGGTGGAATCTCTTTGTTCAATTTTTGTACCTCTTGATGCCAGAACTGTATCACTAAAGTCTGTGAACCTTGATCGTATGCTCATCGACAGGACTGGGTTGCCATTCTTGATGACGACGAAGACCAGGATGAGGAATCTGATGGATCACTAGGGGACTGGGCTAAACTGGAGACAATGCAATCTTCTCATCCTATGTATTTTGCCAAAAAGTTAACTGAGGTAACTATCTATATCAGATTCTTTTGCGCAGTGTATATTAGTAAACCAAAAAATGAAATATGGATTATCTTTCAATGGCTACCAAACTATTTTGCTTATCTTTGAACTAACATGTACTCCCGTTATACATATAATATTGTTTATTATCATTGCATCTCTCTTTCCACTTAGATTAATTCGAGTTTACCTACTAATCTTATTACATCATCAATCAGTAAATCTATTTTTCTTTTTTTCAGGTTATATCAGATGATCCTGTAGATTTTATGGAACAGCCTTCTTCTGGTCTTGCTATACAAGGCCTTCTAAGACCTGCGTTTATGGAAGAACACTCCATCTTCCAGAAGCATATATCTGTCCATCAATCTAGTAATGCCGATGTAAATCAGATTGCCAAAGAACAAAAGCCAGGAGGCATTGTTCAGATCAATGGTCATAAACATGAAAAGGAACCAGCTCAAGATATCCCAACGTGGGCAGAGGAATTGGAGAAGGATAAAAGTCTTGGAAATGGAATTTCATTTTACAAGCTAGAGATGATTAAAATTCAGTTAGTTTCAGCACAAGGAGATCAGGTAAGCACTTTGTTTTTCTTTGATGAGTCTCAAGCAGCACGATCCTTTCATTCCTTATACTTGTTTTTTTCTACCATCGAATGTTCTTATGTTTCCTGGTTGTGCCCCCAAACGAGCTATCAAATTTCAGACACTTCATCTTCCTATATTATTTAATTCAGAATCTTGATCACTATATTAAACATTTTTCACTTAAAGAACAGAGATTCATATTCTTGCAACTTGCAAGCATTCTTCGAGATTGTAGAAGTCGTTTATGCTGCGACTGTTATTAATTTCTTTTAGTCTGACTATTCCAAGGGCAAAAAAATCATTTTACAGTGTTTTGCATTTCATTGAACATCGCAATGGAATGGGAAGCTTCTCTTGGAATGCACTTGATAAGAATAAGAGAAAGCATGTGACCTCAAGAGTTAGGAGAAGGAACTAGGATTTTCTACCATTGTTAATACTTAATCCTGCGCGTGCAAGGTCATTGTCCTTCAACACTCCGTCTCAAGGTGGAAGCATATGTATCAAATATTCCCAACTTGTTACAAGTATTACTACCTCGGAGACCACTCGATGGCTTGATGATTAGATCGGCTAACTGGTATATAGATTTTACATTTGTTGTCTGATTAACTGTTACAAGAGAAATACTGGATTGGGTTATGCAACCTGATTATCGTATAATAAGTCTAAGACTGAGAATGTACATATTCCAACTGTGGTGACATATTTTTCAACCAAACAAAGTTTCAATTAGAACGAGCTATTGCTTGATACTTGAGACCCTATAATCGGCCTGGGGACTGCATTCTGCTTATTGTTTATCCGAAGTTATGCTTTACTGCTGGTGAATTCACAGTATCCAGCTGTTGACCTTCTTTCAAATGGAGATCTAGCCCAGTTGGCATCACTGCACCTTCGAGATACTTAAAAATGCACAATACAGCATAGCCTTGACTACTCTTGGAGAGGTAAGAAACTGACCAACCATACAAGAAGATGTCTGGTCCTCTGACTATGAGATAGTTCAATTTTCCAACTGATCTTATATACCTTCTAGATTATCCTGTAATTCACCTTGATAACCTCCAAGATACATGGATCTATAGGCTGTTAATAGGTTTGGAGACCCTTAGAGAACAGATCAATAACATATTTTTCTGACACGGAAGGATCCCATGAATTGACCTCACCACTTCAATATCCAAAAAGTACCGTAGCTGGAAGAGCTTTATTCTGGTACAGAAACTGTTTTAAGCTTTGAATTCCCTTGCAATCATCTCTGATGATCTTTACGTCAGAAACATATATAACCAACATATTGTATGTGGTTAGTACAATCATAGAACAATGAATGATGTGCACCAAATATCTACTAACCAAACTCCATAACTACACCACTAAACCTACCAAACTATGCTCTAGGACTCTATTTAAGGCCACAGTGTTCGCCTTTGCCACTCAAGGTATATTTCTTATGCACCTTGCCATGCAATAAAAGAAGATCCTAGACTTCTCCTCAGCAGCAAAACTAGGAAATTGCTTCATATATACCAGCCTCAAGATTTACATCACCACACAGAAAGACATTGTTTACATCTAATTGATGTAAAGTTAAATAAAGTGGCAGCCAGAAACCTGGTAAAGTTGACCCTCTCCACTGGGTAAAAAGTTCTCATGTGATCCAAAGCCCATAGGCAATACATGTATATGTCAACTATTCGGCCAGATGAACTTCAATTTAAATACCCAATTACAACCAACACAAGATTTTTTCACCAGGTTAAAGATCTAATAGTTCCAAAAGTCTTCTTTAGTTGCAAGAATTTCATCTGGTATGGAGCTCTGCAATAAATTAAAGATGAAGCTTCTGAAAAAGACTTAGGGAAGGAGATGGAGTGAAAAATTATTCCCCATCTGAAACATACTTAGGGTATTGAAAGAAAAGAAAGGGGGGTTTATGTCCACAAGCAAAAGGCAACATCTATTTGTAATAGTAATAGTAATAGTAATAGGTATAAGATGATCATACAACTTGTTTTCAACCATGTAAATCGAAAGCAGTCTTGCACATTATAAATTTATAATGTACTAAGATGCATTATATTGATTCATTCCTCATAATACACAGGATTCAACTGTTTGACTTGAAAAATATACTTGTTTTCTGTGTCTGCATATTCTGCTGTTGTGATCACTTTGCTTATATGATACTTATTTTCTGCATTGAACGTAGAACTCTGAACAAATTTATATTGACTGGATATACATTTTAGATTTGATATATAATCTTATGCTTTAAATAATTTAACTGTATTATGCATCCTTTGAAACATTTTGAGGTGGCATGCTTTTTGATATTATCCTTCAAGGCACAAGTTTTTGAATTTTTGTGCTTGCTGCGCAGAGCTTTGTTGAAATAGAAGATTTTCGCAGAGCCCGACCTGATGCAATAGCACATTCAGCTGCAAAAATTATATCTCATCTTAAAGCCGGTGGAGAAAAGACCATGCAAGCCCTTAAATCTCTGTGTTGGAGATGCATGGGTATTCAAGTACAGGTAACTCGGGAGTGGCATGTAAAAGTTCTTAGTTATTATGAGAAATTTACTTCTGTTATTGAGTTGTACTAATCTCAGCAATCTTGTGAATTGGTAATGGGATGATTATCCAAAACAATAGAGGAAGAGAGAATTTGAAATATTATGCCATAATGTTTAAATGCTTAGCTCTTCTTTCTAATGGCTGTGGTTGAATGTTACAACATAAAGAATCTGAAAGAAACAGTATCCACCCCTCTCCTTGTTCACGTGAACTTAAATCTGAGTTTTTCACCCTGAAAATATACCGTTTAGTTTCTTGAGATAAATTTATTAACAATATGATTGGCACTTGAGTTTCTGTTCATGTTCTTAAATCATCTGCTAGTAACCACTTTGGTGTGTAATACCAGAGGAGAAAGACAATGCTACATGTTATTGTTAATAGAGAAATTTTTACATACAAAGCTGAAATTCTGCTGCTAATTTTCTAATTGAAATATGTCAGGAGGTAGCTCTTACAGGCGTGGATAGCCTTGGTTTTGAATTGAGAGTTTGCTCAGGAACACAAGTGCAGACATTGCGCTTTGCATTTAAGAAACGGGTATATTTTAAATTCTTTCAGTTGCATGAATTACCTTAAAGATCCCGGCCTGTATGCTATGGCTGGCATGCATGCAATCTACATATAATGGACACTGGTACAGACAACAGAGACAAGGTTGCGACTGGCATTCAGAGTTACATAGTTTTGTGGAAAAGATTATTAGTGGGAAGAGAATTTGGGTTGAATTGAAATTTAAAAACTTAAAAAAGTTTTCAACGAGAAAAAGAAATGAACCAAAAGTCACTATTTTATTCTTAGTTCTTAAACCTAGTTGCCACTGGTGAAAAACACGCCATCTTTGCACGTTAGAAGCCAGCAATTCTTTCCTTCCACTGAAGTATGTTGCATTTGCAGGCCTCTTCAGAGTATAGTGCTGAAAGACAACTGAACGATATACTATTTCTGAGATCCCACAAGTATCAACAAAAGAAAGAAATTCAACAGACTGAATCTTAGCACGTAAATTTGGGTCACTATTGTATGTTTATGCTGTGCATGCAGTCCCAAAAATGTACATAGCATGTAGTAAATTCTTTGCTCCATTCCAGATTATTTATTCCTTGACTTCAAGCTTATAAATATGGACGTTTGTGCTCTCTATTTCTCTTTTTCTTTTCAAGCCTCACTACATAGTTCAACTTTCTTGGCGAGTGTGATGTTTTTATATCTTAAGGTGAATGTTGTAGCAAGTTGTTTAGGATTTGCTGTAATAGGAATTATTTCGTTGTCCAATTGAAGACTACTGTACATAAAGTAGCATAGAGAAAACAGCTGCTGCTGCTGCTACTTAAGGTAATGGTGTCCATACCAGGACTAGTTTTTTGTGTCAGAGTTGTAAGTTAACCTTGGAGTAAAATTGACCCTTAACTTTTCGCTTTAGTTGCACAACTAATCTTCAAAAGGAGCGTATAAATCTATGTTAAATCATCATGCGACTTTCACGGAAACATGCATCTATTCAAATTTCTAAGCACTTGTTCAAGTTGGAAAACAAAATCTAGTTTTGTAAACTTGGAAATGTAAAGGCCACACGATGATTTGATGAAGAATTGGATGGTTTTTGTTATTCGCGATTGATTGTGCAATTATCTTACAAGGTTGAGGGCAAACTTGCTCAATTCTAAAGTTGAAGGCTAACTTATTACTCAGACTATAATTTAGATAATAACAGTGATTTTTCCTAAATCTTTTCGTAATCTAGGAAGAGACTGTCAATAACATAATCAAAATTGTTAAATTTATCTGAATTTTTAGAGTTCTCAAGTAGTTTGAGTTTAAATGAAGTAGAAAAATAACCCTGAAAAAGGTCAAGAGCAGATTAAAAACTAATATGGTCGCACTCTATATATGTTTGAACAATTCTTATGAAACTTTATGGGCGTTTTCAACTAAAATTTTGATGGATTTTAAAATATTATAAATCTTAATGAATTTCATGGATTTGAATAGATTTTCACAAATTTCATAAGAATTTCATTAAATATGGTGAAATTTCAAAAGATTTGGTTAGATATATTTTTAAGCTTGAAATTCATTCAAATCTTTTAAAATTCATCCATTAATAAAATCTTTATAAATCTACTCATTATCGAGAATATCTAAATTTCGAAGGATTTCATTAAAATTTCAATTGGGGACACCTAAATTTTAATGAATTTCATTAAAATCTCAATTGAAGGCACTTAAATTTTAACGAATTTCATTAAAATTTCAATTGAAGACACCTAAATTTAGAATGATTTTTAAAATTCATCACAATTTCAATTGAGGACACCCTCTTAGTGTTTCAATTAAGTACCTGTTATGTATATAACTAAATTTTATATTTTTTATTCTCTAATGTTTTAAAACAGTTAGATGGTCGGTTATTTTAAGATAACAACGCATTTAAAGATACGGAGTTCAAGTTTATTCCATCTCATGGAAGAAAATTATATATCTTTTTTTCCGACAGTGTTCCCCGTTTGTCTTTTAGCAAGCATCGAGTTCATGTCTGAATTCATGACAAAACCTGTTTTCCATTTTAGAATATTATTAAAGACTGCACGAACATCTAATCATGATCTTTCAGTACTTAATAGATAGTGCAATGAAAAGAAGAATAAGTTCGATCGAATTCTAAATAACCAGAAAGTACTTGCAAAAAAGGCAAGAATGTGAGTTACTTTATTTCTATTTCGAGGAATAAAACAAGAAGAAAAACAAAGAGCCGCAATGTCAATTAGAATTAAAGCATTGAAAGAGAAATTGCCACTACATTAAGCCGCTGGAGTGTTATTCTCAGCTAAATGCACCGGCAAAGCATTCTGCTTGGCGTACAGAGGCTCTTGTAAGGATATTGCCAGCAATAAATCAGTTTTTGGTCGAGTTTGGATGAACTTTTTCAAGTAGAAATGGGCTTTTGACTCAAAACTTGAGAACTCTTGATCTATTAGGATCGAACATGTTGATTATTCTATCGACAATTATAAGTTCTTTATTATACTATCACCTAAGATTTTGTTTCTAAAATTGGCAAGACAATGTTTTTATTTAGAGGTGGACATTTTAATTGGCACTCAACCTCAGGAATTGTGATCCGAGGGTGTCTGATTTCAGGAAAAGAATATTAGGAATCAAGAATCAAGTAATTCTCAAAGATTCTTGAGTCTTGAAACTGTGGATGGATTTGAAGCCAAATTTTTCGTTTTTATAAGTTTTATTTTCTACAATCAGGAGAATTCCTAGGTACAAGGTTTGTGGTGCGTTTTGCACTTCATTTCTCAGTTTCCAATCAATTGACAATTCAATTTATACCATATTTCATCCTCCTCGATTGTTTACCGTTGTACGATATACTGAATCAGTTTCAGAAAGGGCAAACCCATATGGCTGTAGCTGTTTAGAGTAATCATACCCAAGGAAGCTGCAGAAAAAAACAGCACAATCTGATTTGCTGATGATAAACTCCAGTCCAAATTTAGCACAAAGACAACCTGCTCAAATGGGTAGTTATTGTCACCTTAAGGTCTTGTTTAGTACATATGATTGAACTTGACTGGACTACTATGAAACATTGCACCGTTGGTCATCATTCATTGTCTGAATAGCAGTTGGTTGGTCCTCGACCTTTTATTTAGTTGAACAATCTAAAAATCTTTAACATGGCTCTCATGGAAGCATAATTTTAAAATTCCCCGGCACCAACATAAGTTGGTACACAAAAACCTAACTTCTTACAGTTGGATATGTGAGGACAAGCTTGCTACTAGGGCAATAGTTTTGAGACTAAACGTCAAAATCTTTATTTATGCTATCCTCGACTATCGAGTATACTCTACCAAACAAGCCATAAGGGACCCAATCACATCTATGATTTTTTTTTTTTTTCCATAAACAAGTGAATATGTTGTCCCAACCTGTATCTCATTGCATGCAGGAAGATGCGGGAATGAATTGTTTTTGTGGTCACAGTAAACAAGTGAATATGTTGAGGCAGACTTTACCGGCGGTGGCTTCCCTAGCACTGTGAATCGGAGTCCGGGAATGGATGTGATGATCATCAGTGATGGTTTGGAATCTTCCACCAACACGAAGTTATTAGTATCATCACAATGGAAGATGTACTGGAACAACTATTACAGGTCAACTCGATCCATGACTATTATTATGATTCCTTGGATTTTTTCTTCGAGAAGTTCACTTACGTGTTTGGTAAAATGCATTAGACAACACTAGTTAGTCGTGTCTAGTGCTCATCGCATAGTGACTCCTACCTTCTTTTTCTTTCCTACAAAAATGTGAGTTGCTCGATTTTTGGAAGATCACTTCCCAGTTTCTTATAAGATTGAAACTTAAAATAAGGCCAATCCCACAAGGGGTAATAAGCTGAAATAAAAATTGCCTTAGAAAGATGCAAATGTTCTATAGAAGAAAAAATAGAGTAGAGGTATACATTTTTGGGTCGACACATCTCTATCTACTGATAACATAATGTAAGTGTGTACAATGTACACGTTATTGATGCTTTTTAGCAGTTTTTAAGACGGATCTTGTTCTGATTAACAAGTATCGCTAAATCTGTTTCATGGATGTTGTGCTCTTACAGGAACCAATATTTGATGAAACAAATGAATATGTTGACTTTCACAACCAGTAAGTTGTGTCATTCTGGGTATTCTTTCTTTTCCTTCATGGCATATTTGGTAGGGTGCATTATACGAGATAGGACAGTATTGAGGGGATTATAATGTCTAGCTGAGTATTGTATACCATTACATACCGCCCGTTGTACTTTAATCAAGATTGTTGTATCTGATACTTCTCTATCTCTCCCTCTAGAATCAAGATTAATTTGATTCCTTCAATTAAATTGTCATCAAAATCTCCTGAAATAGCATCTGCTTCTCAACCCAACGGGCAGTCTCCAGTTTCATCTCCATTTTCATCGACTCATCAGACACCTGTTTCATATCACCATATGCCAATACCGCGTTCTCCCATTTCGACACACACACACATTCACCTATTTCTAGGCCAACTCTTTCCGCATCCCATGGAAACTCTGCATCAACTTCTCCAGTTGGATTTACGAGCCCATTTTGCAGTTCTCCCTCTACTTATCAGGTATATATGCACTTTCAATACCAGGACTGACTCATTTTTGGAAGACTATTCTAATTGGGATTTCAGCAAGAAATGCATTACCAAATCTGTGCAATAGAATAGTGAATCGTGTTCTCAAGTTCTATTAAAGATTCATCGCTACTGACGCTACATAAACTGGATCCTCAATCCTTTTCCCGGGTTGGATAAAGGATTAATATAACTTCCTTCTATTTAAACTCATTTAAGGTTGTGATTTGATATACACACATCCTGTTCACAGCAAGGAGTAAAAACGGATAGCATAATAAAAAAAACTAACTCTTATTTCTAATTAAGAGGAGTAGTTCAAACTCTTATAAATTGGTCTATGTTTTCATATTTATTCGATATGGGATTCAATTCCTTAACATGTCATCGCAAGATGGTGGCTCGTTTGAACAGATCCATCTTGAAATCCGTGTGCTCAATTTTGTTTGAGTCTTAATTGGATCGAATTGCTCGTTGGAGCTTAACGGACTCTAATATCATGTTAGGAGAGGAGTATCACAAAATTCTTATAAATTGGTCTATGTTTTCATCTTTATTCGATGTGGGATTCAATTCCTTAACACTTAACAATGATAATCACGATGGGTTAGTTTGTCTATCCCTTCCTCTTCTTTCTTAATGATCTCATATCAATCTTAGGAACAATAATCTCTTTAGATCTATGCAAAACGTGTCCAACCACCTAACTCTTCCTTCTTTGAAATTATCCTCAATAGACCCTAATTTTTCTTGTTGGAGTAAAATTGTCGTGGTTGAAAATCGAAGAAATGGAAAAACTTCGTTAATCTGTCATGTATGGGACTAATCAACAACCAATATACGTACATTAATGGGTGTATACAAACTGCTTAGAAGGTGCATAATAATTACTAATTATTACTTTATCCTCATTCCAACATACAATCCACCGTTCAAAGTCCGAACGCCGAGCCCTTTTGCCAATTACTACCATTTTTATGTTCTCTCGTGACTGAATTCTACGATTGAACAGGAAAAAATTAAAATTAAAATCTGATGGAGTACGATTTCAGGAATCGAATGGGCCAACAGTATGATTCACAAGGCCCGAATTACAGCAGGCCTAGTGCCGGCGCTACGTCATCTTCTGGCCATCCGATGTACGGACAACCACCGTCACTCTATCCCAAGATCGGGGGTCCCGCTGCCTCTCACTCCTCCAGCGGCCTCGGCCGTAATCCCCCTTTCCACCACGCTCCCTCTCCGCCTTCTAGTTGTATGCTTTTCCCTTTCCTATATCATCGAACCTGTTTATTCTAATAATTTCATGTATTTATATTTTTAGTGAAGTCTGTTTTGTTGATTCGTTTTCATATATGACTTGCAGCCGGAATTGGGATTAGGGTTGCTATTAAACCCGAGTATCGAATTACACCGCCGGTATGTATTTACAATTTTTAACTGCATACATGTATATGAATTTCTATTGTTATGTACTCTTTGCCCATATCAATAATATGTACAAATCTATCATTTGCGTAAATTTGAATGTTTGACTGTTTATTCATTGGCACCCCTGTAGCCTCAATTGTTGCCACAAGTTGGAGAGATTCCGCGATGCAATTTTCACTTTGATTTTGAATTTGAGAGGAATGTTTTGGCTGAAGCTGTCAAGGAAAACCCCAATTGGAACAGGCTTGGGATAGAAATTGTTCCGCGTAAAACAGCAGAATCATCCTCTTCTTATGTATGCATCCTTTTATTCAAAGTGAATTTTAGTTTATATCATGATGTGCGAGTGCATTTCTTGCCATCACCATTTACCGTGCCCTTAAAATCTTTTAAATTGTAAGCAATTTGAGGTGTGGGAAAACAGTTAAATTTGACTGATTAAGAGGACCAAAGTAGCAGTTATATAGTTTTCTGTATTTGGTTTAAGATGTGGAAATTCTTGTTAAATTGGGAAGTAACTTGAATTTAACTGGGTATATTGATGCCACAAGCATCAATCCTGATGTGCGAGTGCATTTCTTGCCATTATTTACTGTGCCCTTCAAATCTTTTAAATTGTAAGCAATTTGAGTTGTGGGAAAACAGTTAAATTTGACTGATTAAGAGAACCAAAGTAGCAGTTATATAGTTTTCTGTATTTGGTTTAAGATGTGGGAATTCTTGTTAAATTGAGAAGCAACTTGGAATTTAATTGGGTATATTGATGCCACAAGTATGAATCTGGATTGGGTCTAATTCCATATGGGTTACTTCAAAATCATTCTGATTCCAAGCAAATTACACTTGAGTCTTTAGAAGTCGGCATTAGATTACTAGGAAGTAAGACTTTAATATGGCCTCTTTAACGGACGAAGTAAGATTGCTATATGGCATAATTATCCATAAAATAAAGCTTGTCTTGATGGATAACCTATATAATATGAGCAAGCAAAAAAAAAAAAATTCAGCCAACATTGAAGTAGCTTTCTTGTATTAAATGAGACGGTCTTTTTGACATGATTTTAATCTGTCTTAATACACTATGATTGAGGTGAACATGATTTCGCCATGCTTTTGAAGTATAGCTTATTTTTAGTCTATGCACATCACAAAATATTTTGAGTATTGCTATCTTTAAGTTATAAGTAAATATAACTTATGGGTTGCAAATACCAGTAGGAATGTAAATTAGTCTAGTGCAATTTGGATTTGATGTCTATGTTAAATACAGTGACTTCACATTGCAAGACTTGGATCCATCAGTGCCCTGGTAAAATTGATATCTGATCATTACATCCATTAAATTAAGTTCAGGGCCCTACCACAGATCCTGTAGTGAGCAAGTATATAGCATCAGGTCTTAGCAGAGAGGCAGTGCCACTTGCAGTTGCAAATTATGGAGACAATCCCGCCAAGGTATACTGCCTCAAGTTTTTCTCTTTAATTGTTTGTATACCCATACATTCCTAGTCTAATTTTCATTACTTCTCATATCTGTCATGCTATGATTTGTACCTTAGGGCATAAACTAGTGTTGCAGTATACTTGAAAGCTCCATGCCCCATAAAAAAAATGTACATGAATGAAGTTCTATTGGTAATATTAACTAAGTAACTTGCTCATCAAACACGCTATGTGAAAATAGATGGTGTGTGAGCAAGTTCATGTTTACGAACAATATAAGAATTAGAATGCTCGTTGTGATTGACCAGAAAAAAGGATGAAGTTTGTCTTTCTATTTTGTAGATATAATGTCATTGGGAAAATGTTATGTTGAATCAGCTGTATATTTGCACTTAGAGGGAAACTGAAAATGCACTTTTTGATTATATCCAGGTTAAACAATTTGCCAGTGGCTATACTCTTTTGCGAGAGATGGGGTTCCCATCAAACAGCGTTGCAGAAGCCTTGCTCATGTTTGACAATGATACGGACAAGGCACTAGCTCATGTTATCAGCAATTCTGCCTAAAATAACAGAGCTGGGAACATTATGGCGTGCTTTTAATTGTTGTGTTACGAACACTAAATGTACTCTTGTAGTAAGCAAACAAAGGTTTCATAACTATTCTTATTTGAATGTAAAGGGCCTGCTGCTGAAATAAACAATTTGCCTTTTCAATTAGTTTTGCTTGTTCTTCAATTTTAGAACTTATTTGCCATTGTGCTAGTTGCAAACCATGCCATGGTGAGATGACTGCTAACTTCTTCAGACACTGTGTTGTGTTTACATTCTGTTGCTTCAAGCCGGATTGAACCAGGATGGTTGAACCACCAAGTCGAGCTCCGAATTTTAGTCCCCTCGGCTGAGTACTCGGTGTGATACTTGTAACATGGGAGCCGTTATGCCTTTGACTAGAAGCAAATATGTAGGACTGCAAACTTGGGTGTTATGTTAGTATAAAAGAGTAATTTAAACATGAAGATAAACCCGTAAAACTGAATATAATTAAGTTTGATTTTAGAGAAAATTACCTAAAAATTCAGGAGTTTAAGATTTAATTATCAAAAATCAGGTCATTAAGAATTTTTTAGAAAAATCAGACCATAAATCCCGATTTTCCCAATTCATTTCTCTCTCTCTCTTCTCCCTCACCCCCACCACCGGTGAAGATGCCATCTAGATCCACTGCAAAGAGCTTGACGAGTCGATCGAAGACTTTGGCTGAAGTAGCGGCGGAGGAGGAGGCCGAGAAACGGGCAACTACAGAGCGAGAGGATAGGGCAAAAGAGGGATTTTTTGCAGTGAGGAAATCGCCATCGTTTTTGAGTTGGTGACCTTTTTTGGTGGTTGTTGGGTTTGTACTTGATGTTCTTGTGGTTGTACAGTAATTTGCAACTGGTTTTGGGATTTCTTGGAGGAGTCAACAAGGGTTTCTGATTCGGTGGCGATGGCTAAAGAGGCGTCCACAAGCTTCAGCGACTGAATGGTGGAGGAGGTAGAAGCACTAGTGGTGGTTGTGGACAACGACGATGACGCACCACCAGTAGCTCCAGCAGCAGACGAGTTAGTAATGAATGGTGGTGATTGGCCACGTTGGTATTATTGTTAGTGGTGGAGGCGCCGGAGGAGATGATGAGATGGAGTGAGGTAGTAGTTGGCTGAAGTGGTGGCGCCACCACTGGGAGAGGCTAATGCGGCGACGATTTTGGGTTGGGGAATATAAATACCGGTGAGTGTAGTATGGAAAAATTAGAGCAAAAAAATTAAGGCGATGATGGTGGCGGCACCTACTGCTCATCGTTACTGATCCTAGACGTCCCAGCAGCGTTCTTCGGCCTATGAATAAAAATATGGAAGAAACTGCTGCTGCTGGGAATAGGTTTCTTGAGCCTCTGGATTCTCACGATGAACTCCTGCCTTTTGCTTGACGTTAGCCTCAACAAAAATCCCTCAAAAGGTGCGGTTTTGAGGTAAATGTAATATCTATGTGGGTGGATTTTAGTTGAAGGTGGTAGTAGTGGTGCAGAGAAGAGTTTTAGTTAAACATTAGTTCGGAATTCATTGTCATGAATTTGAGTTGGAACAGGTAGTGATTGTGCATTTGAAGTGATGGTGGTGATGACTGGTGGTCGATGTGGTGTTGGTTTGTGACCAAATATATGTGACTGTGACTGGTTGTGACCAATTTTGTGTTAATTGTGACCGATTGTGATTTGATCATATACGGTCACAATTAAGATTCAATTGGTCACAGACAGTCATGCTGACCACAAATTTGGTCATATTTAGTCACATTGAATACAAACTTGGTCACAATTAGTCACACAGTCACATTGTACAAATTTTTTTTTCTGATAATTTTTTAGGAAGTGGAGGCAGTGATGGGGTGGTGGTAGGTGGATTCATGGGGTGGGGGTGTGATTTCCAATTTTTAATTTTCTGGAATTTTTAAGTCGCCGGAGCAGTCGTCGGACTGTTGCCGGAGCAATCACCGGACTGGCGTCGGAGTGGTATGAGAGATGGAGGGAATGTGGTGTAGTGGGGTGATGGGGTATGTGAGGTGTCTGAGGTGTAAACAATTAATATATATTATATTATAATTTAATATTTAATAAATCTATTTATCACCTGATTTTTGAAATAATTAGACAAATTTGTTAGTTTTGAAAAGTAATTCTTATATGTAGGTTTTGTGTATTGTTCCCTTGATTTTATTAAAGACAATGGAAAATATTCTTAGTGTATGTACATCTTTGGGGGCCGGTAGTGTTTAAGATTTTGGGCCTAGTACTTTTATTTAGGGGCTGTTATGGACAAGTTTAGCTCGAGATATATTTTCACACGTCGTAGAGTGTTTTTTGTTTGTACACATTGGAAAAGGGAAATTATAAAAAATCAGGTGTATAATTTACACCAATTCAAAAATCAGGTTGAAAATTTAATTATTCAAAAGTTAGGTATTTTATTTTAAATATCAAACCTAAATCTACCAAAACCCTAATCTATCTCTCAACTCTCTCTCTCTCCACCCTCTCTACCGGCCGCCGCCGCCTCCCCTTCCCCTTCCCAACGCCTCGACGAATCGCAGCAGCGATCTCTACCGGCCGCTGCCTCCACCTCCCATCCCTCCCCCTTCCCAGCGCCTTGACGAATCGCAGCAGCGATTTCACAACAGGGATATTGCTGCTGGGAATCGCTTATGCGATTCCCATTCCCAGCAGCCCATTTTGGGGCTCGACATCTCGATTGGTGGGTGAATTGTTGGGAGAGTTTTCTGCTTGGCATCGCAGTAGTGTGTTCCTTCTAGGTCAATAATTTGAACGGAAAACGAGATGGCGCCGGGGCTGGTGAGGTGTGAAAGCTGGAGCGATGGAAGGAAAAGAAAGAATCAACTCCATGTTTAGCGGTGGAGAGCTGTAATTGCAACTGTTCAAATACAAAATGAAATAATATTGATTAGGTGAGATGCCGGTAATGGTAGTGAATCTGCTTGGGATGTGGTAGTGGCGGTCTATTGTGACAGTGGCAGTGGAGGTCCACTGTGGTGATGGTGACTGCGGTGGTAGTGTTGTGGTGATGATGGTGACTATTGTGGTAGTGGTGACTGTGGTGGAGGTCGACTGTGGTGATGTTGTGGCGTTGGTGTTGTTGTGGTGGTGCCGAGGTGAGGGTGATCGAAAGTGGTAGTGGTATGTGACCCACTATTTGGCCTATGTGACCAAAATTCGATAATCTGTGATTAAAAATATAATCTGTGACTAACTATTTTGTTACATGTGACCTAAAAATTATATAATCTGTGACTGTGAAAAAATATGTGACCAATTAATTTGGAAATCTGTAACTGTGTGACCTATAAATTTTGATATGTGACTAACTAATTTTGAAATATGTGACCCATGACCAATAAATTTTGATATGCGACCAACTAATTTTGAAATATGTGACCTGTGACCAGTAAATTTTTTGAACTGTGACCGTCGAAATAATTGTCGAAATCAGAGCATTCGCCTGAACAGTCGTCGGAATAGTTATCGGAACGATCGTCGGAGAAGAGTGGTGGTCGGAATGGTGGCCAGAATAGTCCCCGGAACGGTGTGGAGGTGGGGATGTGTTAATTATATTATATTATATTAGAATTTTAAAAAAAAATCCTGATTTTTAAAATTTTAAACTATTTACCTTACTTTTGAATTGAGGTAAAGAATACACCTTAGATATGAATTTTTATCATTGGAAAAAGAAGTTGCGTTTGGAAGCCCATCTATCAGAACCAGGTTTCGATCCTGGGACCTGTAGGTTATGGCTCACCACGCTTCAGCTTGGCCAACCTGCTTCGTTGAATGCTATTGTGATACACACTTAAAAGAGATCAAAATGCAGATTCATCTTTGAGTAGTGTTACTTTCGGCTAAAAGTCGAATGCTCCCCTGTGGCCCACAGGAATAAACCAAGAAAATAATTTTAAAAAGAATCTATCCAACAAACAAATAATTCGTCTGACAGACTGGACATTAATTATAGCAATTAGCAGCCTGCGCCTATAAAAATCCAACATTTTCTTTGCCCTTATCCTTTGTTTAAAAAATTAATAAAAATCCAATCTTTCTCAGGTACGAATTCTGTGTATGTGTTGTGAAATCCATTTTGATGAGTTAATTTTTTGTGGGTTTTGTGATTTTATGTGTGTTTACGTGGATCTTGGGTTTTCTTTTGTGAATCATAGGAACCTTTAATGGCTTCAAAGCGGATCTTGAAGGAGCTCAAGGATCTTCAGAAGGATCCTCCTACCTCCTGCAGCGCTGGTATAACTATAACATTCAGGAAAAAAAAAACACACACACACACACGCACACATTTTTTATGTGTTTGTGTATATATACGCGTAAGTGCTGTAATTTTTTAATAATTACCAGTGTTCTTTGTTGATTTTGTTTTTAATTATAGGTTTACTTAATATTTGTGTTGGCAGGGGATGTTTATATTGATAAACCCTGGAGAAAAAAGTTGTAAATTAGTGCATAAAACGCAAATTTGATTGATTAATGTCTCTCTTCAGTAAAGAAAATGTACCTCTATAGATTGGATTGTCCCTATTGTTCAAGTATGATTTAGGCTCTGTTTTAGATTCATTTATATGAATAGTTTTTCAAATTTGAGATAGTCAAGGCAATGGATTTGCATCCTCCCACTTAAAGTGACCCTCGTTTACGTGATTTTAATGGTGTAAGTTCGAAGAGGGAGGGATTGGCCAAAATGAATTTGGGTCATTGTTGTTGGGTACAATTGTTAAGGATATAGTTACTTTAGATTTTCCAGTAGACGTAGCAATGAACATTCGAGTGGTGGAAGAATGATTTATGTAGTGACCCCAAGCTTACTGGTTTAGTTAGCTGTGATTTATAATCAAGGTAACTAATTCTGCTATTTTGCTTTAATCGCTTTTTTTATTTTATTTTTTTAAAGCAAATACTGAAGATATCTTTTTTTAGGCTGAAAACGTGAATGTAAAATTACATGTAGAATCTATTTATGGATATCATCCTTCGAAATAGTTACACAATTGAACAAATATAGCCACTTAGAAAGACAAATAGTTATGCCTACTGTAAACCATCACATGAAATTCTGCAATTGAGTTTTCATCTCGACCTGGTTCATTTCATTTGATAAGAGTAGAAATATGATGGAAAAGACTGGACCAGCAATTGTTTGGTGCCCAAAGTTACCAAAGAATTCCAGTTTTTCCTTCTGTATGTTTCCTTTCCTTAACTAGTGAACAATCTTATTGAAAATTACAATTTTTTATTCCAGTTTTGCCTTTCTTCATTCTGTATCTTGTTATTTACATATTCCTTCTAATTTGAAACCATGTATTTATTCATTTTTGGAAAATATGGTCATAGTCACAAATATAATTTACCTTTTCATAAGGGCTTAGTTTAAGAATGCAACTCTATGCTGAGTTTTGCTTGACTTGCATGCTTTCCTACTTTGCTCATATTTCAGGTCCTGTTGCTGAGGACATGTTTCACTGGCAAGCTACAATCATGGGCCCTCCAGATAGTCCTTACACCGGTGGTGTTTTTCTAGTTACTATCCATTTTCCTCCGGATTACCCGTTCAAGCCACCTAAGGTGTGTCACGTATTCTAAATGCGTGTTTGGTGCACATTACACGATAATGAACAAGATTAAAACATGTTTTTCATCCTTAATACTATCTGGTACATTTGTACTCTTTTACTTGATTTTCCGTTCTTTTGCTGTTTGACAAATAAATCATTGCGTCGGAGTTCTAACTTTCTGTGGCTTGTTCAGTGTACAATCATTTCACTTTGCACTTGCAATGATTCAGTTTCTCAAGATCCCTGCTACAGCATACATAGGAATGGAATTTGACATTTCTCACACTTTTATCTTAATGAATTTTGCAGGTTGCGTTTAAAACAAAAGTTTTTCACCCGAATATAAACAGCAATGGAAGCATATGCCTTGACATTTTGAAGGAGCAGTGGAGCCCCGCCTTAACTATTTCCAAGGTTTGTTGTGTCTATGGAATATCCCTCTCTTCTAGATCAGAATTCACCTCTGTTTTTACTAAAACGCTATAATTCTAGAGTGGTGAAGTCCTGTGAACATTCGACAGATCACCTTTTATAATCCAATTCCATCCTAATAAGGCTATACGACCTCATTTCGTAGGACCCACTAGTACAACCCAGTTATCTATCACTCATTTCCTGAAAAATAATTTTTTAGTAAAATAAAATGAAACCCAAACAGAGGCTAAAGCCCTTAAGTGCTTTGATCCTGTAGAACATTGGGTTTGACTTTTTATGTAGACACAAGTAATTTGTTCTTTAACTTCCGAGCTTGTTTGGTATGCGATAACTGTTTTTTCTTCTCATAAATACGAGTAGTGATCAGTCCGCCATCCTACCAAACAAGCTATCAGTGCACACCGTGTTCCTAATTTGCACAACTTGATATTGACGGACTCCATGATCGAATAGACAGGTGCTAAAATGGTTGTGTCTTCGGTTTCCTATTTTAGGTGCTGCTTTCAATTTGTTCTTTGTTGACGGACCCAAACCCTGATGACCCTTTGGTGCCCGAGATTGCTCACATGTACAAGACAGACAGGAACAAGTACGAGACCACTGCAAGGAGCTGGACTCAGAAGTACGCCATGGGTTAACCATACAAGGGACAACCTTTTTTCTTCCAAAGTTTGTATGAATTTATTTGTCTGTCATTTAAGTCCTTTAATTGGACTAAACAGGTGTCCAAAATTTGCCTTGGGAAAATGGAAAATCGCCTGTTAATAAGTTTGGACATTCTTATAGTATTTGCTTCACAATTGGGATCATAAACAATCTTGATACTACAAAAATTTTCACTTTTGACGACTGAAGTTTTAGTCTTGAAGAGTTTCGAGATGAACATTTTTCGATGAAACAACCAAAAATGACTTTTATGACAAAAATTGCGTAGTTAAAAGTAAAATTTCTTTTAGTTTCATTTTTAAGAACTTCGGTACTCCTTGAGAGTTAATGCTTCACGTGATTTTTACACTCTTCTCTCTTAGACAAGGATTTTTCTTGTGGGATTTTAGAACTTGGTGTTTTGTAATCATTTTATGAAGAATCCTTTGTTTGTACAAGGGAAGGTGTTCACTAACCTTGGTGAATGGTAATTATATGGCGTGTTTGAAGGTTACATTGATTTAATGGTTTTGTGGTCTCTATTTATTATTGGTGAGCTCTCAATTGTAAACTTCGTTGCCTCTTTGATTGATTCATAGTGCTCGAGCTTTATCCACTTGGTGGATGCTCAAAGAGCATATTAGGATTAGTCTTAGGCTTAACTGTCTGCCTTACGATGAAGCATATATGTTTTCAATATTTACTTTTTCTGCATTTTGTTGTTCTATTTACAGTTGAAGGTGTGTCTGCCAGAAATTCTCAAACCAATTAGTATTGATTTTTCGTCTGTTACCCAGCAGAGCAACCTACCATATTTGACTCATCCTCTCTGGCCTCCACTTATTGACTGTAACGGTCACATTATTGCTCAAAATTGGATGGAAATCTCCAATGGACACACTCTAAATGTTAGCGAATGTGATTAAATCTTCAGTTCTTGGGCATTTCAATGGTATCATAGCTCTTGAAATGAAAATGTATGTGTTGGAATATGTTGAATCTAATCATTCTTGCGTCAAAACTCACTGATCTGGTATTTGTTATTATATAGTAAGTTCGTCATTTCTTTGTGATTTCCGTGATATTCCAATCTCCGACAACATTTTGGTATTAGATTTTGTCCAAAGACTCATACGAGGCCTTGGGAATACGAGAATAATCAAGAACGGGTTGAGATTTTAAAGTTCCTTTGGAGGCTGTAGAGAGATGTTATAGAACTTCTAGAGGTTCATTGTTTTGAATCTTTCACAATCTGGGGTTATAATGAAAAATAATGAAATGGAATAGACAAATGAAAAATCATGAAGAATAGATGTCAGTGATTAAGGGTGGAAGGTGATTTATTTAAAAAATAATTAATTTGTTGTTCTTACGTGACACGAATATAATGACCATTAAACTTTGGTCAAACAAGTGAGCTGTTAAAAATCTCCTTTAAATTTGACCGAATTTTGCCTGGGCCGGGCATCCTGGGCCTCACGTGATCGACCACACGTTAATCGAGATGGAAAATTAAGCACCACTTGATTCTTTTTCAGTGGACCAACTTACATAACTGGGCCCACATAGTACCTACTAATAAAATGCGGCGATCCGTTGCTGGAATTTATCTACCCCCAAAGGTTTTTCCACATTAGTACTGGGATATTTAAAAATTTAATCTAATATTTTCTTTATATTCTGTTCTAAGAAAGGTCCATAACCATTGACGTGGGTTGGAATGTCGTCCTTATTATTTTTTGATAGCTTAGTTCCCAACTTATGAATCTTAGTGCGGGTAGAATGATAAGTAAAAACGGTCAAATTGTTAAACAAATTGAAATTGTCTTGTAACTGTCGATTAGGTGGCATATCCGTCAACTATATGGTTTTGTACTAAGCAAAACCATTATAAAAAAGTTTGGAACCATTTTAAACCATTTAAAAATTTTTAAGTTCGAGTTAGTCCAGTTATACATGAGCCACACTTCTCAATCACAATTTTAACCTCCAGTAGCACATAACCTATTAATTTGAAGTTCTAAATATCTACATTTGGGCTAAATTGCGAACTAGCACACGAATTTAATGGAATTATGCATTAGTCACTCGTCACATTACTTTTCACTTCGTAGCTCCACTACATCGCATGTTGCCGCAAACACCAAACAATGACTCAAAATCAATCGAAATATCGCTAATCAATTGCGAGAATTCTGACCTAATTGATGTAAGTCATGACTTGACCAATAAATTTTGTGGTTGATGGCACAAGTCCTATGAACTTATCATTTGGTAATATTGAATGCACAAATTAAACATAAGAGGCATGGTATTTGACAGGTCATAAATTGAAGTTGAATGGCTAACATGAAATGAATCTATAAGTTAGTTAGCCTCCAGTGAAAATTTTCCACAAAAGAACCATGTATTCTTATTTGGGTTAATTTCACAAATGGTCACTGAAGTTACCTGAAAATTTCAAAACGGTCACTGAAGTTTCAAAGTTTCAGAAACGGTCATTGAAGTTTGAAATTTCTTTCAAAACGATCGCTGAATTTTCAGATTTTTTGGCAACTTTCGACCACCAAAATCGCCGATTTCGGATATCGTTGGAAAGCCCACGATGTCCTCTTCAATTACCACCAAAAATCTCCCCAAAATTCCAAGTGAATCGGCCGGAATAAACCCACGAAGTCGGCAACCGAAAATTGTGAAAATTTGCCCAGATTTTCAGATTTTTTGGGCAATTTTTTGGCAACTTCCGACCACTAAAACTGTCGATTTCGGATACCGTTGGAAAGCCCACAATGTCCTCTTCAATTACCATCAAAAATCTCCTCAAAACTCCAAGTGATTTGGCCGGAATAAACCCACGAAGTCAGCTACCCAAACTGGGCAAAAAAGTCCGAAAATCTGCCAAGTTTGGGTAGCTGACTTCGTGGGTTTATTCCGGTCGAATCACTTGGAGTTTTGGATAGATTTTTGGTGGTAATTGAAGAGGACATCGTGGGATTTCCAACGGTATCCGAAATCGGCGGTTTTGGTGGTCGGAAGTTGTCGAAAAATTGCCTCAAACTTAGCCAAAAAATCTGAAAATTCAGTGACCGTTTTGAAAGAAATTTCAAACTTCAGTGACCGTTTTGAAATTTTCAGGTAACTTCAGTGACCATTTGTGAAATTAACCCATTCTTATTTTTAGTAAAAATAAAATATAAAGAAAAATTCAAGTTCAAGGGATCCCCACCCTCACAAAGAAGAAAGACTTCGCCACATTGATATTGTGATATTCAAGAATCTAATTTAAGGTAGCTTTTAATTTCTTACCAAAAAATGGAAAAATAAATAAAAACACAGATGGCCCATTTTTCTCTTCGTTAAAGACAACAGTTTTCTTTCCTTCCTTTGGTGGTGACTAGTGAGTGAGACTTTTCATTTCCAATTCCAATACTTCCCCTAAATTTTCTTGGAATTATTCTTATTTTCTTTCCTTTTTACTGATCCGTGTTTGAACTTTGAACCCCAAAACCCCTTCCCTTCTACCCTTATATATACCACCCTTTTTTTACCCTCTGAAGTTCACTTTCTTAAAAGGCTCTGTTCTTGGCCTTTGTCTTTGTGAATCTGGGATTTTTGCTTTGGGGTTTTCCCTTTGAATCCTTTCTTTTAACATTGTTCTTCTTTTCGTCAAGAGTTTTTGCGTCAAACAGACCTTTAAAACCGGGGACTTGGTTTACAAACTCATAAAGCAGGCTTTTTACGAGTGGATGACATTGTTTTCATTGTGAATAGAAGAAGAAATCTCAAGTCAGTAGCCCGAGAGTTTGAATCTTGAAGATGTCAATTGACAACAGCGTGTTATGGCCGGTGAAATTCACCGAGCACAGAATTATTACCAAAAAACTCACTAAGACCTCGAATCTAAACCCCATAAATTCCTCCCAAAACCTGCAGAAATCTAATGGTCGCAGAAATATTCGGGTAACGGTAACTGACCCGGATGCAACAGACTCATCCGGCGATGAAGGCGATGAGGTTTTTGGAAGGCAGCGTGTTAAGAAATACATTCAAGAAATCAGTATCGAAAAAGCTAGTAAAACCAATGTCAATGGCATTACTAGTAAGCTTCAGGTCAAGCAGAAGCCACTGAAGGTAAAAGCGGATGGTGGTGGTGCTCGGAAGTTCAGGGGCGTCCGGCAGCGGCCGTGGGGTAAATGGGCAGCCGAGATAAGAGACCCGGCCCGAAAAGTCCGGCTTTGGTTGGGAACTTATGACACTGCTGAAGAAGCTGCTATTGTGTATGACAACGCTGCGATTAAACTCCGGGGACCGGACGCTTTGACCAACTTCAAAAATCCGGCGGCCGTAGAGGAGAAGCCGGAGAATAATGTGACTTCAGTTTCCAGCTACGAATCTGATAAAGAGTTGCATAAAGTTTCTTCTCCGACCTCCGTTCTCCGGTTCACAAGTACTCAATCTAGTGAACCGTCTTCCTCCGGCGAGTGCCCAGTTCTTGATTACTTGGATGTCCAGAATCAACAGAGTTACGAATCCGGATCCTGCCGTGACCCGGTTCAGGACCCGGAAGAATTTCACGGCGAAACAAGTATAATACCAGACAGTTCTAACGACTATTTGCCAATGGACGCTCAATTTTTGGATAATTTATTCAATTTCCAAACTCCAGACCAGACATTTTTGGACTTCCCCGATGATTTTGGAAGCGTTAATGAAGTTCCGGCTTATGATGACAACAGCTTTGAATTCACTAGTTTTGGGGATTTTAAGGATTCATTCAAAGAAGTGGACGATTATTTCAACGATTTGGGCGATTTTGCTTTTGCAGATTCATTAACGGAACTGTGATAAATCAGTCACGTTCTCCGTCGCCGCTTGCCATATCTTACGGCAAATTTTGTTCTCCGGCGAACGGATAGTATTATCTTTTTTCATATATTTTAATAACGTTCGAGTAAATTAAGGAGTTTATTTTTTTTTTGGTGCCTGTAGTATCTCCATTAAACTTTAATGCCATTGACAATTTTACATGTATTTCTTGTAACAAATAAATTTAATCTTTGTTTAATTTAAATTAATCTTGTTGTTGAATTAATTTGTGTGAATCTCGTGCTGCCAAATTGGAATTCTTTCTGGTGTTGTCCATTGACTAAAAATTGAGAATTGGGTGGTTATAGTTGTCGGAATTAAATTACGAAATCTTTTTCTTTAATTCAAAAGAGATTTGAACACATTGAAATTGGACATTATAGTATGTGAATTTGATGTTCCGTAGGCTTTTGGCAGAAACTCATTGCCTGTCTATGGCGGCAATAATACAAAGCTACAAATGAAAATTTGGACTTTGGTATTTAAGGTTGATAAAAATATAAAGTGGCTTACAATAATTAGTATGGACATGGCATTATTTGTCTTGCCGTCATCAATTATAAAGGGTAAATCTGACTTCTTATAAAATTAGAATTGACTTTCGAAATTGAACGAAACAGTTAAAAGGTTTATTGTGTTTATAGACCATATCGATGCTATTAAAATTTAGTTCTGTTTGTCGAAGATGTGGATTGGATGGATGGATCATGTTGAATCTATGTGAAGGCTGATTGCTCGAGTTAACAAAACATATTAATCCCTTGTTTGAATCTCGTTGCATTCTTGAATAGTGTTTTGATCTCATTTTAATTGCATATTTTTCAATAAAATAATATAACACGCAAATTCAAAAAATTTCTTTATTTTTTAACCACACATTTTCCATCAATACACTATTCAAAAACGTATATATATATAAAAGAGATTCAAAACAAACTCTAAGTGTCCGTTTGATTACAAATGTAGAAAATGGCCGGAAAGAAAATGTTTTATAGGGAATTGATTTCCTTAGAAATTATTTTACTAGGAATTATAATTAATTGTGTTTGATTGATATAATTTTTCATGGAAAATGTTGAAAGTTTGGTGTCCGTTTGACTTCGTTTTTTATGAAAATTGTCTATTAAAATAATAATGTTTTCTATCAATTGGGTCTAGAACTTATTCCAATTGAAAAAAAATAACAATACCGAATATCATTCGTTTGGCTTTGTTTTGCATGAAAATTGTCAGTAAAAGTGAATTTTTTTTTTTTTTTTACCACTATGTCTAGAATTTTTTCCAATTGCCAAAAAAAAAAAAATTATACAACATTCACCAGCATTAAGAAAGAAATAAAAAATTCAAGTTTTATTTTTTCTTTGCGCAGTGTTATCTAGTACTACTTATTTTGCAATGCAGCACTCATGGATAACGAATCTTAAGAAATTTGACATTCTCAAACGTTGTCTTCGCACCAACCACGTCCTAAATGTTCAAATTAATAATTAGAGAAACCTAAACCAAATTAAATATCTCGACTCCTTAATAATGTTGCATGTTCAAAATATATAAGATAAACGAAAATTCTACTCCAAATAATTTCTATTAGTGATCACAATGCTACGTAATTATGCCCTAAATGTAATTGTAATATAATTAATGGTAATTATTCATTGATTAAAAAGCAAATATCTTAGACACATCCCACACGTTGCATAGACGAAGTTAGTCCAATGATTATGTTTTAAATCATTTTGCATTTACTTTGGTTAAAGAACTATTTACGAGATCCTTTTCAATTTAAAAATTATTATCATTCAATCGATTTGATAATAAGAACTATTTACGGTCTCATAGTGTGATATTTTTGCGTGAGATGCATACAACTGATCAAGGGAATAAGATCGGTATTTTCTTCCAAAATCAGATCAAATTAATAGAATGAATTCCATTTAAAGTTCAACTAGTTTTGAGATTAAGATCCAAGAGAATTTGTGTCGCTGTAAATTAAATATTTTTTAAAAAAATTACAAAGTGCAATACTCGATATTAAGGTTACATTCTATAAATTAAAATAATCGTACAATTTTAAAAAAGTCACTACAAAAGATGGTATAGAGATTACGTGAATTTGTAAAGAATAATTGGACGATATATTTTCAATAAAATTACATGAATATTTTAAAGATTTTTTCTTAAAATTTTCCTTTTTTTCATTCTTAAAACAACATTATGAAAAGTACTTTTACCTGCCCATTTGACACGCCACAAAAGGTGGAAGAAAATTATGGTCCAGATTTTGGAAGTGATTGGAAAAGATTTATTATTTTTCTTATTTTCCACAAACATTTTTATTTTATTTTCATTTTAATTCTGGAGGGCCCCTTTTGATGGCTGTCTGAGAAACTGAGCTAAAAGATAGTAAGAAAGTCGTATATTTGTGAATCCAGCAAAGCAAATAAAGAATCCAATAGACTTAGAAAAAAGCAAATCCATGGATTTGAGTTGAAAGAATAAGTAGTCAAAATTACACTAGTAGAATTAGATATATTGTCCATCAATTTAGGTGCAACAATTCAATTGGTTTCCTCACTCATCAATGATTTATTATAGGTGTAAATTAGTTTGATCCGTAACTTGAGTACACCGCGGTGTGAGCAGCTTGTAGTTATAGTCGCATTTTTCGACAAGTCGGATTAATCTCAACACGTCGAGTAAATGATCGAGTTGGGGCACGAGATTTTCCTATCTTTTTCGCTATTTTCCAATTACACAAAAAAATTTAAAAAGCGTGCTGAAACAAAGATATTAAAACACACAAAGCAATTACACGGTTTACACCCTACTTTTTAAAAAAAAAAAAAAAAAAAAAAAGGGCAGTGGTCCTCCTCTGAAGAACAGTCACTATTTGAACTGTCTACACACACTCGTGTACAATCTTCCAAATTCAATTATGTGTCCATGAAGTATAAAAAAGTTCATTGTCCTTAGGGCGAGATCTAAGAAAGCAAGCAGCCTATCCCAATTTACATAGCTAATGTGCATCTCAACTTACACACTCACAGACATCGATATGATATTTCCTAGTACAGTCCAAGTGAACATATGTGTCCCTTTTATTCTTGAATCAATCTGTGGGGAAACTGAAGACTTCATATATACCAGTCTTTTATACTGCAAAGCTGAGTGGGATTCGTTTCGAGACATGTCAATAGGTATATCAAAGGTCAATTTGCAAATTGCCCTTTACTTTTATTTCTTTCAGAAAACGAAAAGGGGAAATAAAATCTGGTCAAACCAAAATGGAACAAAGATATTCTACAGGTCCACATATAAACAAAATCTTTCAGCCCCTGCTTGGGTCCACTAAAATGATTTTTTTTTTTTTTAAAGAAAAAAGAAAATATGGTTTAAAATGGTGATTCTTTAGAAAATGCGTGGTTAAAAAATAAGGAAAATTTTGTGTTTACGTGTAACATTATTTTATGGGATAATGTGATTGAAAGTAAATTTTGAAAAAATATATATTTTTGAAAAATGAAGCCCAAACAAGGGTTTGCATTTGTGAACTTTTTTTCTCAATTGGTTACATAACATATTAGAGTGTTGAATGTGATAAAAACCGATGTCATTGATTGTTTTAAGTACTGTTGAAATGAATGACAAACTGTGTATCACATCATAAAATGTAAAAAAAGCCATCGACCAAAGATGTAAGCATAACAAAATTATCAGTACCCTTATGGGATAGTAACGCGACAGTCGAGGAAGGGCTACTTGGACTAAAAAGGTGAGTTCCATAGAAATCACTAGGTTGAGAATGTGGCTTTTATGTGGATGTCAATTTCTAAAGGAAGGTAGCTTTCGAAAAGTGCAGACAACATCCCAAATTAGCTAATGAAGTAAAGTAAATGATGAGTTTATACAAGAATTGTGATCAGAGCCGACTTTTTTTTTTTTATTTATTTTTTACATAGCCTGCAGTGCAGAAACTGCTCAATAAGTGATTCTGAAATCAAGTGCTTTTTAGTGTCATTTACCCCTCTATTATTTCACACTTTAACGAGGAGAATAGTAATTTGTTGGAAAATATGTGGTTGAAAAAAAAAAAAAAAATTAATTTTTGTAATATTATTTTTTTGAAGAATTTGTAGTTGATAAAAAGAGAGAAAAATAAATTTTAATTTAACGAGAGCCAAACATGGACTTAATGAAAAGGGATAATAGTTTGGTGGACATCTTTCAATTTGGTCCCCCACTTGCACAAATACTTATGATTTTAGCCTCACTTCTCATAGATTCTGTTTGCAGGTGCATCCCCCCGTTGATATGAAGTGTGCTATAGCTAAGTAAATAGCTCATTTATGACCTTTTGTCTATTTTCGTGAACACGTACGTATTTGCATTCGAAAGTAAGGATTTTATATTCAAAAGCAGGGTCCCATCGAACTACCTTAGAGCGAGTAGAACGAGTCAGGTACGTGAAATTATTTTTTAAGATCGTCGGATCCTGAATAGTACATAAAAGTTAACGATTTAATCGCAAAAATTTGTGTCGTTATATAACAGGTAAGTAAATTTAAAGCTCTATACTCGACACAATTAGAAGAAGACATGCATTGAATAAAAAATTTCAGGTGTTACGTGATTTTCTGATGTTTTCATATCATAAGATTTCGCTATTTATATAATTATTTATCATAATCAAGAGTCAACACTAACAATTTCCCACATGGTTTTGGGTCACTTTTTGTCAGTCATTATTAATTGGACTGTTTAGTGGGCTGGTGCCTGTTAAGTAGGACCCATTTACCGACAAGCAGACTATGGGCCCAATTATACGGCAACAGTTATTTGATTATTTCTACAATGTACTAGATAATTTATTAACTTTATGAAACGAGTTAAAAATACATATTAGTCTGAATTACTTTAATTTCAAGTCAAATTGAGCACGTTATGGTATAATTACTTCCGATTAAATACCCAGATTAGTTTTGACCAAAAAAAATGTACGTAAATCAAGAGTCTGTTTGGTAGAGCTCAAAAGCCGATTAAAATTGAAAATATAGTCATTATTGGATCTCACTCATCTAATAAAAGTCAACAATAACGACCAATTTTTCAATTTTAATCTAATTTTAATCTCTACCAAACACACTCCAAATTTGAGTTGAACTTTAGTCCAAAAGTTTTTCTTTATCTATAATATATTCAATATAAGATCAAATGAGAATCGTTTTTGGACGATTTTAACCATACTATAATTCAATTATTTCAATGATACCTTACTTTTCATTTTTCAATATGTGTTTAATTTATTTAATCATTTAGTTACCATCAATATACATGTAAATTTGACAGATTTATTTCATCAGTGTGCTTTCATTAATGTATGAATTCCATATTATTAATTCTCAATTAATTAACATTAACATTCATTGAATTAATATTCATCTTCGTTTACGCATTTCAATGTTATTAATTCTATTTATAAGTTAATTAGAATTTCATATTTCACATGTATGTATACCAATTAACATCTGGTTTTTCCCATAAGCGTAATTTTGTTTACAAACGTAAAAATACTTAAATATTTGAACAAATACTACATTTATATTTTTTATGAAGACTTTGGTACAATCCAAAAGATAGAATGACAAAAAAAATTATCTCGATAGCTCGAGAGATTAAGGTAAGATAATGTTTAGTATAATTATTACGTTGATGGAAAAAATATTATTAAGACTATAAATAATAATCTAGAAAATTATTAATTGGGAAAATTTGAGTAAAGTGCAATTTAGAAATCATGAGAAAGTTTTAAGAAGCATAATTTGAATCCCTAGGACCATTGTAAGAATGACTCGTAAACAGAAGTGATTTTCAGTTACAAAAAGTGCAAAATTTAGGAACTAAATTATAAAGTAGTGAACAGACACACGATAACGTGATGAGTTAAGATTATATAGTGATGATGCTAGAAATCGTACCTGGGTCAACCCGAACCGATATGAAGAGCTCCAACCGATACGCCTCCAATACCTAAAACAAAGGCGTCGAGGTGTGTCCTCGAAGCCCCTCCGATGCTTAAATTAGACAGAGGATTAGGAAATCAAGTCTCCGTAAACTGTTGATGTATATGTGAATATGAAAAACGTACCTTAACAGTGGAGCTGGGTTGCATATTTATAGATGCCGGAGGGGAGAGTCCTAGAAGGATTGAACTTCCTGTAGTTGGAATTATGGTAGGTATTTGTGTCGTGTTAGGATTGCGGTATTTGAGATGGGATAGAAGTCGTAGTGAACTAGGAGAGGGGGCGCGTGAGGGGTCGGGAGTCCCTTCGAACCAACTCGATACCCACACTCGAGGTCGAGCTTGGCCCACGTTTTGTGGGGCCTATTTGGAGAATGAAGTGATCGGGCTCGAGGAACGAGGTCGGGGGTAAATTACGCATATCATATAGTGATACAAAATATAACTAAACTCTAATGATTTTGATTCGAGAACCTTTTGATAAATTTCAGAATAAAGTGAAAATAAGTTTTAAGGCCAATAATGTATTTGGACCAAATGTGTATTTATTGGAGGATCGAGAATTACCCTATCAATATTGGACTCATTTCGAAACTCGAAATAAATGGCACATTGTGGACACGAGAAAAAAAATTATAATAAATCAAATTCAAGTTATAACTCATTGAAATAAACTATATGACGTATAGTATTAGTTTTCAAATTAAACCATATTATCGTAACAATATTGAGATTATTTGATAGCTCGTAATTAATCATATATATTAAATCCGAGGAAATTATTTTGGATAAGATCAAACTAAGTTAGAATCGATCAAGAATTTATAGTTAAATAATTTTTTAAGTAATCCATCTTTTAAAAATTAGTAATATAATTGGGCATTCATATAGTATTTTTTAATAGGTCTTGCTACTAAACATAATGGATGATATAAATGATGACCAAACACACACATGGGAGGTCAACATTTGTCAAGATCCACATGCAAATGTGAGGGTGGTGTCAACTCCTATGTCAAGCTTTTGGACACTTCAGCAAAATCCTTTTCCAATGAGGCCCTAGGCTATCGCCTAGTTGGCTTTGGCCTAGGGCCGACCTTGGGTTGTGGCAGAAATGGTGAAGCCAATTAGGGGTGTTCTGTAGAATGATGATGATTTTGGCTGCGGTGGTGGTGGAGGATTTGAAAGATTGGAGTGAGATAATTGATTTAGCTTCTTTTTTTTTCGTATTTTGTGTTAGAAATGGTAAAAGATTGTTTAATAAAAAGTTTATATAATAGAAAACTATGGTTCTTTAAAATGTGTTATTTAAATGCATGATAAAAATGGAAGATTGAAAAGGAGGGCTGTGGCATAATAAAACCAATTTCAACCCGCACAAAAGGCATAATTTTTCTGGGCCACAAACTTTGAATGGGCTCACAGCCCAGATGAAACTATTGAACACACGCAACGTTGAATATAATTAGACAGTATTTATGATTTTTATTATTAATATTACTAGGTATAAGCAACTTGCAATGCACGTTTGCTTAGTTTATATTTAATAGTTTTGTTTAAGAATTAATTTGTTATTAATAAAGATGTAATTTCTTTGGTTAATTAAATAATTAATGATGTAATGTTTATATAATTGATAAATAATTAAATAAAGTGCTTCTCTTTGTCATTTCCAACCCAAAATTACGAACAGAAAACTCAAGGTATGTTAAGGGGTAAGAAGATGAGTTTACTTAGACTCCATTTGATTCTCATTAATGTAGAATGAGAATGAAAAATATAGTTGTTATTGGACCCCACACAAGAGATAGAAATTCAAAATTGATAGATTGATGTAATGGATAACAGTCATATTTTTCATTTTTATGGGTTTTTAATGAGAAACAAACGGATGCTTAAACTTTTTGCATGACTTAAGTATTTACTCTTTTTTAAGTAATAATGCAATTCATTTTATCGCTAAAGTATGATATGTATTACAATAATATATATATATCATGTGTTAGACTCAGTATTGGTAAGTGACGGGTAAATTTTCGAGAATGAAAATATTTTAAGGGGGTGAGAATGTAATACCTCGAAAATTTTCATAAAATATAATTCAATTTTTATATACTATATTTTAATATTTTGAAAGTTAGGGACTAAATGATACATGTACCAAATTATATTTTATTTGTGTCAAATATTTAGATATTGATGGAGTTATCGTAAATATATGAATATTGGTCTCGTTGGATAAATCGTAATTAGATACATAAATCAGATTCGAGAAAAAATCGATTCGGATAAGTTAGCTCAAAGATATTTTATTTTGAAAGAATTATCAAAAGCTAATTTATTTTTATTATTATTTAATTATAATTTTGAAAGTAAGGGGTGGTGAAAAAAGATTTTCCGTTAAATCAAAGAAATTCCGTTAGTTTTTCCGTTAAATCAAGAAATTCCGTTAGTTTTTCCGTTAAACCAACAAATTCCGTTAAATAGACACTTTTTATATATACTAGGGGTAAGCAACGTGCAATGCACGTTTGCTTAGTTTATATTTAATAGTTTTGTTTAAGAATTAATTTGTTATTAATAAAGAGGTAATTTTTTTGGTTAATTAAATAATTAATGATGTAATGTTTAAATAATTGATAAATAATTAAATAAAGTGCTTCTCGCTGTCATTTCTAACCCAAAATCACAAACAGAAAAATGTATGTTAAGGGGTAAGAAGATGAGTTTACTTAAACTCCATTTGATTCTCATTAATGTAGAATGAGAATGAAAAATATAGTCGTTATTGGACCCCACACAAGAGATAGAAATTCAAAATTGATAGACTGATGTGATGGATAACGGTCATATTTTTCATTTTTATGGGTTTTTAATGAGAAATAAATGGAGGCTTAAACTTTTTGCATGGCTTAAATCTTTACTCTTTTTTAAGTAATAATACAATTCATTTTATCGCTAAAGTATTATATGTATTACGATAATATATGTATATCATGTGTTAGACTTAGTATTGGTAAGTGACGGGTAAATTTTCGAGGATGAAAATATTTTAAGGGGGTGAGAATGTAATACCCCAAAAATTTTCATAAAATATAATTCAATTTTTATATACTATATTTTAATATTTTGAAAGTTAGGGACTAAATGATATATTTATCAAATTATATTTTATTTGTGTCAAATATTTAGATATTGATGGAGTTATCGTAAATATATGAATATTGGTCTCGTTGGATAAATCGTAATTAGATACATAAATCAGATTCGAGAAAAAGTCGATTCGGATAAGTTAGCTCCAAAATATTTTAGTTTGAAAGAATTATCAAAAACTAATTTATTATTATTATTATTTAATTATAATTTTGAAAGTAGGGGTGGTGAAAAAAGATTTTCCGTTAAAAATAAGAAATTCTGTTAGTTTTTCCGTTAAATCAAGAAATTCCGTTAGTTTTTCCGTTAAACCAACAAATATATAGAAAGAGATAAATATATGTAGTGTGGGTTAAAGTACTCAGTTCAGTCCGATTCTAGTTATTAAAATTGAGAACCTTCTAATAGGGCGGCATTGTTTTTGATTAGTCTTTCTAAAATTTAATTTGTTTTTTTGGATGAAAATTGGAATTCTTTATTACATGTGCAAACTCCAAAATTTAATTGGTTCGACAAACTACCACTTGTAACTCTTTGGAATTCATGTTTATTCCTTTGACTGTCTTAATTTTAGTTTGATAATTTTGATTCTATCTTTTTGCACATTAAGAGAAACGAGTGGAGAATTTAGATACTTGTTAAGTCTATGTTTGATTTTTATTTCTCTCTCTCTCTCTCTCTCTCTCTTTTATACGATTAATTTCAATCATACATTCACACAATAAAATTTTCTGCACAGAAATTCAAAATTTTTTTTTTTCATACTTTTAAACCACACATTCTCCTAAAATGCTATTCAAAACTTTATTTTTCTTTTTAAAGAATGGACACCAAACATGGGCATTACAGCTCCGGAACAATTATATACTCCATAGATATGCAAATTTTATAACTTTAGTTGAAAAAATCCAACCGAACCAAAGCCATAACGAGCAGGCTTAGTCCTTTTGGGATGGAACCAATAATTTCATTTAGAAATACTTATTAATACATAGTTCAATTAGGTTCTTTCCAGAGTCAAATTGAATCAGATCGTGCCTATCCCTATATAATACTATTGTCAAAATTGAAGTGTGTGATTTTAGGAATCTTAAATTACTTAGAATGTGTCTGGTGCAGATTTTTATCCACAAAAAATGACTTTTCTGTCCGTTATTTTCAAAAGTGGTCAACAATTTTTGACTACATGTGAGTTATGTGGGACTCACCGACCATTGGTAACGATCAAAAAAAGATTGAAAATCCAAACATTCAGCTGCACTGGCCTTATAATCGTAATGTAACTAATTAGTTAACAAACCTCGAATATGAGAACAGCAGGTTAAGTTTATATGCTAGACTAAAAAGTTATTAAAAAAAAAAAAGTTGAAATTTATTTATTAGCATGCACATGCAAACTAAGTATTGATCGATCAAAAGAAGTTCTAAAAATAAGCTGGCATACAACAATTTATTACCAAACACATGATAGAGAAGGGGTGGCAGCCACCACTGGCCTGGCCAACAAAACCGGTGGTGCAACGCCAGCTCAGCCGTTAAAAAAATGCCAATTTCTATGGCTTCCCCGTTTTCTTCTCCACAAACCCGCTTTACACTACAATAAATTACACAAATTCTTCATCAAAATTCCTCGGCCTCCTCCAAATAAATCCAGGTTGTAGTTTCTCTCTCTACATTCTCTCTCTGCGACTCGAAACCGGCTTTACGTGCCAGACGTTGCAGGGAGAGAAATAGAAAGAGGAGAGTGAGAGAAAACAGGATCAATGGCGGTGATCAACAGAGCTTCGATTCGATTGGTGGCGCTTTTCTCTATCATCTTGGCCGCCGCCACTTTCCCGGCCACCATGGCTCAGCCTGCAGAACAGTTTGCTCCGGCACCTTCTCCCACCAGCGATGGTACATCTATATACTCCCCCTCTATATCTCTCCCTCCCTCTCTCTCTCTATTTTATCACGATTTCAACTGTATATTTCATCAACTTTTATCAAAATCTAAAAACCCGTTTGAGCCATATTTTTTCTTAAGAATGAATTTTGGAATAGAAAATTGATGGAAAATGTGTGGTTGAAAAATAAAGAAAAATTTTGGGTTCATTTGAGAATGTGTAGTTAAAAAGAAAAGAGGAAAAAACGTATTTTGAAAATAATGGGATCAAACAATGACAAAATCTAATTTTTAACAACATCAATTGGGGCTAAAAAATATGTGCATGCTCAATTAGGATGGCTGGAGTTTCAGACAATGCTTCTAATGATAAAATATTCATTTAAAACCATATAAAAATTTTAAATATATGACAGATTTGATTAAATTATAATTTTACTTGTCTTTATATTTTTGTAGGGACTGCAATAGATCAAGGCATAGCCTGCATTCTAATGCTTGTGGCTTTGGTGCTGACCTACATTATCCACTAATTTTTATTTTTTTTTATTAATTGATCATCGCCACCACCTCCATCGAAATGCAGCCCAGATCTTGATCATCACTGAAGGTGATAGAGAGAGAAAAGGGTAATTTTTTCCAGCGGTTCAATTAATTAGTATATTGCCAATTATTTAATAAGATGGTTCTTTTTGTTATTTAGGCAGTTAATTAATTAATTAATAATGCTCTTATTTTTAGCCCTTTTTAATGTGGGGTGGTGTATGCAAAAATGTATGAGATAATTGTATTCTTGTTTGCTAAAAATATCCATTTCATTTATGCACGGAGTGTAATAAGAAACAATCATGCTACATGAACATAATCATTGACATAATGCTACATGACAATTTATTATTGTACTGTTTAAAACACAATCAGCTTTTTCAACCAATCACATCTTGTCAACATCTATTTTGTCAACCATTATGTCACATAAAATAGATGTAACTTTTATCAATATCGAGAGCACAATATATACATAAAATTAAATCTTTTTATCTGAAAGGGTTTATTAGCAATTCATCCTCAACTAAGGAATTGGTTACACATTCATGGTTTCAATGTGGTTTTGCGTTGATTGGAGCCGAGTTTTCTAAAAGGATGAGATCCAAATTCGATGATCTTCAATAAGAAAAGAACTTACGTTGGTATGCAATTCCCAAAGAACCCATGTATAGAAAAGTAGATATATAGTCCTGTTTGATGGAGATTAATATCGAATTTTTATTAGATTTTGATAAAAGTTGATTAAATGTGTTTAAAAAAATTGTAGATCCCATAAAATATTTGGTTAAAATTAGTTATTGACTACAAAATATTAAATTTTAATTCCGACCATACGGGAACATAGTATCCATTTTCCACATTTTCAGATTATCTTTTTTCTTATTTTTAATATCAATAACACTAGTTGAAATAAGTTTTGAGTTTTCCTCTTTCCATGATTGCATTATTATTTAGTTAAAAAAATAGCTTGTAATTTTAAAATTAAACAAATTTGATCCAAATTTTTAGTATTGTGAATTTGTGATAAATATTACTAGCATAAAAATATATAACAATAATTTTCAAATGGGCAAAACAGTCCAAAAAGTAAAAAATGATACTGTAAAATGTTTGGGAACCTACCTGCAACAAGAAGCATGTTTGGACACCTTCTTTCCAATTTTCTCTCTCTTTTTTTATTATATATTAATTTTTTAAATTATCATAGAATCAAGAAATTGGGTAAGACCCGCAGTATTGTACTTTAGACTAAATTTTAACCTCTTATTCATACTATCCAACATTCTTCATAATCCACCCTACCAAACGAGTACCAATAAGTCACTAAGAGTTGGACAATCCATATAGGTTACACTAACACAAAACCAATAGAGCGGATAAGAGAATCAGTTACACTGAAAAACATCCCATAAAATTGATTGCAAGAACTGCAAAGATTCATCGACTAAACTGAGATTTACTCAGCAAAAATTGGTCTCACCAAAATGACCAAAATTTTCCAAAATTTCTTCTCGATTAAAATCCTGAGTTACAGGTAACTAAATCGACAAACTTCTCAATTTAAATCCAGAGTTACAGGTAACTAAATCGACAAACTTCTCAATTTAAATCCAGAGTTACAGGTAACTAAACCGACGAACTTTGGGTCAGAAAAATAAATGAGAAATTATTTCCATGTGCAAATGGCTACGACAGACTACCATTTCAAAACTGTTCCATCTATATCCACATCAGAATTACCAAACTGCTTCGTCCAGAATAAAGGTGGCCTCGTGTAGCAACTATGACCTTCTGAAGAAGGAAAGATGTCAATATAAAGTCAGCAACTCGTCGCATTTCACTAAGTAGCATACTGATGATGTAGGATGTACTTCACAACTTCGTAAAATGAAACCACGATCCCTACGGAAGGACCAGCACGGCCAACACGCGGACCAACACCTGTAAACAGTCCTTTCATACCTCCATCCCTGAACAGATTATAAATTAACTTCAGATTTCTGACCATGCATAACGTGCTTGAATAAGCTCAAGTAATTTAATCTTCGAGAAAAATAAGTTCAAATTAATAAATTCAGTTGTTGATCAAAATCAAACTAATTTACTCATGTTGACAGTAAAGTAAGACTTTCGAAATAATAACAAATTTAGGTATTCAAAAAAGTGTTCCCAAAAAGTACTGTTACTTATTTTAACCTAACCCAAACATGCTAGTATATGGAAAGGAGAAAAACCCACATGTTGTATGTTTAATATTATTAATAATAATAGTTTAAACACGAAATTGTAGACAAAAATATGCAGGGTGATTATTTGGATGAACTCCAATGCATAGGACCTACTCATTCATCAGGCCAGTGAAGATTCGTGCTGAATGAAAAATCTGAAAGTATAAAAATCAATACACATCTAACAAAATTATGCAAGCTTAAATTACATTTAAACAGTAAGCCAACTTGGGAAAAAGCTTTAGATAGAAGGTTCAAATTAACTTGGGATGTATAGGTGGATGTGAACTTTTCACCAATAAACTGAATTAGATCATAATAAGTAGGTCAGCAAAATAAGACTTGAGACGTTCATGTTCAATGCATGCATTACATATTGTGGTCAGACATATATGCTAAGACATACCTCCAAACCTCCACCAGTGTCTGTCTTGTCGTCATCCTTAATGCCCTCGTTGGATCTTTCTGGAAAATGCAAAAAAATAAAAATAAAAACCAAATTTGAAAAAAAAAAAAAAAAAAAGAAAGAAAAAGAAAAAGTAGCGTATGGATATATGTTAAAATACAAGATCACATTTTCGAAGGAGTAACCCTTGAGAAAATGGAACTCAAAATTTTTCTAAATGGCGGGAGATATCTACATTCCAAATTTTTTACAATTATAGGATCAGCTCTAACATTTATAAAGTTCACGAAATCACATAAATTGTATTAGTAATACCTAGACTGGCTCTGCACAACCAAATTGAAGTTAGGGTCATATCTTAGCTTCTGTAGATTGTTATGTCACTTCACACAGCCCTTATATTTGGCATTTATGGAAAAACATAAATTTAGATTGATTGCCAAACTCAAAGTAGTAGCAAAAATAAAAGTATCATCTAAGATCACGTGTCAGCCCTAGTTACAGCCTAGAACATTCATCATGCAACATTTATTATTTAGAAAAAAATCATATGCTTAACAAAAGAACCACTTAGAAAGAACAGATATGTATCGTCACTGTATAAAATCCTAAATGTAAGGAATTCAGACTAAATTCCAGAAGATTATTTTTGGTTCAAGGGAAAACCTCAATTTGCCTTCGAGTCTTTGCAACGTCAAGTGGACATGTAGCAGCAGCAGCAAGGCTCCCAGCAACAAAACCAGCAGTGAAATTTGCCCCAAGTACACTAGCTGCATTAGCGTCATCTCCCACGTGACTCAGAAGCCTCCTCCTTACCTATAACAGAGAACTTTTAATATCAAAGCTCTTGGGTAAAATGTATGCAAAGATTCTGATATACAAGACAATAGCAAGCCTTACTGGCTCAAGAGTTGACCAACAAATGGCAGAGAAAGGAACATCACGAGCAAGCTGTGCCCCAAGTCCAGTCCACAGGACACGGTAGTTTTGCACTGCAACAGAATAAGATATGACGAGTTGAATCAAGTCCGTCCATATGAATCTCCTCATAAATGTCAGGAATTGAAAAGATTGACACATTCTATATATTAACAACAACAAATTTTATTTGAATGACAGAAAAAGCCAGAAAAATCCCGTAATAGCTACAAAAGCTGGAACCCTACCTTACCAAAAAAAAAAAAACTTGCCTAGAGATAGAAGAGTTTTCTTTCATTTATGAGGTCTAACTGGATATCTGAAGGGGAAAATTTTAATTTTCCTTCAGTTAAAGAATTTTGGGAAAACGATTGGCATAGCCATAAAACCTAAGTTGATTTCGAAGCACAAGTCTTTGGTTGCCTGATTTTTGAAGAAATTATTAACTCTCAGTTTAATAAAATCAACCTTCTTTAATAAGCTAAGAATATCAACTTACAGCTGTTAGTGAAGCTAGTCGTGCTCTTGACCTGGTAGATCACCTCAATTAAAGTCTTCCATACTCCAGGAGGCTTCTTACCACAATCCTTGAATGCCTGTATACCATGTTGATAATTATTATTAGAAAAGAAAGATGGGAAGAACATATGAAAGAGAAAAACAAAAGGCAGCTTTATAAATATTACCTGCATACGTGTTTTGGCAAGTTCAATGGGGTAGCAACTGGTGCAAGCTAAAGATCGAGCCAATGAGCCTGCCATCAATGGAGTATATGGTGTCAAGCTTGGAGCATTTTGTGCAGTGAATTCCTCTAACTGGTTGCGGAAAATGTCATAGCACGGCAAGTAGATGCCCACCTGTTTAGAAAACAGAGAAGACTTCTCATCTGAATAATCTATGCAGAAATCTCATTTTAACATGGGACGAATAATGGATTTTACTGCTGTGACCATTGGCCTCAGTAAACCAAAGCTTACAGTGGGTACAGCAAGAGCTAAACCAGCATTTGTGCCTCTCCACAGCCTAGAAATACCTTCCTGTAAAGCACACAACCGTTACATGTCCAAGAATATTAAAATGGTAGTTTGTACAAAGCCCAAGGTTGATTCATTTAGGTTAACACATCTGCAAAAACATAGTTTGAATAAAAGTAGCCATCACCACACTACCTGTCGAATAATTTTATAGAAGACATCCAATGTTCCTTTGTACTGGAAACAATCAGGAGGGCAAATTGATACAGTACCATGAACACCAGCACGGGTGCATGATGGAGAACATCTTAGATCTGCAAACATCTAGCACATACATTGCAGTAAGCTCAGTTGCACTGCATATGCCATAAAGGACAAGCAAGAGGAATTGAATCCACCAGATAAACTATGCTTCTGAATGGCAAACATTTCAACAAGGTTGACTAGATATCAACCTAAATACATGTAAGTATTCTTTTTATAAGAAAACAAGGTAACAGGCTGGCAGCATCAAAATTAGAACGAAGAATTAACTTTGAAATGGGTTGATTTGATGAGATGTAACAAAATGGCATTTTACAAGATTAAGATGTAAGTTAAATCCTTCAATCCATGGATCTAATGTCACGTTAAACGCATTTTCACCACTCTAAGATCCCTTTAAGGCTCTGACATCCATTCAACTAAGTGTTGAGACAGAAAAAACTAACTTGTTATAATGACAAAGATTTACATAATTACATTCAACAGCTGTTAGTCCAAGCAACTTTAAATCAGATAAAAATACAGACTCTTGAAGTACAAATTACCATAGTTGGAACTTGAAGGTCAAGAACAGAATTAAAATTTATTTTTTGTTTAAGTATTACAAATGTAAAGAGTCAAAGTACCCCGTTACTTTGTGTGACCTATCAAGTCAATAATTTCGGAAACAAAAATTTTGTCTGAAATTTTGTTTACACAATTACATATGCTGGTTGCTTGTAGAATGAAAACTGGATCCACTGATACCTAAACAATGTACGATGGAAAATTAAAGAGAAAATGCACTAGTTCTGTAATTAGGGGCACCAGAATTTTAGGTTAAGAAATGAAAGATAATATTACATACCATATTCGGTCCAAAAAAGGCCATGCGACTTGTAAGATTACTCAATGGATGAGAGTAAGCAACTCCAGCAGCCTGTGCTTGCAACCTCGTCTGCAAACGAATTATTAGAAAGCATATTCAAAGATACAACTTAATTTCCACATCCAGCTGGGAGAATTATGGTTAATTTAAAATTATGTTTTCTGCCTTGCAGGTTCAAGAACTCATAACAAATACAGTGCGACAACTGCACTCTATTTAGAAATGTATAGTCATAAATTCACAACATACAAGGGAAAACAAAGACTGTGCCCCAGTTTGGGCTCCATTAAAATGAGATTTTGGAGAAACATATATTTTGGAATAATGATTTTTTGGGAAATGTGCAGTTAAAAATAAGGAAAAGTTTTGAGTTTATGTGTAACATTATTTATAGGAGAATGTGTTGTTAAAAACGAGTTTTGAAAAAAAAAATATATATTTTGGAAAAATGGAGCCTAAACAGGTAATATAAAGTGAAAGAATACAAATTGACGATATGTAAGGGAAACGGGATGACTCCAACATTTGCTATAAATGCCTACAATAGAGCTTAATCAACCAAAAAGTGTTTCCACACAAATCAGAAAAGAAAAATGCAATACATTAGGAATAATTTTTCACTTCAAAATATGATCTCCATTCTCTACCCATTGAGAAGAAGAAACTCTCTTATGCAATCAACCAACAACTTGACCCGCAGAGACATTACTAGTACAAGCAGATACTGGAATGACAATATGGAAAACTTCAACATGAAACATTATTGCACCTTGACAACATCAAGTGGATTAACAAGAATGGCTGAGAGAAATGCAGCACCAGCAGCCGAAAAAGCACGCTCAGGCAAGCCCAATTTTCCATCAGAGGTGGTGTTCAAATTGTGAGACTGAACCTGCTTAGGTAGAGCAGCTTCAACTCCATCCATGATCACCATTGATTCAGACATCAATGTGACACTTCTATCAATATCAACCATTCTAGATGGTTGATCTGCTGTGTTCATCCATGGATTTCTGTTATGCTTCGATTCTTCTACCATCTTCCGATTAATCTCTCTTTTCAAATAGAAATATAAACCCGACTTAAGATAAATTGACCTGAAAATCAATGATTCCGAAATGGTCATATTTCCATTTTCCCAGAACAGACCATTACATATAAGCACCCATTCAACATTTTTACTCATAAAATAGGTCTTCCAAATGACAACCGTCCACCGTGATTGGGGAAAGAAGAGGAACAAAATCAAGATATCAATGAAAACAAATCATATGACACAATGAACAATAACTTATATTTCTAAGCACATAAACCAAATAAAAAAGTTTCATTTTCAGGAAAAATATACAACCAGAAATTTCAAGACCCATAAATCCTCTTCGCCCAGAAAGTCTAAAAAACTAGATAATATTCAGAAAAAAATAATAATAATTGATCTCCACAATTAAATTAGAATATTACCAAAAAACACCAAAATGACGAAATAAAATAAAACCTAGAACAGTATGCCCTAAAGGACAAATAGAAAGTCGGTTTCCTACAATAACATACAGTATATATCTACAAGTCAAATGATTAAACACATACACGTACATATTATTCAGGAAGATGAATTGTAATCGACCTTTTATATTTAAATTATATTATTACCAACCAAAATGAAGAAATAAAATAAAAACCAGAACAATATGCCCTAAAAAATAAAAAAAATAAAAAATGGATTTCCCATCATAGCAGCATAGACTATATATCCATTGACGATTTTGAATAGATACATACACACATATATATACCTGTTGATCTCGGCTTATAATTACAACGTGGTGTGGTGACTAAATCGCACTGTTATACCGGTTTTCCGTTTGTTATTAATGAGTGGAAGCAGATTTCTTCAAATTGATTGGAGAAAATACTGACCCCCCAACTATAGAGAGCTTAAGGAAAACCCAGAATTAGGGCTGCGTTTGGGCCCGCCTTCTAGAATTAGATTTTCTCAATTTTTTCAAGTTTATAGAAAAGACACGTAGCGGCAGCTCCGCCTCCGAGGGGATATTTCACTAAGGGCTTATTAGCACAAAACGTCCCTACGTTTGATAGTTAGTGTGCAAAACATCTCAACGTTTCATTTTTTTGCATTTTCGCCCCTATTTCAACGTTTCAGTGTGGAAAACGTCATTTTCACTATTTTTCCGTGTAAAATGACCAATTTACCCTCAAATTTAAATAAAACAAAGAAAATGAAATGAAAAATAAAAAAATAAATTGTAATTATACTCCCAAACTTTTTAAAAAGTGCAAGTGGGTCCAAAAGTCTTATTAAAAGGCTTAAGCACAAAACGTCCCTACGTTTGACACTTAATGCGGAAAACGTCCCTACGTTTCAAACATGTTTGTATTTGCTCAATAGCACAAAATGTCCCTACGTTTGACACTTATTGCGTAAAACGTCCTTATGTTTCATTTCTTTTTACATTTTCGTCCTTATTTCAACGTTTCATTGCGGAAAACGTCATTTTCACTATTTTTCAATGTAAAATGACCAATATACCCTCATATTTAAATAAAAAAAGGAAAATAAAAATAAAAATAAATTACAATTGTGCTCCTAAATTTTTTAAAAAGTGCAAATGAGTTCAAAAATCTTATTAAAACATATAAATCATCAGTCTTTTCCTCCTCCCTTAGCTTTATTCTCCCTCCACCACCTAAACTACCAGACCTCACCATTCAAACCGTTAATGCTGGCCACAACTATCAGCCCCATGATTGTAGAAGGAGGTGAGATGGTTTGAATGGTGGTGGGGTCTGGTGGTTTAGGTGGTGGAGGGAGGATAAAGCTAAGGGAGGAGGAGAAGACTGATGATTTGAATGTTTTAATAAGATTTTTGAACTCATTTGCACTTTTTAAAAAGTTTGGAAAAGCACAATTGTAATTTATTTTTATTTTTATTTTCCTTTTTTTTTATTTAAATATAAAGGTATATTGGTCATTTTATATTGAAAAATAGTGAAAATTACGTTTTTCCACAATGAAACGTTGAAATAAGGACGAAAATATAAAAAGAAATGAAACATAAGGACGTTTTACGCAATAAGTGTCAAACGTAGGGACATTTTGTGCTATTGAGCAAATACAAACATGTTTGAAACGTAGAGATGTTTTTCGCATTAAGTGTCAAACGTATGGACGTTTTGTGCTTAAGCCTTTTAATAAGACTTTTGGACTCACTTGCACTTTTTAAAAAAGTTTGGGAGTATAATTACAATTTATTTTTTTATTTTTCATTTCATTTTCTTTGTTTTATTTAAATTGAGGGTATATTGATCATTTTACACTGAAAAATAGTGAAAGTGATGTTTTCCATACTAAAACGTTGAAATATGGGCGAAAATGCAAAAACAATGAAACGTTGGGATGTTTTGCACACTAACTGTCAAACGTAGGGACGTTTTGTGCTAATAAGCCTTTCACTAAAGGTTAATCAACTTACAGGTTTATTTCATGTGAGCCATCCAACTTCAATAGATTGTATAATTAAATACCCTTTCAATTGCATAATTATCATCTAAAAATTAAATATCGAATAAATCGAATTTCCATGATTTAATCAAAATAAAAAGAATTGAAATAAGTAATGACAATGGAATAAAAGATTGTTCAATTTCCATTGTATGTAATAATGTATAGAATAATAAATATTTTTTTTATTGTACTAGCCATATATCTTTTCACGATAAAGTTTGTATTTAAAACTTTAAGGTTGAGATGCTTATTTAATTGGGCAAATTAGGCCCAGTGCCCTAAAAAAATAATGAAATTGATTAATACCCTGTTAACTAATTAAATCTTTTAAGAACGTAATTAATACTTTAAAACCCTCCTCCTAAAACCTCGCAAGCTCCTGAACACAAGCACAAACAAAGGAATATCAATTATAGCCATAACTCTACGCCAACAAACCCAAGAAAGGTATATATAGTTTGAGTAGCTTTTACTAAAGAAAAAGAATCAATTCCCTTTTCTTGTAGCTTTTGATTTTCAAGTTATTTTTTCCATTATGGAACGATTAATAGCAAAGCGGAAGCAATATCAGCAACAACATGCATCTGCACCATCGTCGATAGTGTCGTCGAGGTCGTCAACGAGGTCTCAGGCTGCTATAACTCCCCCTCTTTCTCCTCATCCTCCGTCGACACCGTCACCTCAGCCGCCTAAAGAATCATTTGCCCACTGCTATAAGTTCTTCTGGCCACTTCTATTGGCTATTAATTTCGCTGTCGGTGGTCTGTTTCGACGTCTCTATTTGTATATTTATGTTTCATGTATTTGTGTAGGTAAATGGTGTCTTTGAACGTTGAATCTAGTGTATTTGTTACATTGGCCGTGTTTAATAAATGTTTCATTTTTACCTGACTCACTCGGGAATGACCTATTTTGGGGTTTTCATTTTACCCCATATCTTTGATTTTTCCATCAGATATTGTTTTTGGGACTCATATTTAGAAATTGGTTTTTGGGTTTGGGAGATATCTGGGACAGCACTCATACCAACTTGAGGGAAATGCTGTCAAGATTCAAATCATTCGAAGAGGGACCTATATTGGTGTAATTTGTGTCACGTTTTTTATTTTATTTTTTTGCTTTTTTGAGTTTGTCACATTTTTTATTGTCTGTCACATTTTTTAATTTGTGTATCTTCTTTTAATTTATGTCACTTTTTTTGAATTCGTAATTTTTTTTAAATTTCTATCATTTTTCTTGAATTTTTGTCACTTTTTTAGTACTTGTCATTTTTTTGTCACTTTTTTTAGTTACCTTTTTAAATTTTATCCCTTTTTTTTTATTAACAAACATAAATTTTTAATAAAAGTGACAATATATGTCATTTTTTAATAAAAAAAAAAGTGACACTTAAATTTTAAAAGTGGCATTGTGCAACCTATTTTACAAAAAAAAAAAAATGACATTTTGTCACTCTTTTAATGTTTGTTACTTTTTTTGAATTTTTCTCGCTTTTTTTCTTTAATGTATGTAACTTTTTCCTGTCACTTTTTTAAAATTTATATAACTTTTTTGAATGACAAACATCATTTTTACTAAAAGTTGTATATCACATTTTAATAAAAAGTAATGTCACTTTTTAGTGACAAACACAATGTCAATTTGGTGAGAGCCACTTTCTTGAATTTTGTCACTTTTTAGTGTTTATCACTTCTTTCAGTCATTTTCTTGATTTCTATAACTTTTTTTGTGGTAACTATCAATTTTTAATAAAGTGACATTATATGTCATTTCTAATAAAAAAAATGACAAAAATGACACTTAACTTTAAAAATGATAGTGAATCACTTTTTCATTATCACTATTTCTTTCTACATAATCAGCATGTGGATTGACGTGAACGTGGTGATTATTTTAAGAACACGATTATTGGTGTTGCACAAATGGATGATGTTATTTTTGTATTTGTCACTTTTTTTTGTCACTTTTTTTGAAAAAGTAAAAAAGTGACATTGTGTCACTTTTTCATTTTACACAGTATTTTTTATTTCCTAAAAACTTTTTCATATGATTTTTCAAAACATCCCTAATTTTAAGGGTATTTTTGTAAGTACCCCTATTTAATTTCTAAATATAACATGAAGGATGACTATTTCACAATTTTCAATTTTAGCACTGTTCTTATCTAAATTAATGAAAAATATCGATAGTTGATTAAACTTAAAAATTTAAAAGATTTTAACAAGTTTAGAATTGTTGTAAAATAATGAGATAATTGTTTGATATTATTATGATATATAGATGAGTTTTATCTAATTTAGAAAATATATTTCATTCCAATTGTAACTCTTATTTGGACTCTATAAATATGGGGCATTTGTTCTCAGTAAAACACACTTGAAAAATTGACTCTATTTTTTCTCTTATTTTTTCGTCTTATTCATTTTATTTCATAACATGTTATCAGCATGAATGCTTTATCTAATTTTTTTTTTCTTCAAAGCTCTCTGCACAAATTTTTTTTACCCAATTTCATATTGTGATGTTTTTAATATATACATTTCTGTACCCAAATTTCCAATTCCGCACTCAATTAGGAAAATCCTTTATGTATGCCGTTTACTTGAATATGACGACGGAATTTGCATATATGTCTTACAGTATTATAAAAAGCGTAATGCGTAGCGATGCGTGGAGGCCAAACTATAAACTAAGCGAACCTAAGCGAGGCATATGCGTATAAAAAAAAAAAAAAAAGTAAAAATGCATTTTTTCTTATTTTAATATTATTTTAATTTTCAATCAATTAAAAATAATACTTACTAAATATTTAAACAGATTTATATGAACTTTATACATTTTTTCAAAGTTTTTAAAAAAAATCAATTTTTAAATTAGGGCAAACTGAATAAATTACCATTTAATAATTTTTAACTTCAAAGAATTGTAAAAAAAAAAATATGTTGCCTAAGCGCCTGCATAACTTCGCGCTATGTTGCATATTATCGGTCAACAATTGTCGTTGACCGCCAAATAAGGCACCAGCCACTTGGCTTGGCGTTTTGGTCATGTCTCACGCCAAGGCGGCCTTTTAGAACACTGATATTTTAGACATAATAAGTTTCTTCCTCCATTCAAATTTAGTTGCATGGGGTTTGTGTTGAGAAATTAATCTATAAGTGTTGAGATGCATATTCCGTTGAATTTTTTACATCTCATTGTGCACGTCAATTGTCAAAAGTAATGGAGTTTTAAGTGCATATTAAATTAAAGTAAACATCATCTTGTCATTATGTGATGGAATTAATAATGAAGATTATTATTTTTGTACGAAAAAAATATATATGATTATATAAATTGATTAAATATTATTTTATAATATTGATATATATATATATATATATATAAAATTTGTTATTGCCCTATCACTACATGATTAAGGCTTTGTTCGAGTCCTATTATCTTTCAATAAATGCATTTTGTAATGGTGTTATGATAGAGAATATGTTGTTAAAAATAAAGAAAATTTTAGAATTGCGTGTAATATTATTATATTGAAAAATGTGTGATTGAAATGAAGTCAAATCACCAATCAAGAATATATTTTGATAGAAAAATGAGGCTCAAACAAGGGTTAAATTTTTTTATGTTTATTTATAAACTTTAAATTGTGCTGCTCCTAAAGAATCACAACTCTGAAAATAATTAATATTCTACTCTAAAACATACTCTTGAAGAGTTAATGTTTTTAAATAATAGTTTGTTGACACTCATGAAATAACACAACATTGTTAATATGTTAAAAAAATATTAATTGATCCAAAAGAGTATGATATTACAACTTCATATTCTAGAAGAATATTGATCAATTTTTGGGTAAAAGTACAAATTATAATTTTCAATATTTCAAATTAATATTGATATATTGCTCTTGAAAAAGCAGATATATGGCTCTTGAAGTGTGATGATATTTGATTCTACTATAAAAATCTCCAAACAAAAATGGAGCAATTAGCAAAGATGGTCTCATTAAGGAGACGTATACTTTTAATGAGTATTTTGATAAAACTTAGAAGAGGTTCGGGAACCTGCTATATTGAAAAATGAGATATCTCAATAAGTTATGTCATTATAAAAAAGAAATGGAATCGAAAAGAAAATATTGTAGACGACACTTTTGCACATGATGTACTACATTATATTATGAATAGTAAGGAATCGAAATAAATTCGTTGAAATATATCGATCGAAGTAATTATTGACAAAAATAGAAAGAAGCCATACATGAGGAATTAAATTCCTTAAAGAAATGAATAGTACTTGAACATGTAGTTCGAACACCTAAAAATGTAATCACTGTAGAATATAATTGAGTTTTTGTACTAGGAGAAATGAAAATAATGAAGTTACAAGATATAAAACCCAACTAGCAACTCAAGGTTTCTCACAAAGACCAGAAATTGATTATGATGAAACGTATTCTCCGGTAATGGACACTCTAACTTTTAGATTCTTAATTAGCTTGATGATGTTACAAATGTTCAATATGCGCCTTATGAATGTAATAACTGCCTATTTGTATGATTCACTCGATAGTGACATATATATGACAGTCCATGAATAACTTAAAGTATCAGAAATAAATGATACATGCCTGATAACTATGTTTTCAATTAACTTGCAAAGATCATTATATTGATTAAAACAGTTCGGACACATATGATATAATCGTCTTAACGATTTTTTGTCGAAGGAGGGTTATAAAAACAATGTTGTTAAAGCCGGACCGGACGATTCAACCAGAAAACCCGTGAACCTGCCCCTAAACCAGTTCGGTACTTATACATTAATCGGAAAATAAAAAACTGGCTAGCGAACCGGAAACCCAGCCGGTTTTAGAATGAACCGGAAACCGGCCACGATTTTTCCGGTTCATCCGGTCAATAATTTTTTTTTTTCTTTTTTACAAATTTTTTTTGAACTTTCTTGATGGGCCACCTATTACAATAGAAGACCGAAATAACTTTTTTTATACAAGTGACACTCCTTTAGCTCCTTTTTAAAGAAGATTCTTATTTTAATGTTTTAGTAATCTTTCAATGTGGGATACTAACTCCTTTTTAAAGGAGACTCTCCTTCCAATGTTGTAGTCATCTTTCAATGTGGGATACTAGACAATTGCCAATTATAAGTGTTTGTTAGTTTACTTTACCATTTTCATTAAAAAAATCATAACCTCCAACAAGATTATAATCACAAACAATTTTAATGTGAACAAAACAAATTATTTTGGACATATTAATTGTTAGTTTTTTAGGTTATAAAATAAATTACCATGATAAATCTAAGTAACGAACATGGATTATATTTACTTTGAATTAATAAACTTAAATTAAAAAAGCTATTATAGTTATGATATATTATAGTTTACTTGTGCATTTATTTATTTATTTTGTCATCCGGTTCGGTATCGGTTCGACCCTTTAACCCTCGACCCTCTTCATTTTCTGGGTCGATGCCCGGGTCGATTTTTAAAACATTATATAAAAATGACGATATTTGTCCATGTGTTTTCATAAAGAAAACAAATATTGAATTTGTAATTGTTACAGTTTATGTTGATAAATTAAATTTAATTAGAACTCTTGAAGAGCCCAACAAACTTACAAAATATTTGAAAAATGAATTTGAGATAAAAGATTCGGGAAAAACTAAATTTTGTTTCGGGTTGCAAATTGAACATTTTCCAAAATGATTATTTGTTCATCAACTTACAAATACGGAAAAAGTCTTAAAACGTTTTTATATGGATAATGCACATCCATTGCCATCACCTATGATAGTTCGATCACTTGATATGAAAAAAGATTTTAGTGAAATAGAACCATTAACTTATATTTCAAATTGCATTTGATCCGACATAATTTTTTCTGTAAACATCCTTACAAAATATAGCTTTACACCAACTCAAAAGGCATTGAAATGGTGTTAAATGCATTTTTCGTTACCTGAAACATATTACTAATTAGGGATTATTCTATTCTTAAAAGTTAGGATATGCTTTAATTGGACATGCAGATGTAGGCTATCTATCTAATCCACATACAGTTAAATCACAAATAGGGTATGTATTTACATGTAAAGGTATATGTATATCATGAAAATCTATGTAGCAATTCTTGACAACAACATTCTCAAATTATTTTAAAATTATTACAATCCATGAAGTAGGTCGATAACGTGACCCATCATTTCCAAACATCATGCGAATTGATTTCAACAAAATACAATCCAACAATTTGTATAAAAACAATGCAGCTTGTATTGTACAACTCAAAGAATGATATATCAAATATGACAGACGAAACATATTTTTTAACATTCCTTCATACACAAAAGCTTTAGAAGAATGACGATATAGATGTTCAACAAATTTGTTCAGATGACAATATAACCGATTTATTCACAAAATCACTTTCAACATCTACGTTCAAGAAATTCTACATGAGATTGGAATGCATCTACTTAAAGATCTTCAGTGATTTCAATGTGAGAAGTAATTGTACTCTTTTTCCTTAGTATAGGTTTTTCCCATTGGATTTTCCTAACAAGCTCTTAATGAGGCAGCTTTTCTTTATATTCCAAAATATTGACAATTAGATTTACTCTTTTTTCCTTTGCTTGATTTGTTTTCACTGGATTTTTATCGAACAAGAGTTTTAATGAGACAATTATTGTGCAAAAATGTTGTAAAATAATAAGATAATTATCGATGATTATTTAGTATTATTATGATTCATTTGTAAATCTTATCTAATCTAATCTAGAAGATCTATTTCATTCCAATCGTAACTTTTATTTGGACCCTATATATATAGAGCATTAGTTTTCAATAAAATACACTTGAGTTTTGATTATCCGTTTTTCTCTCTTATTTATTCTTCTTATTATTTTATTTCGAAACAAGAATGATCAAATTTTAACAATTTTTCCCTAAAAAAAATAACAAATATAAAAAATCTATATTTAACAAAAGTAACTCAAAATAATAGTTCAAACTTAAAAGCTAAACACACACCATTCTTTTTCCTTTCTCTTTAAAAAAAATATTTTCCACAAAACTACAATTTCATTTTAAGGAAAGAAAACATAATATGCGTTGGTTATTGGGCAAGCACTACAGATAAACAAACGTTATAAAGGCATAGCCGAACCTGAAGAGAGGCCCTAGAGGCTGTCGCCTCTGGCCAAGCTCTTTAGGGGGTCCAATTTGTTTTTTTCATTCTTTATTTTAAAATTTCATCGTCGTTTATACTCGTTCACCCATGTTCGGCTGCTCCAAACAATGAGCCTTTTTTAGTGTCTGGATTTGAAATACTCATTCCATTTTATAACACCTCATCGGTATATATTTATGCGCCGTTACATATATTTTTGTTGATCTGATCGTTTATTAATCATATTTTTTTAATTGCATTGATTGATAGATTTTATATATTTAATTGATTACTGTATAGTTTGGTTTCTAAATTCAATTATATTTTTTTAATATCCTGTTGATCGGATCATTGATTTGTGGGTGAGATTGAATTTCTTTTCTTGGTCTATAATCTATTATTAATTAATGTCAATTTGTGCCTTTTATGGGGTAATTGGGTGCAATATACGGTTAAATATGACGTGATTTAATTTTTTTCATTTTACTATTATATTATGAAAATATTTATGACCATAGATAATGTATTGTTATTATTGTTGCAATAACAATTTTTTTTCTCTAAAAGCTGTGGGCCTTGTGCAAAGTGAAAAAGTATGAAAAATTTAATCATTTTTGTAGATAAGAAGTTTATTTCCTATTTTATGTGAAATTGAATTCATTATGAGTGTGAAGTGTATTTACGACACATGTAATGGAAGGAAATCTTCTCCCACTATAGATAAGTTAGAAAGAAGTTAATTTCCCACAAGTTTGCATTCATAGATATCTTATAACCATATTGTAGAATAGAAACAAAAATAGAAAATCAGCTAAAGTTCAAACAAGTAAGTCAAATACCATATCGATTACAATTACATCATAAGAAAGAAGTTAATTTCTTCAACTTGAAATTAATTAAGATTTATTTCCGATCAGTTTTGTCACAACAAAGATTGAATGGATTAACCATATTATCTATTGAAAAAGAAATGGTGGATCAACTCGACTATTCAAAATTGATTAATATTTTTGTCTCTAAGACCGCATGACGAATTGTATTTAACTGATCGTTTAAAATATTTTCGCATTGTTATTTGATTGTAATATATATATACATACATTGAATATTTCATTTGTTATTTTATTGTTGATTTTAAGTTAACAAATTTAGTTTCATAAAACTCTTATAAATGAAATTTTTTTTTTTTTTAAAAAAGTTGATTACTTGCTACAATTTAGGAGCTCAAATTCTGAAATTCACCTCAGGCCTCGCGAACACGGGTACGGCCCTATATAAAGGAGTAGTAGAACTCACAACTCTCACGCTTATTCCGTGTCATTCCCTCCAGTTCGCCCATTTCCAACTAAAGTTGCTATTTCATTCCACCAAAATCCTCACGACAAAATTGCAAATGCAGCAGACACTCTGTATACAATTTATGTAAAGTACATGAGGATTGCCTTAGCCCTCCAAAACTCCTACCATTTCCCTCTTGAAATTGTACTCCCTCCTATTTTCCTTCTCCTCTTTCCTCCAAATGAAATGGGAAAATGAGGTGAACGGGATCGAAATGTGCTTGAGAAAATATGGGATTTGTCTTTTTTATCTTGTCATGAAATTTGGGAGCATTAACAATAAAAGGATAAGCTAACACAACACGTCGATAATTAGTAGACAACATCTTAGTATCAATAAGAAAGGTGCGCAATCGATTAATATTGTCCTTGGAAAATAATGTCACAACCCAAGGAGTATCATACAATTGAGATAATACCAAAACAAAGTCAACATGAAAGTCATGCAAAAGAGTAGGCGACGTCAATTTTGGCACGATGTCGATGGAATGTTTAACTTTGGGGGCAATTCTATAGGTAATTTCCTAATTATGCTAGTGTTAAGTGTATTGATTATAGGCGTGATCACGACAGGGTACACAATGCATTGTTCGAAACTCTATCTTCCATGCAAAGGGAGGAAATAATTGTACTAAAATCATCTAAACAAATTCCTAAAGATTTTAAAGATTTTGACAAATAAGGTTTGATTGTGTCATAATAGTCTCTATGGATATGAAGATATTCCGTAGATAAATTTCTCTTAGGGCTAAAAGAAAAATTTGAAACATGTCAATTATCATACGCTCATAATCTAGATCTAACATGATGATGCAGTACCTCACATTACCCATAATCTCAAGTATCCTAACTCCCTTAGCAGACTATATGGTAGATTTGTTAGGGAGAGATGCAAATGATGATATAATTAATGGAAAGATATCATGCATTGTCTCGTAACTACAAGGGGGTATCGAGTGCTGTAATACAAAATATTTCACTAAGGCAAGCAACAACCACTTTTATACCAAAATTTGGATGTTTTAAAAGCTCATCAAATACTAATGCTATGATATACGTTGAAAGGGATGTCGGCATAGACATGATAGGTTACAAATTATCAGCATATTTAAGTAAGATAAGAGTTCCTTCAAAGACAACGAAGGTGGAGGAGTTTTTCATTTTTCAATAATTGGACTCCTAATTTTTTATATTCACGTCAAAACAATTTTTATTTTTGGTAATGAAAATAAAGCAATTAACAATTTAAATCAATTTTCTTAATTTATTTATTTAAAATAGACCGATCAGTATATCGAAATAAAAACATGTTTCCATTAGTACCTCGCGCCCAGTTGTTATCCTCAAGTTGACATAGCTACGGGGGAATGTTGTAATTGGATACTATTGAGCCGTTGATTCAATGAACAAATCACGGGTCGAACAACTGATTTTACGAATGGGCTTTTCCATTTGTATATGAAGAAGTTGACATGAGAGGTTGACAACCTCTCATAGTTGTGGACCCCATTGTGATTAAAAAAGGAATTATTCTTAGTGTCCATAAAAAATTATACATATGTACACAAAGCACGATCCTTCAAAAAAGAAAAATATGTGTGAGAGATTGTCGACCAAACCATCCCCTCCCTCCTGTACGCATGGATCTTTAAGAAATTCCTTTTCTTTTTCACTTTTTTTAACGCTCAATAAAACCAATGAACAGAACAGAGGTTGAAAAAAAAACGTTGAAATAGAGACTCGATACTGTAGCCGAAACAGAGAAATTGAGGCTGGCGACTATTGGGCCGTAGATGAAAGCTGAAGGCTGCAGTGTCATAGAACCTAGAAACGAAATTTGATAGATCTTGTTAGAATACTTGTTTGTTGGCGACTTTTGAGCTGTTTAAGGGATTTTGTAGCTTGGCGGTGGTTTTTATTTTATGATGGGTTTGTGTATTGGCAAGCTTTTGTAAGAGCTGCCGGCAGCTAATGGTGTAATACTGGGTTGGAGTGTTAATGAGAAGCAGTGGTGATGGCGGGTAACAGGCAGAGTTAGCTGTCGACGAGAAGCAGCAGGTGGCCTCGAGTGTCGGCCGTTTGTGGATTGGGTGTGGAGGCAACTGTGGTGGTGTTTCACGACTGGTGTGGTGGTCGGTGAGGCTATTGGTGGTATGAATGTTGTTGGAAATGTGTTATTTGGTGAATGAGAAATTAAGCCAAATTTGATGAAAATATGTGTCTTTTCATATGGATCATGACTCTTGGAGATCATAACTTTTGATATTATTTTCAATAATTGTTTCTTTATGTAGAGATGTAATTGTGTCTCTTTATAGAGAGATATAAATTTCAAGAGATGTGTCTCTTGGTATGGCTATTCCAACTATTATATAAGACCCATATGTTTGGATTTTATTAAATTCATTCAAATCATAAATCCATATCATTTTTTTCATATCATGTTGCATAAAATACTTTATAGAAGCGATTATTTTTTGCATCAAAATCATGGTTATGGTAGAGAGGGAACTTTGTTCGAGTTCGTTGGTCTAAACCATTTGGAGTGCTCCTATGGCTTGACGTAGTCGTTGTATCTTGGTAGAGGATTGGTAAAAATCGTTAGCACCGATGCGGGACAAATTCATGTTAAGATTGTTGGAGATATTACACCGATAAATATGCATATTATATTCAAATCAATACGTACCATTTTATGCTCATGAAATCGAAATAGAATTCGACTTACCAAAATAGAATTTGAGAAGACAATCAATAATTATCGAGGTTGAATACGTGTCGACGGATTCAATCTGTTTCATTCTTTATTTCAAACCTTGCATGAAATCAAAAGAATATTAGTTACTTTTCGAAATCAAAATACTAAATTAGAATGAAATCGGAAAAAGAAAGAGAATTACATCTCTACTTAAAGAGACAATTATTGAAAATAATACCAAAAGTCATGATCTCCAAGAGTCATGATCCATATGAAAAGACACATCTTTTCATCAAATTTGACTTAATTTCTCATTCACCAAATAACACATTTCCAACAATTCCCCACATGAATGAAAATTAATGCAAATGACTATGCAGACACCGGTAGAGAAAGGGCGGAAAAACACTGCATCCGAGAATGTAACTTTTGGCCTTGAACCTCCCTTAGTGAAATACTATCGGACATACTGGCTAATTGGTGAACGTGGTGTCTTGAACCACTCAGCCATTGGTGTAAGTCAAGACAATAGTACTCACACAATGTCTTCCCTAAACCGTTCATAGTTCTCATGATTGTGTCCATTTTGACCCGGACCACTCTTGAATTTCATAAGTGTTTTAGAGAATTTTAGCCTCAACTAATTCTCGTAGAAGCGCCCGACTTCACACTTATATAGGTGACCTCCTATTAAAAGTATTATGCCATACTCCATTTGACTGAATCAAGCTATATGAATCATTAAAATTGTATCTTAACCTTTCAATCATTCTACAAAAAACACTTTAATATCATATGAATGAGTTAGGAAATAATTTCCTAAGTATTTTATGGAATCTTTATAACTTAGTTGTCCATTTGAACTAAGATCTTGGGATCTTCAGTCAACAAGGTATGGTTACCATTACAAAGATTCTTACATAATAGGCTAATCTTCGACTTACCAAAATAGAATTTGAGAAGACAATCAATAATTATCGAGGTTGAATACGCGTCGACGAATTCAATCTGTTTCATTTTTTATTTCAAACCTTGCATGAAATCAAAAGAATATTAGTTACTTTCCGAAATCAAAATACTAAATTAGAATGAAATCGGAAAAAGAAAGAGGAGATGCAAGTGATGCGATCGGTCGAGGCAAGTGTTTGACACTTTGTCCTTAAGATGAATTTGCCCTGCATCGGTGCTAACGGTTTTTTAGCAATCATCTCTCAAGATACAACGACCACGTCAAGTCATAGGAGCACTCCAAATGGCTTAGACCAACGAACTCGAACGAAGTTCCCTCTCTACCATAACCATGATTTTGATGCAAAAAATAATCACTTCTACAAAGTATGTTATGCAACATGATATGAAAAGAATGATATGGATTTATGATTTGAATGAATTTAATAAAATCCAAACATATGGGTTCTTATATAATAGTTGGAATAGCCATACCAAGAGACACATCTCTTGAAATTTATATCTCTCCATAAAGAGACACAATTTATATCTCCAAGAATCATGATCCATATGAAAAGATACATCTTTTCATCAAATTTGGCTTAATTTCTCATTCATCAAATAACACATTTCCAACAATCCCCCACATGAATGAAAATTAATGCAAATGACTATGCAGACACTAGTAGAAAAATTCACCAATTAGCCTTGCCAACAAGGATTATGTACACTATGATGTAGAAATGTGATGTACAAGTGATTTTATCCTAGAAAGAAAGCTTTAATTTAATATTAAGTTACACAATGTAGGATAGAAAGCAACTACGCACGTTAATGTTTGAATTAAATGAAATTGTTCTCGTACCTACAATCATGTCCACTTATTGATGTGTAAGAGAACCTTACTTATTGAGAATCGTAAGTAAGGTTCTCTAACAGTGAACAAGGTAAGATTTTCCATTGTGGATAGGAAAACATTTCTTTTGAATTAAATAACACAATTTCTTACCTCCCTAGGTTCAAAAGTAATGTTTTCAAGAATCAGTTTCTTTTTATATTGAGTAAAAAATTTTAAATTATCCCAAGAACCATATACTTTAGGTGAATTAAAAATATGTCCATTTTTTGTAAGTTACCTTGAATTTAACACAACCAAAATCACGGTATTTTTTGAAAAATAAAAAACTCCCCCCCCCCCCCCCCCCCCCCTCTTTTTTTTTTTTTTGTAAATACAGATGCTGTGGAAAAGTGTAGTTTTGTTTTATTTAACCACTCTTGGACATAACATTAGGACATAGGAATTAATGATTGCTCTTTTGGTTTTTAGTTTTGTAACATAAATTAAAATATTAAGCCAAGTAGAAATATAAAGGTAATTAAGAAAAAAAAAATAATAATATATGAACCCTCCATCAACTTGCAACATTAATTTAATATGCCCATGTTTGGTGGAACATTTTTTTATTTATTTATTTTTTTCAGATTTTGATAAATGTTAATGAAATATATAGTTGAAAAGTTATGGATCCTTTAAAATATGTTGTTAAAATTAACTATTGACTTTGATTTTAATAAAGATCTATATTATAATTTTTATCAAACACGACCAAATTTATAATGACCGACAAAATTTGGCAGTAATTACATTTTTTTAAATGTTGAAAGGAATTAATGCTTATATGCTCTAGTACGTTACTCTTGGGGTTCAAGTACTTTTTAGATAGATGTGTTTCATCATATTTGCCAGGCTTTAAAGCTACTTTTTAACTGTATTTCTCGGTAGTATGTATCTGGAAATTTTGAAAAAAAAAAAAAGGCATCCTTTTTCGGCTATATAGAAGTAGCATAATATAATGATTAACATTAATAACTCCAAGAAACCCTCTATCTTCCTCCTAATAGCAAGTCATCAATAGTGGACTTCATCTCCATCCTAAAATGGAGTTGCAAAAGGCAGGTGGACTCAGCTTCATTTTCTTGAGTCATTTTTTTCAAATGAAGGCCATATATAAAATTTTAAAAACCTCAAGCGTCACATGCTTAATTTCTAGGTTTGAAGGGATCCAATGCATAACTACCGACTCCTAGAACTATGCCATAGAGTCGAGTCAAGGGCCCTCAGTGGTCGACGCTCATTAATCCCTCTTTAATACGTCAAGAAAAATGTTCACGAGGACCAAAAACATTGGGTCATAAGAATTTAGACCACCTACATTAAATGAAGAAATGGTTAATAGCTAATGTTTTATTTGTCTCTCAGTTTAACTACACACTAAACATGGACATAATTTTCCAAAGTCGTTTGAACCACACCCTAAAAACTACAAAAACATAACAAGTAAACTAGAAAGATGTCACTTAAGTCACTGTTTGTCTCTATAAAAGATGAACAAAAGGTATCTAAGAAAAGAAACGAGTGACAGTTCCAAATTTATGGTACAACAGCCAAAATGAAAAGCCTGTTGCTACATCTTAAATTAGTGCTTGATGTTTATGTTGCTGAAAACAGTTTGTATGTATCTTTATCATATGTTGTTTTCGAGGGCCCTTTAGTTAATAAACTCGTTCTTCTCTTTTTAACTACATGTTGCATATGGTAGTTGCATCAGCTCACAAGACATTTAGTGCTTGTATGGAGAAGATTTTCAAAATCAATTTTTGACCCTTTTTTGTCAACTGGGACCCACATGTGAGAGATTTGGACAAGAAAAGTGCCTGAAAATTGTTGGAAATAGTGGCCAACGGTAGGAAAATGATTGCCCAACGGTAGGAATTTTACTATTAAGCATTTCCAGACAGGCGCTTAAGCTCAGTTTGTTGATTTGCTATCGTAAATAGATACATTTGTAGAAGTGGAGGTAGCACAAATTGAGAGAATGACGATGTTAGTGGTTGATGCATGTCTTGGATAGAAGGAGACATTGTTCATAAGAATTATGTGAACAATCTTAGTAGAAAATATTAAAAGAGGAGAGAAGATCAAAACCAACATATTTATCATAATATTTAAAGATCTAGTTGCTTTGGATACTATAAAGAATTGAATGGGATGAAATCCCAAAAAGAATTTGTATAGCTTATCTTAATTTTTCTCATATAGAGTTGACCGGGTGTATACAGTCATTTTCTTCGAATTTTATGTTTTCTTCTTACTCACATAATTAAATTTTTTATTTTTATTTTTATCCTTCTTCATACATTGAACTTGAGGGTCCAAATAATAATAAGGGGACTGAGTGGATGTGAAATGTCATATTGTTGCATTTATTAAACGGGTTCGTCCTGTCCTAAGAAAACATGGCATCTTTTTAATTTCGAACAAAAGACAAAGTATGTATGTCAAATTTGTACTCTATATATTTATAATACATCTTCTCTTGCTTTTATGTTCTTGCAAAGGATATTGTGAGGAATTAAATGTAATATATATATAAAAATATATTATACGATTGATAAATTTATTGTGCATACTGTTCAAAAAATTATGCCAATATTTCTTGAGATGATGACTCACGACCCAAAATTTAAGCTATTCAATAGGGTCACGTCTACATTATTTAATTGACTATACTACATGTACATACAAGTTTGACACGATGGTTTACACCCATGTGAGTTGACAAATTTCGATACATTGATTTTGACAACACATTTTTCAACCAATTGCCAGATTTTTGACACATAAAGAGGTGTCAATCAAAGTATACACTTTGTGCATACACGTAGTTTAATTCTTATGTAGGTGGATTCATTATACCTAAAGTACTCAGTGCTCTTTATCACTAATTGAGCACTCCACCAAAGGCGAACGGAGCTATCAAAGTTGTTTTGGTATTGCAGGACAATCGATTGGACGACTATGGACTTAAAGATGGTAAAAAAACCCAATACCCGCAGTGCTGCCCTCAAACCAGATGAGAGTTCCGCGCCTAATTAGGTATAAGGAGCGGGCACGTTACGAAGAACATGATTCCCGCCCTATTTAAAGTTTATTTCAAGATATAAGGTTTTTTTTATCATATATAAAAAAAATAATCATTAATTTTTACTAACTAGTGTAGGGGATCCCCATTTTGCCCCCATCTCATCTTAACTAGGTATGGAGGCAAGGGCAAGGGCAAGGGCAAGGACAATGCGACAAAAATATTAGATAGGGCGAGGGACGGAATGGCTGTCCCTGATCCCGACCGGTCTGGTTCCGTTGTCATCTCTAGGTGGATTCAATTAAAACAAAATCTTTAAAGAAAAACAAAAAAACTTGAAAAGGAGGAGGTTTGGATTGGTACAGAGCAAAGCCAGGGGACACGGAAATCTATGCAGCGAGGAAAATAGTGGGTCCCATGGATGTTTCTTGTCGTTAAATGATGAAGACTCCCGGAACTTCAGCTAAGAAAAAATGAATATGCAAGTAAAACGATTTGAAAGAAACCCCTGGGGTGGGATTGGAGGTGGAAGTTGGGTGGGTTTTTAAAAAAAATTAACTTTTTTTTGCAATAATGTTACACTCCTATATTTCGTGCTTGTCTTTAATGATGATCTCATATGTGAGAAATCAATGAACATGATAGGTTCACTATTATTTACTACATTCATTTTTTTTGTCTTTTTTTCTTGTGTATGCTTAAACAGCATGTTTTCTCAATCTTTTTTAATCGCATATTGTTTAAATAATTACATAAAAATATGCTTTTAAGCAGAACTTAACATTCGTTCGTCACATGTTCAGATCAAATACTCCTATGCCTGTGTATGCTACACTGTAGAACATAAAATTTTTATATCGTTATGGAACACAAATTCGGATATGGTGACAAATATGGTAAGAAAAGACTACGATTGTTAAGGAAATATTATAATTATAAATCTTAAACTTCACCTAAAAGTTGATAAACTGTGTTAGAGAGTACTAGACAAGATTGAAGATAAAAAATAGTTCACATTTTGTACCCCCTCCGTAAGTTTCCTTTTTCACTTGTTCCAAATATATAGACATGTTTTCTAATGTAGAATATTTTGTCGTGTTCCTTTACCAATATATCCTTATTAAATTTTCCCCACTTAATATGCAAATTTCTTGAAATTATTCAAATACACACATTTCTCACTTCTTGGAAACATGGAACAACCCTCATTTCTTCTTCTTTTTCAAATTCTTTATTAATTCCAACAATAATTTAATTTTACGTACTAAAAATTAAATAGGAGTAAATTATGAAAGATCTTGACAAAAATTAATTTTTCAATGATATTAAAGAAATTTTCTTCATCCGTGTCAAAAACGAAACAAGTCTATATAATCGGGACGGGGAGAGTACATTATATTAATTGTGCATTAGTATTTCGCATTAAAAATGCTCTAAGAGTTTGTTCAATACACTGGAACAAAATATCTGACATTCTTTAATTTGCTATCTACCAATGGAAAAAGTCTATCAATGGCGTTTTTGTGTGCAATTTGTGAGAGACATAGGAGAGGGTGGTGGTGGCTGGTGGTTGGGGGTGGTAAATGTGAAGGTATGATTGGTGATATTGCTATCTTGAAACTATATACACGTGTGTATATATATTAATCGTAATTCAACGTGCGACTACATTATTTTCTAATTTTTTTTAAAATATATAGAAAAATTGGTGAAATACAATATTATACACGTATGCATATAGTCATGGTTTGACATTCATTTTTTTCTCATTCTCATTCTCGTTTTTTTTTTCTCTTTCTTCATTTAAACCACACATTCTATTAATAAAATAATATTACATATAAATCCAAAAATTCTCATTACTTTTTAACCACACATTTTTCCATCAATCACTATTCCAAATGAAATTTTTCTTCAAAATGGGTGTCAAACAATATATAATTTAATCCTCATTTGAAATCAGAAAAAATAGTTTTATCTGATGTCATTAAACTTGCTAAATTCGTTAATAAGAAATTGATTATCGTCAATCATCTGAATATCAAACATCCAAAAGTCATCATCTCCAACCAAACCAAAACCATTTCTTGTTCCATCCGATGTACTGATTTTAGGAATTGTTGAGATCATCCATAAGAAATTCGTGGTTGTCAATAATATATACACAAAATATTTCAAGGGAGCTCTTCCATCTCAAAATCATGGTTAGTTTGATTTGAAATGTGAAATATCAATTTCGAGTACCGTGGTGAAGAATCTTCACAAGAAACTCTTTCTCTTTGGTACAGAACGCACTCCCATGCAATGCAATTACTGCAAACAACGCACCCTGCATCTGCATGCTGACAGAGAGAGAAATAATGAGAGAGAGTTGATGATGTATTAAACGTGTATTTATATTATATTATATGAGGGCACGGAGATGCCGTGTCTGCGCATTGAAAGCCACCTTCTTGAAACCTCCATCTCACAGACACAACTTGCAGACTTTGCTCAGTGCTAGTTATGATCTCTCTCTCTCTCCCCGCATGTTTTCGCTTTTCAAAGGCTTTGGATTTTGTCGTTTTCAATTTAAAAGCGGCCAACATAGTTTTGTTAATTTTCTAAATATTTTTTATGATCAAAAGTTTAAAAATATTTTCCATGAAATTGAAAATAGTCATAATTTTAGTAAGAAATTAAATGTCTCTTCATTTCAAAGTAAAATCAATATCTTAAATTTCTTAATCGATGATGAGAAACAATATCAACCTCACATTCTATATATTAGAAATGGTTAATTATGGGTAAACGAGTTTTAATCAATCTGTGAATTTTGTGTGGTTGGAAAAATTTAAATAGGCAATTATTTGTAAAACTGTTTGTCATGCATAAATTAGTAAGATCTCATTCATTCAAATTTGAAAAAAAATAATGTGGATTTTCTTGAAAAAATTTATAAATGTTTTACATAATAATTTGAATATATTTAAGGTTCAAACTGAAAATTCAAGACCTAAGCAGCTATTAACCATTCCGAAACGCCATCGAACTACCCTGATCAAGGGCGTGAGTGACATAGCTTTTAATAAAAGTTTTACCAGATTTTAATAAAAGTTAACGGAATGTATGACAGGTACTATGAAATGTACGATTAAAAATAAAATTTGATAACTTTTAGCACAAATTTATCTAACGAGATGTAAACCTAAAAATCTATATTTAAGCTGTCAAACGAACAATAGAATGGAAAATAAGGAATAACCACTAGTATGGATATAGATGCTGCCAAGAGAGAGTTGTAGACTTTTTTCTAATTATCTCGTTGTTGAAGCATATAGGCTAAGCTTAATATTTTATCAGTGAACTTGAAAATAAATTATTTACTTTGTAACATAAGAGTTACTTTAATTCCCTTAAAAACATATTTTAGAAAGTTTGGTTCATATTAAGCAGAAGAAAATTCTTGCAATTGCTGGCGAATGAGGGTTTGTCCGGAGCATGGTGAATGTCAAAAGTTGCTTCGGAGCGGTGTTAGTGTTAAGATTGTAATTGTTGAACGTGTCCAAACAATGTCATGTCTACTTATTTAAGCTCACAAAATTCATTTAGAGTAAAAATGTAAGGTCCCAGGTAGTGTCTAAGGGCTAGTTGCTCAATTGATACTAGGATTCAACTTAAATCTCTCATATGATGAAAGTCTTAGATTCGAATCCTGGAGACACGTCAGAAAGTCGTGGGGGGTAAGATGAACATATACTCTCCCAAAGCGGACAGTATGTATGATATAATAATAACTGCGGCGTAAAGTCGGGTCGTTACAAAAAATAAGAAAAAAAAAAGTTGCCACAAACATGTATGCTTCACAAATTTAGGGCATCTTCTTGAGTTCTACCGATTTTGATTTAACCTTTAAAGTCTAGCAGCTTGAATTGACATTGATTTAATACAAATTGCAAGAGGTTTAGAGGACATCAAGTGGGCACTGAAATGTCCTGTCTCATGTCATTTCAAATATATACTACCTTGTTGAATTCATTCATGAAAATTTTATTATATTCTTTAAATGTTTTCATGAAGAGCATCAAGGATCGATACATACTTGAAAAGGCTGAAAATATACTGTTACTTTGTAGAGACATAAAACAAAAATACTTCCTTTTGTAGTCATATTTCATGCTTATTGATCATTATGAGTTATACTGTAACCCACAAAGACAAAATTTCAAATCCCTTTTGAGGCCATTTAATTAAGGTTTGAAACAAAGGTCGACAATAGATTTATTTGGTTTTTAATTCTGTGAAACATAGGCATACTACTTGCTTAGGTTAGTAAACTACACGAATGGCCGCTAAACTATTAGCGAAATTTCATATTGATCACTAATTTTTTGTTCCAATTGTTCATCAGTTCATGTCCATTAGAAATTTAGATTGGCTGTGAGTCCATATGATCTTCTATTGTACAAACCACACCATAAGTTCATGTCTGGAGCAGCTATAGATTCGTAGCCTGTCTACAAGACTGGATAATATTTTAAATGGAAAAAAGAATGAAAATTTAGTCCTTGTTTAATCTCCATTATTTAAAATTTATTTGTTCTTGAACTCATTTTTAATCACACATTTTATGAGATTCATAATTTTTATGAAATTTTCAATCACATTTCATCAACTTTTATTAAATTTACAAAAAAAAAATTAATTTTTACTCAAACCAAACATGGACTTAGTTTATTATGGTGTATGGCCCTTATTTGATCTACATTCTTTTAAAAATATATTTTTCTCTCCCTTATTTTCAATCGCACATTTTTCAATAAAATAATATTATACGTAAATCTAAGATTTTTCTTTATTTTTTAATTACACAATCTCCATCGATCTACATACTATTTCAAAAATACATTTTTAGACAAAAGAAATTGGGCTCAAACCGGCGCTATATAATAAACTTGCATTTACAATAAATTGTTGTCTTTATCCTAAAACTGAATACGCATCATCGTCAAGAATTGTCTTGTATAACAAAATAAATTGTTGTTAAAATCCAATTAATTTTAGAGAAGCAAAGCTTAGCTAAGATTAAAACAAGTAAGTATATATGAAGTCCATCAATAAATAAAATGAATACATTCACTACAACTAGCTAGAAAATCAACTTTACCAAAAATCGTGGTAAAGTTTTCAAAATTACCCACGAGTTTATAATGGAATTTCAAAAATCAACTTGACATTAGAGCTTTAAAAGCTCAAAAGCGTGCAAATTCTAAGATGAATAAGTAAAACGAGTCACCATCTTGCTAGCGTTTAAAAATAACATAAATTATCAAATAGCTATGAAAATAACATATATATGAAATGCATTGAACGAGTCTCCATCTCCCGCAGAGTGCATTGAAATGAGATTTTTTCTTACTACATTCTTCCTCGAGAATTTTCAAAATAGTCGTCTTATAATAGTCAAAACCACTCTTAGCTTATGTTCTTTTATCCTAGCCTAGCTACTCGTCTCCTCTTCCCTCCCTCATAGTCCTCTGATCTAGGAATTACTTGAGAGCAGTTCAAAAGTCTCTCGAACTGTTGAGTGTCAACTTAAGAGTCCCTCAGAATTGTATTGAGGGTGAGAGAAGGAATAATACAGGAAATCGAGACTGGACACATGATGTGAGACAAGAGGTAGAAGTTAGAATAACATGAATAAGCGATAAATCGTTGTTTTTGTCTTTGTTTGACCTCTATTTTTTAAAATTCATTTTTAGTGATACATTTCATGAGATTCATAACTTTTATCAAATTTTCAACTGAACATTTCATCAATTTTTATCAAAATATTTTTTTTTCCAAATCAAATAGGAGCTTTGTATCATCTATACATATCAATAAATATATTATTTTGCTCTTTGTTCATTGAACTTTTAAATGATGTGAGCAAAAGTATCGAATTTAAATTTTATCGATACATATTGTTCCTAAAAAAAAATTCTTTCACGTAGTGCACTGACGTCTTAAGAATATAATTGAAGTACAATGTAAATTATTTCCATCTTCACCGTTTAAACATTTTTAATTAATTTATACATCCTCGATAACAATATAATATTGATGATTTTAACTTACTCCTTCCATCCCATTTATATAGGCCGACTTTCTTTATTTTCTCGTCCCAATTATATAAATTTTTTCTTTATTGAGAATGTTTTGTTTTGTTTTGTTCATTTATTAATATATTCTCGTTTCTTTAATATTTCCAACAAAAAATTACCATAAATTATTGATAATTAAATAAAGATAAACTATGAAAGTTTTGGACAAAAAATATTTTTTAATAATAATAAATAATTTTTTTAATTCGTATGAAAAATAAAACCAGTATATATAAATTGGACTGAAAGAATAGTACTACTTTATATGTTCTCAAATCACGAGACAATTGATTAATGATTATTGAACACAGTAGAAGAAAAAGTTCTACTCAGAATTTTTACCGGCTTTTAAACTTTTATTATGATACCAAGTACAAAAATGTAAATATTCTTAAATTCGAGTATCTACTCCGTATCTCAGTCTCATTTATATATCCATCTCTCTTGCATAAACCTTCACTGCGTCTCTCTCTCTCTCTCCCCTTCTGGAAATAACCCTCCAAAGAATCCACATTCCTTTCCCCTTGCCCTTTCCCTGTTTACTCCAATGTCACTCTCGTGATATTTTTCCACAAATCCATGCAAAAACCCCATATGATATTAGATTTTCATGTTGATAGATTGGTAGGGTTCAATCAGTTCATCGAATATTTCTTCTTATAGTTACTGCTTTTAGCCCTTCATTTTTTCTTGATCTTCCGGCGAGCAACAAACTTAGCCCCTACCCCGGAAAACCACCAAGCACGCGTTGGCGCGGAGTCAGAATGACCAACTAGCATGCATGTTTGGTTAAGCTTAAATGTTATTAATCATGTTCAGTTCGAGCTTTTTCAAAAGTTACACTATGTTCAAAATTTTAGTTCAAAAAGTTGCGGTTTTTTTACAATAAGTCTTTACTTTCTTTCTGAAAAAAGAACTCTTTTCTTTCTTTTTAATCAGTCGACATTTCTGTAAGGTGTCTTCAAATGGATGGTGAGAATTTATCTGACTTTTTTGAGGATTCTGAGTTTGGTATTGAATCTAACCTTGGCGGGGGTAGGGTAAACCCAGCGTCACCGGACGAAATTTTCAGTATTCTTGAGGCTTTAGACGGGCTTTCAGACTTTAATCAGGAGACAGTACCAGTGAATGAAGTGGGATCATTGGTTTCTCAGAAGTCTAATGCTTCAAGTGTTTTTCAAGAATCTGAAACTGAATTTGAAGCTTCACCAAAATGCAAGAAACAGAAGGTGATTGCAACAGATTCAACGGAAGCCGCCATTGATGGACAACAAAGAATTTCTCATATAACAGTGGAAAGGAACAGAAGGAAGCAGATGAATGAGCATTTGACTGTCTTGCGTTCTTTGACGCCTTCATTTTATGTTAAAAGAGTAAGTGTCCTTTTACTCTTACGTTCTTCTAGTTTTCCTTAGGATTACGCTCGATTTTTGGTACGTACATAAAAAAGATAAAAAGAAGCTTGTTGTTTATATATTTCTATTTGGGCGTATCAAACATACCAAAAGTGAGGTAGGATTGTGCTATAGGTGTACGCCAATGTTAGATTTCAGAATAAAAATTGATAGTATGGGTTAAGATTTGAGTTTTTAAAATGTCAAATTTCTTAAAAGGGGTAGTCCAAACTCTTATAAGTTGATCTATATTTTTATCTTTATTCGATATAAGATTTTATCTCTTAACATTGCCTTTGCAAGATGGTGATTCATTTTTTAGCAAATCCGCGTGCTCATTTTTTTGAATTTTAATCGGATAAAATTGTTCGTTGGAGTTTAATGTGTTATGATACCATGTTAAGACTTATGATCCATCTAAAAAAGTCAACACTATTAAAAGTAGTAGCCTCAAATCCATATAATTTGGTTTATGTTTTCATCTTTATTCAATGTGAGATTTTATCACTTAACATGCCCTACAAGATGGTGACTTCGAATCAAATTGTTCGTTGAAATTTAATGGGCTCTGATACTATGTTAACTTGGGGTTCCATTTTAAAAGATCAACATTATTAAGAAAAGTAGTTCAAATTCTTATAACTTGGTCTATGTTTTCATCTCTATATGATATGAAATTTTAACTCTTAACACACGTTTGGCATACAAGCAAAAAATGGCTTCTCTTTATCTTATTTCGGCAGTATGCTAATTCTTTCTTGCAATCAAGAGTGACACTGGAAATAAGCAGCCCTCTTAGAACTCCGGAAATAAGCAACCTTCTTAGAATGACCAAAGCCAAGTAAGAACTTCAAATTATTCATATTGCAATATTTGAAGTCACTATTATCCTTCAGAGGGACCTTTGGCACGCAGTACCAAATGGAATTAGCTAGTATATACAATGTACTGACTTTTTATTTTATTTTATAATATTATCTAGCACTAATGAGTTTGCCAATAAAACTCGCTCTAACCGTATTGCTAACACACACGCATCTACTTCTGAGTAGGCTGATCAAGCGTCGATAATCGGAGGAGTCGTCGATTACATCACTGAATTACAGCAAGTTCTACAGTCCCTAGAAGTCAAGAAACAAAGAAAAGCTTACACGGAAGTTTTAAGTCCTCGTTTGGTTTCAAGTCCAAGACCCTCACTCCTTAGTCCAAGAAAGCCTCCATTGAGCCCCAGATTAAACCTACCCTTAAGCCCAAAAACTCCACAGCCAAACAGTCCCTACAAAACCTGGCTACATTCACCAACCAATTCTTCTTCCACTTCCTCCATCAATGACAGTGTTAATGAACTTGTTGCAAATTCAAAATCTGCAATTGCTGACGTGGATGTCAAATTTTCTTGTCCAAATGTACTGCTCAAGACTGTTTCTCCAAAAATTCAAGGCCAAACAGCGAAAATAATTTCTGCACTCGAAGAACTATCCCTGGAAATCCTCCATGTGAATGTCAGCACAGTTGGGGACACGATGAGAAATTCTTTCACTATTAAGGTAATTAAAAATAAGCAGAAATGCAACTTATTTTCATCTTCTTGTGTTATTTTTAGTTCAAGAGACCAAATATTAAGACAATATTATCCAGGTAAAAAAAAAAAAAAAAAATGCAATGAACACTAGTCCGCACTTTTTGAACTAGTTCATCTAAAGCTAAGTTAATGAAGTTCCTGTTTAGCCCCAATTTTAAAAATTCATTTTTCGTCAAAATTATTTTCAATTACACATTTTATGAGATTTACAACTTTTTAACTACACATTTTATCAACTATAATCAAAATATACTAAAAATTTGATTCTTAGCTAAAACAAACTAGGCTAAATCTAGAGTTTAGCACACCACCTTATGTGAAAATCGGATTCATTTTTTCATCAAAGCTTTCGTGACATTTATAGTCCTCTTCGATACATCCCTTGCATAATGGTGAATTCATTATTTTGATTATAAAAGTATGATATATGCACAATTTCAATAAATAGGTAAAACATTAAGTGTCTGATTGGTGGGATTAAAATTATGAATTAATCTAAGTCAAAGTTAACAATAAATTTCAATCACATATTTCATGAAATCCAAATTTTTCAACCACATATTTTATCAAAATCGACTAAATTTGTTTTTTATCCTTAACAAACAAGGGCTTGTTGAACATGGGAGATTCGTCCATTTAAGAATTTTTTAATGTAAAAGATTTTATGGTCAGGAAAGAAAATTTAAGTAGTGACGTGTGTTACTGGACTTTCCTAAATGAAACTTAACTATTTCATATATACTCTTGGAAAGAACATTTTTCACCGAAAACTAGGACATGTTTTTTTTCCTTAATAGTAATCACCATTATTATTTTCCACAAATTTATTTCTTCTTGTTTTATATATATAATTGAATAAAGTGTTAATTTATATTGAATCGAAGCTAATGACTGAATATGTCTCCCTTTGTAGATTGGAATTGAATGCCAACTTAGTGCAGAGGAGCTCGCTCAGCGAATTCAGCAAACATTCGGCTAAGTTCACCAGTACTTGTTTCCAATGTGCTTTGTTCAGTACGGTGACTTAGAGACGATCGGTTAAACAAATTTTTAACTTCTCTTGTTCTTTAACATTGTCTCACACTAAAATTTTCCGACTTGACATGCGTGTTTACCATGGCCGGATCCCATTTCTCTCTCGCTCTCATTCACACACACACACACAAACGCACACACTGACTTAAAAGAAATAAAAGCAAAGGTGGGAAAGCATCAATAATCAATTGCTGTTACTGATGTAGCTTTTTATAAGTCATGACTAGGGATTGCAAAATGGCTCGCCTGCTCGAGCCCCCGTGGCTCGGCTTGAGAAAGCTCAAGTCGAGCCGGCTTGTGGCTCGAAACCGCCGAGCCCCATTTTGGGGGCAAATGTTCGAGCTCGAGCTTGCCCGTGTGCCTCAACCCGGGCCATTTTCGGCCCTGATGAGCCGAGCCTGTAAAAAAAATCAAAAGTAGGTGCCTACACATTTTATTTAAAGAAGAAAAAAATCGACTCGACTCGGCTCGGCCCTTTAAGATTCGAGCCGAAAGCTCAAGTCGAGCCTCAATTTTTTGGTCGAACTTTTGCTCGATTCGGGCCAAAAAAAGCTCGAACCTTTTTTGCTTGAACTGAGCCCGAGTTTCGGCTCGTTGACTAAGCTAATCATGACTACTTTTTAAACTTTTTTAGTAACATTACTCTACTTTGAAATCGATCTCGACATTCATCTGAAAAAGTAAAGGATGAAATTTCCACTTGTGAGAAAAAAACATTAAATAATTATAGAAAAACAATGATTTGAGGGTCAATAGATTTGGTTCTTATAACATTGATATAAACATGTAAGTAAAATCAAATCAATCTCAAAACAAAATTATTTGAGGCGAACAAGGAATGTGCAGTGCCTGTGATCTGTTGAAAATTGGGCCAAATAATTAAAGACAAAAATAATATGAGTAATATAAAAATAATGGATTAAAATAAACAAAATTTACGTGAAAACTCAAATAAATAGTAAAGGAGTACATGGGTTCCCATTGGACCAAACTAATAAGTTGAACGATTGATCAATTTTAATATGTGTTGTATACCACATATTTATAATTAAGGAATTCCTAACAAACCATGAGAATTAATATATGAAGAGTTTAATATAAAGGTGAGATCTCAATACAATGGGTAAATTCAATAATGGAGAATTTGTAATGAAATATGAGTCAAATTCACCTTAAATTCCTTCAACATATCTTCAAATCTACTATCAACTCTCAATACTCCTCCAACGGTATTTCCAATCAAATACTCAACAAGAATTCAGGTTGCAATTACTTAATTCTAACAAACTCCACATTGGCTCAAATTTCATTGCAAGGAATAAAACTTAACTTTTCAACCTTAAAAAAAATTCTCTAAACAAAACACTCCATCAAATTATTCTTCCACTTCCACCATGCCCCATCCGAGCATACTTAGAAATTGTAAACAAATTCCAAACCCTACTCACCAACATAATTACCTTGTATGCTAAACCTGCTTGAATCATCCTATCATTACTGCTCCAATCGAATCACAAAACTTGTTCAAATCACCACAAACAACACCAACTCCACCTGAGTTGCTAAACCTGCTCGAATCAATACGAGTACCATGATCAACAAGATCACAACTAGCTCCACTTGAGCTACACAAAGATTCCCCAATATTATTGTTCGAATCACCATGAACAACTCGATCACAACCAACTCTACTCAAATTATTGCTTATTGAACCATAATCTATACTTGCATCCAAATTGATCTTTGAAACTTCCAAGATATATAAGAGAAATTTTGTTGCGATCCAAAAGCGAAATCTTAAATCTCATAGTTGTTATCCCTAAAACAATTGATCTTGTTCAAACCTCGCTTTAATAACCAATTTGGACCTCCCAAGAAACCATCGTAAAACATTTGCTCTGATACCACATGTTGAAAACAAACAAGATACTAGAATCGTTCTGATAACACTTTGTTGAGAAATCGGGCTAAATAATTAAAGATGAAAATAATGGATCACAAAGAAAACAAAGTTTACGTGGAAATCCAAATCCGGGAATACCATGAACAAAAGCAGAGAATTAACTATAATCAATAGTAAACAAGTACAATGAATCTCCCTAGACAAAACTACTAAGTTGAAGAGTTGGTCAATTCCAATATGTATTATACACCACATATTTATAACCAAAGAATCCCTAACATATTAGGAGAATTAATACATGAGGAATTTAATATACGTAAAGTCTTAATACAATGGGTAAAACCAATAATGGAGAATTTGGGATGAAATATGAATAAAATTCACCTTGAACTCCTTCAAGACAACTCCTAGTCTACTACCAACTCTCAATACTCCCCCAATAGTATTTCCAATCAAATACTCCACAAGAAATTCAGAGCACGGCTCAATTCTAACAGGGTCCTAGGCCTGCCGGGCCACAACTCATTAAACATGCAACATAAACCAGGACGTTAAGTTTGAAAGTACGCAATCTGGAAGTGCTAAGAATATGTATGAGAAGATGGGAAGATGTATGATTGAAAATAATTTTGAAAATAAAAATCAGTTTTTGTAGAGAGAGGGGGACATAAGCTAAGTATATAACTTTTCTCCATCTTCACAATTTACACTTAGAAATTATTATCAATCTGTACAGATTTAAAAGAAATTTTTGAAACGTAATTATTTAGCGTTCATTTGGTAAATTTATAAATGGTTTATAAAGAGAAATATTAATGAATACCATAAAATGTGGAGATAAATAATTTATAAACCATAAGGTCCAGAATAGTAGCAATTTCACAAAATGTGTGGATAATAATTAAGCCCATATTTCAGCCACATAGTCAAAAAACTCATTTTTCATCAAATTTATTTTCTATTACATTCTCTCAATAAAATAATTTGCATATAAATTCAAAACTTATTTTTTTCTACTTTTTAACCACATTCTCTAAAAAATCACTATTAAAAAAGAGAGACTCTATTCAAAAAAAAATAAAAAAATATATATATATAGACAATTATATTATATTTTTAATCTTATGTTAATTTACATAAATAGACATATATAAAATTAAATAAAAATATATCGTTCTAAATTCTTCCACAAATATTTATTTTCGTTAAAACTCTTTTAGACATTTTTATATTATTTTAGAATTTTTGTTTTAACTAAAATCCCAATAATCATAAAATTTGAAGCAAAAACATACGTCGTCAACACCATGAAAATGCACTGTAGAATCCTAAAAGCCATTGATCAAATTCCTCAAGATTTTACAATAAAATGTAATAACTGATACAAAAATGTTCTATAAGTAGAGTTTAGTGCACATAATCCAACATTGCAGCATTTTCTGCAAATGCATTTGTTATAGAGCTTTTGCTATGTGTACACCGACACCCTGACGTACAGTCCTCCTCACAATATGGGGTTCACGATTTCTTTATTGGTAGCGAACTGCTCTCAAATGTGAGGGGTGTAGCCTCGGTGTAGGGATGTCAATGTAGCTTGTTGGCTTGAATGACCCGTGACTTGGCCCAAGAAAAATCCGAGGCGGCCTATGACGAGTCGAGCCTAAAATAAAGTAATCTATAAAACTTTTAAAAAAAGTTTGGAAAAATTTAAAAAAATATTAAAAAAAAAATTCGAGCTGGCTCGACTCACTAAGACCCGAGCCGAAAGCTCCGGTCAAGTCTAAATGTTTTGGCCGAGCAAAAGCTTAGCTCTATTGAGACAAAAAAAAAAAAAAAAAAAAAAAGTCTGAACCATTTTTAGCCCGAATTTTAGTTCGCAGTTCAACTCGTTGACATTCTTATCCCGAATTCCCTATATACAAATAGCAAAACCCTTATTATAGGGGAGACCGGAGAGAGAAAGAGATACTTGTTTGCATGGAACATAAAGAGGATGGTACTGGTGATTGTACAAGCAATAGGAGTGTCAATTTTAATTTTGAATATAGTGATTTTTTATAATTTCAAAATTGTATTAATGGTGTATCTAGAGGGGATGAATATATGAAATTTGTGTGGATTTATAGTTTTTAAATAAATTAATTTAATAAGAACAGTATTGGAATAAGTAATGGATAAAAATAGTAATTATTTAAAATTGTGAACGTAAATCACGGCTCTTTTGAAAAATTTGGTTTCCCAAAAAAAAATGGATTCAATCATAGCTTAATGGTAATTAGGGAAAATTGCAGCCACGGTATCAAACTTTTCACTTTTTTACAGACAATCACCACCAGTCAGCGCCGCCTCTTCCTCCTTAGCCCGTCCTCGCGGCCGCTCCGACCTTATCCTTCGTTGCGAGGATGGGATGAAGTCCTTCAGTTGCTACACACCCAATCCTCGTAGTAGTCACGCCGCCGTCCTCCTCCATCCGTAATGGTCGGTGCTTCCAAGTTCGTGACATTACTCGCCCTACCCTTTCCCTCTCTCCTCTACCTTCTCTGCTCTTCCTTCTTCCTCCGTCGTCGCCTCTCCACCTTTCCCCTTCACCCCCTCAGTCTCTCCTCCTCCTCCAAATCCAAAACCCACACCCCACAAATTTTCCCCCTCAACTCCACCCAACAACAACACTTCATTGGTTTGATTCCCATACCAAATCGGAAGCCCAATCCATATTTCACAATATCCTCAATCGCGAATCTGTCTTAATTGCATTTCATGGGATAAATGCCATGGTAATAAGCCTCATATGCTTGAAATTGAAAAGCAAAATCAAAAGCAGATCTTAGAGATTTAAGTTGATTTTTGAGAATATCCGATGAGTGACCGATAAAAGGGGACTGAAGCCTAAACCCACTAGAAGTTTTCAAGTCAGAGATCTCCTTCACGAACTCGAGGAGGTCAATTTACACATTGTCCCAATCTTCTTGGGTTTGTTTTCTTGTCTTTTATTTCACACAAAAAAAAAAAATCGAAATTTGAACCCTTAAGCAGGTTACATGAATTTGAATTTTTCCTTTGTGGAGGATGAATTGAAATTATGATTTTTCTGTGTTGTAGTACTATGCGCCTGAAGGTCGGAGCGGCAACGAGGACAGGTTGGCGAGGAAGAGGTGGCGACGATTGGTGGTAGTGGTGATGGTTGAAGCGATTTCATGATTAATACAAAAAATGGATGGTTTGAGGAAGAAGAAATAAGACTGTTTTGTTTTTTTTTTTCTTTTTCTAATTATTATAATTGTTTTATATTAAAATTGTAAATTTACCATTTCGCCCTTTTATAAATTAGTCTACTATTATTGGTCAACTAACGGTCAAATCTATTCATTTGGACTCCAGCTGCTATATTTTGAAAGGATTGATACCGTGGGTGACAAATCAAATATTTGGGCAAAATCTGCAAAAAAGTGAAATGTTTGATACCGTGACTGCAATTTTCCCTAGTAATTATGAATGTATGATTAAAATTAAAACATTAATTTAATTAAATTTATATTCAAACGAAAGCTTAGCCATTGTTTGACCTCAATTTTTTTTTAAAACTTACCACACGTTTTAAATATTTAGAATTTTTATCAATTATTCATACGTATATTTCATTAATTTTTATTAAAATTTTATTTTTAACTAAACAAAAAGAGGAGTTATTATACTGTTTACCTTTCAAATCACGAGATATTTGATTACTAATATGTGTGTGTCAGCCAAAGAGAAAAAAAAAAAAAATTGGTCTCCTAAAAAATTTTTAGAGCCTGTTTGTTACGGATTAAAATTCAATTAAAATTGAAAATATAACTGTTATTGGGTCTCACTCGTCTAATAAAAATCAATAATAACAGTTAGTTTTTCAATTTTAATCTAATTTTAATATCTCCCAAACAGGCTTGGTGGAGTATAACATAGTGCACCTTTCAAATCACGAAATACTTGATTTCTGAATAGTGTTACAGTAGGAATGACGTAATTGTGGAGCAGTGGATGTAACACACTTCTACTCGAAGAATCTAACAGCTTTTTTTATACCATAGTACAAAAACATAAATACCAGTAGCTACAATCTCATCTCTCTCTCTCTCTCTCTCTCTCACTCATTTCCATGTGATATTTTTCTCATATTCTCCATGCAAAAAAGAATCTGGAAATAGATCTTGATGCCTGATGGTGTTATAATTTTTGGTCCCTTCCAATTGACTTCACACATAATATTAGTTATAGTACTTATTCCTTTGGGCTCCTTTTTTTTTTTTTGTTCTTGATCTTGTCAACGAACTCCTGCAAGGAGCAAACTTCGAGAAGCTCCTTTAAATGTCTTAACTTCTTCGTGTCTGTTTTGAGTTGCTCTCTAAAAATCAGTCGACATTTTCGTAAACTTTTTTTGGGCAATCTACTTGGTGAGTTTTTTAAATGGATGGTGAGCATTTATCTGATTTTTTCGAGGATTCCGAGGATATTATCAGTATTGTTGAGGCTTTGGAGGGTGTTTCTGGTTTAATCACAGAAGATAAAGAGGGGATTAAAGGGCGATTGATTTCTCAAAAATCTACTTATTCTTCAAGTGTTGTTCAAGAATTTGAAATTGAATTTGAAGCTTCACCAAAATGCAAGAAACAAAAGGTGGAAGCCAATAAAATTGATGGGCAACAAAGAATCTCTCACATAACAGTGGGAAGGAACAGAAGGAAACAAATGAATGAGCATTTGTCCGTCTTACGTTCTTTGATGCCTTCTTTTCACGTCAAAAGGGTATGTTTTTTCTTATTTAAATTAAAAATTAAAGTTTAATTTCCCGAATAACAGACTTGAAAGTACAATGGACAAGGTATTATACTGCTTAAAGTCGTTGTTCTAAGGGGATGTTTGGTATGCAGAATTCAATAGTATATGAAACGAATAAATATTGTTAAGCTGTAACTTCTAACACATGCCTCTACTTCGGAACAGGCCGATCAAGCGTCGATAATCGAAGGAGTTGTCAGTTACATCACTGAGTTACAACAAGTTTTACAATCCCTTGAAACCAAGAAACACAGAAAAGCTTGTACAGAAGTATTAAGTCCTCGTTTGGTTTCAAGTCCAAGACCCTCACCCCTTGGTCCAAGAAAACCTCCATTGAGCCCCAGATTAAACCTACCTTTAAGCCCAAGAACCCCACAAGCAAACAGTCCCTACAAAACCTGGCTACATTTACCAACCAGTTCTTCTCCAAATTCCTCCATGAATGGCAGTGTTAATGAACTTGTTGCAAATTCAAAATCTGCCATTGCTGACGTGGAAGTAAAATTTTCTTGTCCAAATGTGCTGCTCAAGACTGTTTCTCCAAGAATTCAAGGCCAAACGGTGAAGATTATTTCTGCACTTGAAGAACTCTCCCTGGAAATCCTCCACATGAATGTCAACACAACTGGGGAGACAATGAGAAATTCTTTTACTATTAAGGTAATTAAAAATAAATTGCAACTGCTGCACATTTTTGTTCATCTTTTTTTTGGTCCAACGAATCGAATTTTAACGTCTATAAATATTATAGAGTTAAATGACAATTGATTGTATTTTCTCACAAAGCTTTTAATATATTTTCTGTCCTATTTTGTTGACCAACCGAAGATTAATTAAAATATTTAATTCTCAGATAGAAGAAAACTTTATGTATTAAGCTTTTTCTTCAACATGTCTCTGTTGAATTCACTTTTTTCATAAAAAGTACGATACATGCCAATTTTCATAAATTTGTGGTACACTTAACGGCAATTCTTGATCTTTGAACATTCAAGTCATCTTGAACTCCTGGTTTAAAAGCTTAATCATGAGGTAAAAAGTGGAGAAATTTTTGTCGTATTGTGAGTGGAAAAAGAATTTAATAATTTCTTAGTGTAAAGAGATTTATGGGTAAGAATAAAATTTAAAATGTTCCAGAAGTCACCAAAATCCATTTTCAGAAGTTGCGTTATATTCTGGACAGGCTTGAACTGTAAATGATTATATTTGTATTCTTGGAAAGAGACATTTTCACTGAAAACTAAGGCATTTTTCTTCCCCTTTGTTCTATTATTATTTTTTCACAAATTTATATATACATTCTCGTTTTATATACATTTATTTTAAAATAGTGTTAATTAATATTGAATTGAAGCTCATGATTGAATTTATGTCTCCCTTTGTAGATTGGAATTGAATGTCAACTTAGTGCGGAGGAACTCGCACAGCAAATTCAGCAAACATTCTGCTAATTTTACTGATGCTCGCTCGCATATTTGGTACATCGAGTTATTCGTGACTCAATAATATAATGAATGACCCCTTTCTTTCTCTAGGTCTCTTTCACACGCACACGCCGACTCGCTCACTAAGTAGAAATAAAGCAAAGGTGAGAAAGCATCAAACCATTGCTGTTACTGATCATGTAGTTAAGATCAGTCACGACTTGTATTTGCATTCGACATTAGCATTTTTTTAATAACAATAATCTACTTTAAATTTATTTTAGTTTCTTGTTGCCAATAACTTTAATGTTTCAAATAGATAAAATAAATAAATAAATATATAAGAACAAAATATATGCACTAAACCTTAAACCCTAAACATAGGCCCATTAATGAAGTGAAGCAGGATACAGCCACAAATTTTACCAATTTAGCACGTGTGATAAAAGTATTAATGAGTAAACCTAAAAAATAAAAAAGTTTAGACAAAATATTATTGATTATATAAAATGAATATAAGAAACATATCAATTTGATTAGTTATTAAAATAGATAAAAACTATAGAAACTACATATTTACACAGTATACAAAAATATATAGCCTCTGTTTGGATTTCATTTTATATTATTAAAATTCTACTTTTCAATAAATTAGTTATTAATAAATGGATAATATTTATGGATCCTACAAAATATTTGGTTAAAAATTTAAAATTAATGTTTAACTTTGAAAGAAGAAGAAAATGAAACCCAAACCGAGGCATATTATTTTTAAGGTGGAATCTGTCTTTATCTCGATGCTTTCTAATCATACGCAAATGATTTTAGTCGAAATATTATTGACACTCTACTATAGACTTCGTAATTAAGCCCTCCCATTAAAACACGGATATTCTATTAAAATGAAAGAAATTACGTAAAAATAAATTATAAAAACGAGGATTCTCTTTATGAATGAAGTAAAAATATCGTACTATACATATATATTTAACATCCCCAACATATTTTTAATTGTAAATATTTATAACTTAAATATTAACAATAGATTGTACCGTGTACTACATGCACGATACATATGATTTTCTACTACTTCCAAAATTGTGTAATGATTTCATTATAATTAATTTTTCTGTTCATTTATAACCCAATAAATATAAAGTCTCTCTCTCTCTAAAATTTAATTATAGCATTCCCTAGTCTAAGAAGAGTAATTATGTTTCACCAAGAATTTGCATGAATCTTTATTGCATAGATATATAGGGTTTCAGGTTTGGGCATTCTCGTTGTCTTTTTAACCTCGACAAGAGGAGGGCCTTTACTATTGTTACATAATTGGAAGTGGGGTTGGGAGGTGGGGTCAGGTGAGGTAGGGGGAGGGGTAGGGGTAGGGATAGGGATAGGATTGGGATTTTCAACATTCTCATGATCGCTTTCCTAGACTAGTTCACAAGTTTAAGGAGGCTTCAAAAGACTAGAGAATAACTGAAAAATATTTTGTTTACTACATCGTTTAAAATTTAAAATTAATACATCTATTTTTTAGGTGGGTGGTGTGTGATTTTTGTCAATATAGGTGGTGTATTAATTTTTGTCAATTTTTAGGTTCATTATTCTGAACCAAACAAGTTGGAATAATAGGCGAGGCATGAATAAAATAATTCCTCAATAGAGTTATTGGAAATTGGTTTAGATTGAAAATTTAGTTTTAAGTGTCAAAATAAAAAATTTGAAAAAGTGACTTCAAATATTCGGACTTGATTTGATGGTTAAATTATAAATGTAAATAGACCAACTTGTTCTACTCGTCAAGTAGATCATCATGGTATAATTAAAATCTCAAAATCAATTCCAGATGAATGCGAAATTGCGGTCCAAAGTTGGGAAGAAATAGAGGAAACTGTCGGATATTTGTCTAAGCGTGTCGCTTGCCTGACGTTGGACTATCGTTCGAGCGACAAGCTAACGACGAAGTTTTTGTTTTGTCATTCGAGTGAGGCGATGACGACATGCTAACAATAGTGAATGGTGCGACTTTTGGCAAGAGTTGATGAGTTTGGGACGCGTTACTTCATTCACAACCCCTCATCCTCTATATAAAGACTCATTGGAGATCCATTAGGCATCTCATACCATATTTGCATTAAGCATTGCATAAAAATTCTTACAAATCATTTCCAAATTCATTTAAAACCGTTTTCTTCTTTGCATAGAGAAACTCCATCAAAAGTGTGACGTAACTTGTGGTTTGAAGTGTTTCTACTACAAATTGAATATGATGTATATTGGGAGACAAGTGCCGTGAACCATGAGCACTGTTGCGAGACAATTTTGTCTTAAGAAAAAAATGAAAATCACATGCCTCGAATTGTTCTTATTCTTCTTTATTTTTTGGCTTTCATTTGTTTTTATTTGTAGTTTTCATACTACATTTCTATCACCTTTTTATATTGTTTAGTCACGCTCTTGTGAATTAAACTTTATTTTTTGTTTGTTCAATATACAAAAATCCTTTCACCCAGGGGTGGACTCACATGGGGTCATGTGGGGGTCAGATGACCCCACAAATTTTATATTATTATTATTTTTTTTGAGTCTTTTTGAGTTTTTTTTTATTAATAACCTAAACATTTTTGAAATCTCATTTTTAACCCAACAAGAAAATTGGTCTCGATCCGCCCCTGCTTTCACCCACACTTATATTTAGCCCACGTCGCCATCAATGGTCAAGAGCACGCATGCACATTCACCAAATAGCTCGATACCAATATTCCGCATAACATCATCTAGAAAATTATACCGCCATTGATGCGCAAGTATACGAAGCAAGACGCAAAAAACTGCGAACTATACCTAAGTAGAGCAAAGATACAAGTTACTTTGATGAATGCCAGCATCGCAATAATATGCAAAAAATTAGTTACGCAATTTTATGTATGGTATATATTTTTAGTTTCATATTTGTAAAAAGGGACCAATAAAAATAACAAATAATCATCCCTTACTTTAAGCCAATTTAATAGTCTTGGTCATATGTGTACTAAACTATTCCAATTACATTATTTTCTTATTTTTTTTTTTTTTTTGGAAGTGTGTCCTTTGTAAATATCCATTTCCTTCTGGATAATCTAAAATTTCAAAGTACATCTTCTCACGGGTCAAAGACAATGTTGTCAAAATTGAAAGAATTGGCAATTCTTTCAATTATTTGGTAAAATGCGAAAATCGTTAAATCATTAAATTAACAAGAGACTGGTTAGTTCATCTAAAAAAACCTTTAAAACCAACTTGTTCGAACTCTGTTCAACTTTTTAACTCTTCTTCGTTCTTCTTTTCTTTTTTAATACTCAAATCATTTTTAGTAAATTGTTATTGAACGAATTGCATATATTTGATGTATGGTTCAATTAATTATCATTGATTTTTGTTTGTTTATAATTTATAAACATGTCCTGCTCAAGTAATCATAAACAATATAACATTTTTGATGTTTTTAAAGCCCAAACAAGTTTTAATTGGTCGAAATGAGGCAAACGTAATAATTCACAAACCACTTATAAAATAGAGAAAGGGTCCCACTAATTTTCAGACAACCATCCGCGTGTCAAGAACCACATCCATTAATTCCGTCGAAAATATCTCATTTTCCATTCTCAACTTGCCACGTAATAACTTCACTAGTATAATTCTCTGCTGTGGCTCTGGCCACGTCATCCAATTTATTTTTATATTCCCTCGTGGGCAATTTAATTGCCGTTGATCATCTTGACCTCCATTCCTAGACGTTGATTTATGCGGAGAAAAGCTTGTGGACACCGAAATCCTGGGAGATATATAATATTTTCGAGAATCCTCGGTCAGTTTAGTTGAGACTTGAGGTTCTTGTAAAAATTTCGGTACCGGAATTTAGAATCGTCGAGGGAATTCTGGGTAGATTCAGTTAGTCCTGCTTTCACTTGAACTTAAGGTAACCATTTTTAGCAATGATCTTGTGATGTTTTCTTTGATCGTGTCTTGAAATGTAATTTTTGGAAATCTTTTTCTTTTTAATTGAAACTCATAATTAAGTTAATTCTTCGTTTAATTCTGCAAAAAAACCCATGAGGAAGTGAAATATGTAGTCGAACTTTACGAACCCATAAGGTTGCTAATAATTTCCGAATTCTCTAAAACGTTAAGAAAACATTTTTTTTTTTTGAGAGTTTGCGAAGTGTTTTGATTTTTTGAAATGGAAATGTTAGCCTTTTAGAAGTTACTGTATCTTACTTGAATGACGTGATATAGGTATATCGATGGAAGGTGAGGGAGTACGAGTTTGCGTGGGTGGTAGGTGGGGTGGGATGGATGGGGTTGGCTGTAAAGAAATGAATTGGTGAATAAATACTATATTTTGTAGGTATAGTCGACTGAAGATCAATTTTTGGGTATGGGATTGTCTCTTATTGTGCTAATAATTGGTGTCTGATGGTGTGCGTTGCCTCTCAAGTTATTGAGATCGAGGCTTATTTTGTTGCTTTGTTATTAGTTCTCGATAGTCGATATGCTAATCCTTACAGTGATCTATATGTGCATCAGTGTGTCAAATGATGTTGAAGTTAGCGGTTCTTTTTGAGTGTAATTATTTTTTAGTTTTACTTCTCCAGGATTGAAGTGTTGGGAACTTCTTTATCTGTTGGATTACAGAACTTGGCATGGGAGTTGTGACTGTTTCGACTTCTGCTGCTCGGACTCCATTGGGATTGAGCACAAAATTTTCAACGCGTTTATCTCCACATAAAAGACCGGTAATTTTATCGTTCAAAACAGATAAAACGAAAACAAAAAATACGTCACTGGTTGCACCTCCAGAGTCTGTTTGTTTACCTATAGAGACAGCTAAAGAAAATGAAAAGAGGTTGAGAACTGTAAAAAAGCGTTCAGAACGAGTATATGCTGTCTTGACTGATGAAGCAATTTCGAGTACTTTTGATTTAGATTACAATGAAGCTGTCGCCAAACTAGAACACATATTCAAACGTAGTCCGTCTGATAGGGAAGTTAAAGACCAGATGGTTAAGAGGAGGAGATGGAGGAGAAAGAGAGAAGAAGCTGAGGAGGAAGGAGGGAAGGGAAGTGCCAATAATATGGTTAGGAGTCGGAGGAATAAGGCAAAAAGATTAAGTCTTGAGACGAGGATTGCCATGAGAACGAACAAAGAAGGTGAAGTGATTGCACCATCCCGGAAAGGGAAAAACTGTAAAAACGATGAAGATGAAGATATTGATCGGCTTGTTAGAGAATATTCAGCTTCCACCGACTTAGTTAGCCTTGATTGGAAGAAAATGAAGATTCCACCGGTTCTTTCTTTGTCTGACCATGCCTGGCTGTTTAAGCTGATGCAGCCTATGAAGGTGAGCATATTGCAACTTGTCTGAACCAATGACATAAAGAACCAAAATGGATAAATTTGAATCAATTGTTTGATAGGACAGTGGATAGTTGTTAGACTGCTAACTTGTTTATTGTCATTTAGGCAATCCTTCAAGTTAAGGAGAACTTACAAAATGATTTGGGAAGAGAACCGACAGATTGTGAATTAGCAGAGGCAACAAATATGGATACTTTTCAACTAAGGAAACATGTGGAAGTTGGTCGAGCTGCCAGAAACAAGTTGATCAAGGTAATTCACATTTTTCATTATCAGCTCCTCTTCATGTGAAACCATCCTTCCCATTACTTTTCTTTCTTTCTTTTTTCGATGGGGTAGGATACAAGGGACAAGGAGTTTCACCTTGATGAATATGAATTTCTCCATCTGTTTATTCATTTGAAATCAATCTATACAAATTGGAAATTTAGTTATAGGAAATCCAGTACTGTAACTCAATTTCACCGTCAAATTTTGATGGATATTTAAGATGCAAGTCATTCGATAATCATATCGACTCCAGAACTCAGACAATTTTTTTATGATGGAAGTTTGGGAAATAAATGGTGCTTCAGTTTTTCTTAGTTTGTTCACGGGCTAAAGTCACGTGTGGTGTAGCAAATTGCATATGGCTGGCTGTATGGCTCTATTTCTAGATCCAAATCTGAATCTTACTGTAAACTGGCCCCTTGCTCACCGATTTAGGATTACATCAGCTGATGCTATCATGTTTCTAATTGGTTGCAGCACAATCTACGGCTTGTTCTGTTTGTAATGAACAAATATTTTCAAGACTTTGCAAATGGCCCAAAATTCCAAGACCTCTGTCAAGCTGGAGTTAAGGGTCTTATAATAGCCATTGATCGTTTTGAACCAAAAAGGAAGTTCCGGCTCTCAACATATGGCCTCTTTTGGATCCGACATGCAATTACACGTTCTATGACGCTCTCAAGCTTCACGAAAGTGTCCTTTGGCCTTGAGTCGGTGAGTTTATCTCATATGCCTTTTCTCTTGTTATCTTTCTTATATTGATTCAACTTCAAAATTTTCTGCCTACATGCTTTTCCCTCGTTTGTTACAGTTCTGACGGCGTGAATACTTTTGACAAGCAAAGCTATGTTAGACTGAATTGTTTTTTTCTGATGTAGGTCAGAGCAGAAATCAATCGGGCCAGGCTGGAGTTGATGTTTGAACTTCAGAGAATGCCAACAGACGAAGAAATTGTAGAGAGAGTCGGTATTTCCCCCGAAAGATATCACGAAGTGATGAGGGTATCAAAGCCTATCATTTCCCTTCATTCACGGCATGCGGTAACCCAAGAGGAATTCATAAACGGAATTACTGACGTTGATGGTGTAGAAGGAGATAAAAGGAGGCAACCTGCTCTTCTCAGGCTTGCACTAGATGATGTGGTAAGCTTTCGTCTCATAGACTCTGCGCCATAAATGACTATGTGCTTGCATTTTCTGGACTAATTACTCTTGCTCTAGTAAAATATGACTATTGCTCAAATTGTGCACAACTCATATCTATGTATTCCGTTCTGCAATATACTCCAATGACCATAATATATGGCTTGTATTAACAAGCATGCAACACTTTTCATCCAATCTCTTTAGAGAATGTGATTCTTATACTTCCTCATTCAGAGTACATAAGTAGATGTAGTCAGTGAAATATAGCAAATTGTCCAGTTTCTATGTCTGGGCTTCTTTTTCATGAAATTTATGATTTTCTATAAAAGTAAGTACTATTTGCACGCTGGAACTTAAAGGGTGTGAATTTTAAGCAGTATACATAGTATAATGGATGAGCTTCATACATATAAATATTATCTAGTACTATTGAGTTCATCTTACCGAACATGTCATTTCTATCAGAAGACTACTTCAGTTTTATATAGAACTCGAATAACTCTCATCCTTCTGAGTATCTGAAATCTCTTCGTAAGTGTCATGTGCATCGTTAAATACTAGTCTTAATATCCCTCTATTGAAATCCTTTGCAGCTTGATTCTCTGAAGCCAAAGGAGAGTTTGGTGATCAGACAGAGATATGGACTTGACGGTAGAGGAGACAGAACCTTGGGAGAAATTGCTGGGAATTTAAATATTTCGAGAGAAATGGTCCGAAAGCATGAAATGAAGGCTCTCATGAAGCTCAAGCATCCAGCACGAATGGACTATATTCGCTGGTATATATTCAAATGAATGACACCATTGGCTTGTCTTGTTGACACATATCTTAATCCCCATCTGGATCAGCTGTCTTCACATTGCTGGATATTAATTGTTTTATACCAACCATTTGTATCATAGTTACCATTATATACATATAAAATCAATCAACGTGTATAATCCATTTTCGCAGGACCTGGAAATTGCAATGTGCTGGTATATATGGCTCATAGCCCCTTTTTGCACTTTTTTTTTTTTTTTTTCCTTTTTATTTGTAATTGGGTGATGAACGAAACGTAGTTTATACCTTGTTGACATAATGATCTTACTTCTATACACCTCTTGCATGTTCAATTCACAGTATTAGATTATGAACACGATTTTCTTTTTCTTTTTCTTTTTAGTGCTATTCAGTCCTCTTTACCAAATATGATATTTGATTCCATGGCAGGTTCCAAGTTGGCAAGTTTGTTGCATAGCTGTTTATAAGGTCTACCATCCATTGCATGGCTCAAAAAATAAAAAATGGTAAGAAAGGGCAAAAATAGCATCAATATACATATAATTATACGAAATTTTGTAATAAATGAAGGAAAAATACGATTCTCAGCAGCTAATTTTATACAATCTGAGTTGCAGAACACAAAATGCTACAAATTTTTATGCCAAAAAATGCCATTTTTTACATTCTATGCCCACATCAGCTCATTCCATTATCTTTTTCGATTTCGTTCGCATTTTCTTGTTGGCTATTGGGGTTCATATATACATGGATAATCAGTCATTTGTTTTCTGAAAATTAAATTCAAAAGTGGAACAGAAAGGGTATCACTATCACAAATTGTTGAGAATCCATGAGTCGTGCTTGTTTTTTCGGTACAAGATATCGAAAATGTACTGCAGTTGACAAAAAAAAAAAAAATTGTTCAATTGCTGAATATAGAAAGGAAAAAGAGTGAAGTGACTGATTGTGATCTAAAATGCGGGTGAGCACAGATCAGGTTTGGGCCCAGTGTAACATTACCAAGAAAAGATCCAAACCGACCCTAGTTTGTTCTGGTCACCGAAACTTTTTGAGGGTATTTTACCCTGAAATCTTTCTTCTTCTTCTTCTTCTTCTTTTTAATTTTTTAAATATAAACCCAAGCCTAAAATCGTTGTTTTTAGGTTGGGATTTCCCCAACGCGAACTGACCTCCAAACCTGACCAAAATCGACCCAAGTTAGGTTGGATGGATAATATGCCCAACCCTAGGTTGAAACAGGGAAAAAAAAAATGTGATGATTATTTATGTCATTTAACGTAGGGGCTAAGGCCGCATTAGCGAATAGAATGTGAGAAAATTAAAATCATAATGATAACCATCCAATTTTCAATCAAATTATACGCTTGAAATTTGAAAGTGAAGTATGTGTCCGCTTTACATATTCTATTTACAGAATGAGTAATGCATGGCATTACTTTCACATGGCCTTACAGGTCCCCACAAGTATTTAAAAACAAATAACAAAAAATTAGGACGACTAGACGAGCCCACCCTTTGTAAGGGGCTTAAAGGCCCCTATGAAGTAATGCCCTATACACAAGGCATTACTCTTACAGAATTATCTTCTTCCCTCTAATTTTTTTTTAGGATTATGCTTGTTGTACATCACATGATCCATAAAGAATTACATAATGATCATTTGGCCACCCCCTATTGGATGGGTGGCAGGTGGGCTACTTTAAAACAATGTTTTTAAAAAAAGAAAAAAAAAAAAGACCACCAAAGAGGGGCTAAACGCATTCTATGTTAGAGTAATTCACATGATATTTTGTCACATGCTATAATCAAGAATGACGAGAATAAATTATGTTTCAAGAAAAAACGACTTCATAACTAAGCTTGAATAGTCAAATTATGGACATAATTTATTAATGGAGTCAGCAGTCGATGTAGACAATGAAACGGATAGTCATGAATAATCTAATGTCTTTTTAATAAGATGAAATTCGAGAAGTATTACGTGGTATATGTGATATTTAGCATTAGCTTACACTGATAGTCATGACATGACTAACTATAAAATGAAGATTAAATATTTTTGGAATCATACAAATAAAACTCAACTTCAAATATCGTGAACATGATATTCTTATAATAATTTATCTGTTTGCAATGATGTTGGAAAGATATTTATTTCTCATTTAATAAATACCTATTACAAAATTCTAGTAATTATAAAAAACGAAAAAGAGGAAATAAAATAAAAAAAGGTTCTATTTGAGTTTGAAGCCAAGCCATCTGCATGTTCCTTTCCTTCTATGTTAACCCGGGCTAACTTACTCCCACATCCCATCATCCATTAGCCATGAAAAATAAATAATTAAATAATTAAATAAATCCTTCCCAAATCTGTCAGCAGTTCGTCCTCTTCGAACCCTAATTCCCTTCTGCGCTCAGGTACACCTCTCAATATCTGTATTTTACCTTCTAATTCTGATTTCAATTTTATTTATTTTCTGGTGTATATCGGTAGATGCAGTTTTGCGAAAACGTGTGTATTTGGTTTGATGGCTGAATTTGAAATCTTTGGTGAATAGATTGGATTCAGTTTTCGCTACTGGTATATGTCATTGTGAAAATTACTTAAATCTTATTTACCTAGAAGATAGAAATCTCGATTTCATATTAGTGAATTTATTTGGTTTAATGGCTGAATCTGAAATTTTTGGTGAACCGATTAGATTTATTTTTGCTGCTGCTATTGATTAATTTTTATTGAAAGTATTTTCCCGTCCATGAAATAATAATGTTTATGTTTGGGCATAATTTAGGGCTTAGTCAAAATTTGGTTTTTCCAGAATCTGTCGTGGAAGCTCTCGAAATGAAGCATGAATGTTGTTAGAGGTTTTGGTTAAGTTGAGGGGTAACGACCGGTTTGAGAAATAAAGACTCAATCTCATTTCTTATACGGGACAGCCATTTCTCTCGTCTTCTTTGCAATATAAAAGTACATAGTTTAGTTCATATGTGTTTTAGCAGCAAATCAATGTTTCCATGTGCATTTGATTAGTTTATTTTTGCTTTCTAGATCATTGTTCCTTTGTTGATATGTGTTTCGATTCTTTAGCTTCCCATATTGCATATCAACTGTTTGATAGTTTTCCCCATAGAAAATATTCACATACGTAAATTTATTTTTGCTGTTACATTATAAACTCAATATCACCACTATTTATATTGGGTTTTCTTTTCTTTCTTTTTTTTTACAAATTGAGATAGGGAGTAAGAAGATCGTAGATATGAGCGGCAACCTTAGGAGCGTGAAGAATGTATTGGCTGATGCAGCCGTAAAGGGTGTGGAATTGGCAAGGGCTCGGATATTTGGTCATGTGCTCAACCCAACTGGGCAAAGATCTCCCCATAAGATTCTGCGCAAGAAGCTTATCGGTGAGAAGGTGGCCTCGTGGTACCCTTACGACATCAAGAAAGATGACCCCCTCATCATGGCCCGTCAAGAACAAGAGTAATAAATCACCTAACTCTAACTACCATCCGCTATTTATTGTGCATGCTCCTTTATGTGTTTGTTATCATGGTAAAGGAGGTTACGGTTTCGTAGTATATTGTGAATATTTCAAGCATTATGGGAGAAAATCATTGTGTTTTGAAGACTAATTAAAAAAGTATTAGATGCTACTCTCATATACAAGCTGTTGCCTTAAGTTTTTTAAATCTGAGATAGGAAGGCAGAGAAAAGAACGAATCTTACAGAATCTTTCATGGACGTTCAACGACACGTCTATTATCTGTAGAGGGAATTGTAGAAAGATTGGTTAGTGGACCCTTTGCACTTTGTACCTTCCGTGGAATATATATTTTATAAACCTCCATGATGCTTGAAGATATTTCTGGATGACTGAGTAGAAGAAATTTGTCCAGACAGATTAGATATTTGATTATGCACAAAAGTTTTGAAAATAGTAGTACAAGTAAAAGGAAAAATTCTATTCAGAGTTTCATAGAGAAGTTAGGTGTTCTAGAATCATATCAACCCCCTCCCGAAAATTTTGTCCTCAAATCCCCAAGACAAAAGACAGAAAAGGAAAAACACGTCAAAGTGTCCGTGCCTGCGTTTGGAAGGATATCTTTAAAATTAGTTGCATCTATGGTTCGATAGATGGTGGCCTATTTCCAAGATATTCAAAAGAAAGTCAAAGGCTAGTTATGTAGAGTGACTATGAAAATGAAATTTTGATTCTGTTTTGAGTGTTTTTTGACTAGGTTGAAGTTGTGTTTATCATTTATCGAAACTCAATTGATTGATCGTGGACAGGCGCTTAAACAAGCTTGAAATGTTGAAACGTCGTGGGAAGGGGCCACCAAAGAAGGGCCAAGGAAAGCGTGCTAAAAAGAGTGGCAAATAGAGAACAAATGTGGTCTTGAACTGCATTACTTCCATGTTTCTTAGGAATGATTAAATAGCACCGGACAATATTGCTAATTCGTTTCCAATGATCTTTTGGATTTTGACGAATGATACGGATTGTAAACGCTCACTTTCGGTTTTGATATGTTTTGGCTGACATAACTTCTGATAAATGAATCAGGATATTAATGCCATAGACGTGCATTTTAATTTTGTACATTCTCATTTTATGCTTTTGATTACTCCTATTTACCTTTTTAGCAACACTTGAATTTAAAATATTTATATATTTTGGAGAGCGTGTTAAATTCCTTCTCAGAAGTTTTAAATGAAGCATGTAAATGTATTGGTTGAAATCTTCTTGCCGCTTATTTACGAGCGTTTGATAAAATTATCCCGAGTTCAATCGACATTTGATGGTGGTGTTGAAGGTATAATTTAAATAAATAAATTTATCTCTTTTTTTAAAAAAAATATTTGTACTTATCTTTAGAGAATATTTCCTTCCACAAAATTTTAAAGATAAGATGATCATACCAATTTGGGATAAAAGACAAAAATAAGAACAAAAAACTTTTCGGACGAAAATATTCTTCTATTTTTTCTTTCAAGAGAAAAATGCAACTTGGCATGATTAAATTATTGGTAAAACATGGCATGATTAAAATTACTGCTAAAGAATATAAAGAGGAATTTTCTTTTACTTTATCTTTGAATAAAAAATTTAAAATTTTGTCAAAAAAGCAAAAGTTTTTAATTACTTGTCAAAAGTTGAGAAACGTTTTCAACGTTTTATCCAATTGAGAGAGAGAGAGAGAGAGTAATAATTCCAAAATACTGATGTAGAGCGACATTCGCAAAGGCTCCGACCTGTTTTACACGTGCAACTGTGTGTCAGCTGACAATTTGGTGCATGAAAGATATATAAATTCTTAAAGAGTTATCAGTCAATGAGTAAACAGTTTAATTGATAGGAGCGACACCATAGAAATGGAGGCGGCGAAGGTTAAGTCAGTATTTATATACCCAATAAAATCATGCGCCGGAATTTCTGTTTCTCAGGCACCCGTCACTTCCACTGGTATCATCATCTCCAATCTCTCTCTCTCTCTCTGGTTCGACTTTCCATCAATAGTCGGTCGCAGCATGTTTTGGATGAATTGATTTACGATTAATTTAGTTGTAGAAACTGAAATAAATTTTATTTTATTTACAAAATAAGTGTTGACGAAATCTATGTCATTGATTTCAAAACTATTATTGAAATGACTGGTTTAAATATTGCCAACATAGTATAAATCTATAATAGTTATGTATGATGCTTCTGTTTTAGACAAAGCTACTGTATTCTGTAAAGTAGATTTTTAGTTGATAACACAGTCACCAAGGGTAAACACATACCATGTAAGTGATTTCATCTTATCAAGATCTCCTGCATAGTTTGAATTTACATAGCCAATGACTCCATCAGAATTTCTACCAAAATGCAAACAAGCATTTGAGGAGCTCCTTAAGTATTTGAAGATCCATTGCACTATTTTCCAATGTTCCTTGTCACGATTAATCATGTATCTGCTAACTGCACTAACTGCATGTGTCAAATCAGATCTCGTACAAACCATAGTATACATGAGCAAACCAACTGCACTAAAGTAAGGAACCCGAGACATATAATCAATGTCTTCATTTGACTATGAACACAAATTAGATAGTAGTTTGAAATGGGCAGCCGAGAGTACGACAATCTTAACTTTCACCATATTGAATCTTTCAAGCACCTTCTCAATGTATTCCTTATAACTCAAATACAATCTGCCAGCCTTTCTATCTCTCAAGATCTCCATTCGAAAAATCTTCTTTGTTGCATCCAAATCTTTCATGTCAAACTCCTTGCTGAATTGTAGTTTTATTTTTCTGACATCTGCTTTATCATTAGCTGTTATTAGTATATCATCAACATCTAATAACAAATATATAGTTGATCTACCACTTTCCTTTTGAAGTATACACAACCATCATAATTACATCTATCAAAATCATGAGTAGTTATGAATGAATCAAACATTTTATATCACTGCCTCGGTGACTGCTTCAATCCATACAAGGATTCCTTCAATAAACACACAGTCTTCCTTTTCTGAAGCTATGATTCCCTCTGGTTGTTGCATGTAAATGCTTTCCTTAAGTTCTCCATGTAAGATTGATATCTTGATATCCATTTGCTCAAGTTCAAAATCATTCTTAGCCACCACTCCAAGTAAAGCCCGAATATAACTGTGTTTCACAATTGGGGAGAACATATCTGTAAAATTAACACTCGGAATCTGACTGTAGCCTTTTGTCACCAATCTAGCCTTGTATCTAGCATCTTCAATCCCTGATATGCCTTCATTTCTTTTGAACACCCATTTGCAACGAACCACCCTTTTACCTTTATGTAATTTCACCAAGTCTCGAGTGTTGTTTTTGCTCAATGACTCCATCTCCTCCTGCATAGTAATCATCCATCTACTAAAATCACTGCAACTGACTGCCTCTGAATATGAAGCAGACTCTCCAGTAGAATCAATGTTTTCAGCCACACTCAATGCATAAGCTACCAAATCTGCTTCTCCATACTTCTGTGGAGGTCTAATATGTCTGTGAGGTCTGTCTTTAGCTATAGAATACTGTGGTGCTGGTGGTGTATGCAAAGTAGGAAAGATATTATTGTCCGTCAACCTTGAACTGGACTAGTCTGTGGTAGATTGTTCTGCAACCTCTAATTGTTTCTCTAAACCAATTTTCAACTCCACCTGAGTTGAACAATTATGCTCCATAGTTTTATCAGAATCCCCAAGAGATGAACCACGAACCATAGCAAGTTCATCAAATACCACATTCCTACTAACAATCACCTTACTAGTCTGTGGATACCACAACTTATATCCCTTCACACTTGATTTATACCCAAGACAGATATACTTTCTAGACCTAGACTCCAACTTCCCATTATCCACATGAACATAAGTCGGACATCCAAGAATTTTCAAATCAGAATAGCAAGAAAGTTTACCATACCATACCTCTTTTGATGTCTTTTTATCAATGGCAACTAAAGGTGAGCGATTAATCAGAAAACAAGCTGTAGTAGCAGCTTCGTCCCAAAAAGACTTAGGCAACCCAAAATTTGAAAGCATACAATGAACCTTTTCCATCAAGGTTCTGTTCACTTGTTGTGCCACATCATTTTGTTGAAGAGTTCTAGGCACTGTCAAGTGTCTCAAAATGTCTTCAGCCCTGCAAAAGCTATTGAATTCATCTGAGTAAAACTCCAACCCGTTATTAGTGCGCAAACATTTCACTTGCTTTCTAGTTTGATTTTCTACCAATGTTTTCCACTCCTTGAAAGTTCCAAACGCATCACTCTTTTTCTTCAAGAAGAAAACCCAAACTTTCATGGAGAAGTCATCAATTACTATCAACAAGTAATAATAGTCACCTTTAGATGTTATCATGGCTGGTCCCCAAAGATCTGAATGGATATATTCAAGTGTTCCCTTCGTGTTGTATCTTCCTTTTGTAAATCTGACTCTCTTCTGTTTTCTAAAGACATAATGCTCACAAAACTCTATTTTGCTAGTCTTCTGCACATCAAGAAGTCCCCTTTTACTCAACTCAGCCATCTCATTCTCACTCATATGTCAAGCCTCACATGCCAAAGTTTTGTAATTTCATCGTCTGTCAAAGAAGAAGTAGAAACTGTTGCATCCTCAACCACTATGGAACCGTGCAAAATGTACAACTGTGTAGAGTTTTTATACTCTTTCATGACAACAAGAGTACCCTTGCTCACTTTCAAAACTCCACCTTCACCGATGTATCTGTAGCCCTTTAAGACAAGTGCATTCAAAGATATGAGATTTCACTTCAGTTCTGGAACATGTCTTACATCTGTAAGTGTTCTGACGGCCCCATCGAAAATTTTAATTCTGATTGTACCAGCTCTAACAATTTTGCAAGGCGTGTTGTTTCCCATAATCACAGCACCTCTCGAACCTCCTTCATATGTAGAAAACCAGTCCCTATTAGGACACATATGAAAAGTAATTCATCACTAGATTTAGTATCTCTATCATAAATCACAAGAAGCTCTCCACCACTTTGCTCATGTTCCACAACATCAACCTTCGTTGTATTAACATGTTGCTTCCCTTTCTCTATAGCACTATCAGCTTTGTTTCTATTTTTCAAGTCGAAACAATCAACTCTAATATGCCCCTTCTTCTTACAGGAGTGACATGTCTTCTTAACATGTCTAGATTTCGATTTGTCCTTTATATTTCTGCCAAAATTTCTATCTTGATTCCTCCCACGTACAATCAAGCCTTCAACATGATTTTCAGATCCTCCAACAAGATGTCTCATCTTCTCCTTAGATAGTAAAGCATCATAAACCTCTTCCACAGTGAGAGTATCCCGACTATAGAGAATAGTATCCCTAAAAGTCACATATGATGGTGGCAGCGAACACAACAACATCAAAGCCAAGTCCTCATCATCATACTTAACCTCCAATGTCTCCAAATCAGACACGATTTCTTTGAACATAGTTAAGTGATAATCCAATGACGTACTTTCAGACATCCGGTGAGAATACAAATGTCGTTTCAAGTGTAGCTTGCTGGTCAAGCTCTTTGTCATGCAAAGTTGCTCCAACTTCAACCACAATGCAGTGACACTCTTATCCTTAAGAACATTTTGAAGAATCTGATTTGAGAGATGTAGATGAATTTGAGATTGGGCTTTCCAATCCCTACACCGCTTTTCATCATGCGTCCAGGTAGTAGGCATCCCATCAAAGTCAAGCAAGGCTTCCTCCAAATCCATCTGAGGCAATACCGCTCGCATCTTCACTTGCCATAATGTAAATCTCGTGTTTCTATCCAACAATGAAATATTATACTTCATTGTCGCCATGCAGAACAATCAACATTGCTCTCTGATACCACTTGTGATGAATTTCGAATCACAAGATAATGACAATAATGAAATAAAGACGAAGAAAATAAGAACACGAGAATTTTAGAGGGGGAGAATCTACTATAATCAATAGCTTTGTGTTTACAATATCAAGCTTTCAATAATCTCAATTGTAATCTAGGCTCTCAAGAATGTTCTCTCTCAATTCTCTTGATGTTAGAATGAATAATAATATTATAAGCATATAAACCCTACGTTTAAGTTGTAGATGAAAAAGGAGTCCGAAAACGCGTTAAAGAACGAAATGGGCTTGGGTCGAAAAAACCTGTTGCTCAAGTGACTGAGGGTGACAGGTGGGCGATGAACTCTCGGGTTGTTTTCCACCGGGCTCGCTCGAACATCCAAATAGCGCCAGGCTAGCGAAAATTAGCTATGTCAACGAGCCGAAAAAAAAAAAGCTCGAGCCAAGCCCGAGCTTTTTTCGACCCGAGTCGGACCCGAACAAAAAAATGAGGCTCGGCCCTTTTTTTGTGGCACCTTATAGCCTAATGTCGGATAACATGTTAGATTTATAAATGAGTGACTATCCATTATAACAAAATGAGAAATCTTTTTTAACAATCGATTTGAAATTTCTTACAAATTTTAGTGGTCATTGCCCATTGGTGAAATTAGCTCAATTTTTAAATGTAATCAAACAATATATATAACTAATAATTTCACTTAATAGTTAATATAGAAGAATAAACGCGTGTAAATGAAAAAATGCTTACTTTAAATATTTAGACACTTAGATAAATGAAATAGTAATAATCAATAAATATTAAAAAAACAAATATCACATATTTTCCAAAATAATCTTGCTGATAAATTATGAGATAAAATTGTCACTTATAATTAGTTTATTAGTTTCATGATGAGAAGAATAAGTTGGTTAAGCAAATTGTGATCATTTATCTTAATTTAAGCCATCAATCCCCAATAATTTATAGTGTAAAATAAAAAGTGTTGGACAAGTTTTTTTTTTTTAATATATTTACGGGCCGGGCCGACTCCTCAAAATGAGCGAGCTAGGCCCGGCTCGGGCTTTTTCCGAGCCGAGCCCGAGCCGCCGAGCTTCTTTGTCATCCCTAACGAAAATGCGATGGCTTCTTCCTCCCGTTCATAATTTTGATCTCTTCAAAACCACTCCAATTTAGACTCCAATACCCACTAGAATTTGGGTCAAACCACAACAAGTGGTTCCACGGGCTAGTAACATGTGTCAACATGCTGGATGAAAGCGTGCTGGTTTGTAACAGCCCGCCCATTTTGATACGAATATTGTTATACGTACAAAGTGGGATCATTTTTATGTGACTTGGCGTGGCACGTGATGTAGGATGAAATGATAAGACAAAGACGTTGACTCACTAAATTGGTCTTATCATTTTATGCCACATCACGTTTGTTATGATCTCCAGGGAGTAGATATAACATTGCTCTTTTGATACCAATGTGGTGCCATCCAAAGTAATTGATGCAATTTATAATTACTAAAAATAATACTATATGTTGCATGTTGAAGGATTATAGTGAAAACTGATGTGATGACTAAAACCAATCTAGTCGGTGAAAACAGGATTTCGGTGGGATCGACAATGGATAGTAGTGAATTCCAAAGGCAGGGCATATACTCAAAGAGTGGAACCAAAGCTTGCTCTAGTTCGAGTGGAGCTGCCTAATGAGGCATTTTTCGATGATTGGGAACCAAATAAGAGCTCATATTTAGGTATTTAGACATTGGAAATATAATAAATACTCTATACTTTATTAATGCCAATGATTTACATCCTTCTGTAGTGATAAGGGCTCCTGCTATGGATGTGCTGAAGGTCCCATTGATTAAACCACCTGAAACAGCTAATGGCGTTTCTGTGTGGGAGTGGAGTGGTTCTGCATTGGACGAAGGAGACGATGCATCTAAATGGTTCTCGAATTATCTTGGGAAACCCAGCAGGCTAGTGCGTTTTAATGAAGGTAGAGCTCTCAGTCCTTAATATATATAAGGATTCTTGTGTATTGAGCTGCCAATTTGTAATCATTTATCTTCAAGTGTAATTTATGAATTTCTCTGTATAAGCTGGATTTTGACAAAATTTGTAGCCACCGTATTGAGCAAGGTATGAGTGTGACTATGTTGTTAATGCAAATAATTGGATTTTATTCCTTCGTGTAGCAACTGAGATTAGGGCCGTGGATCCTAATTATGCCCGTGGTTATAAAGTTATGTTTTCGGACCAGTATCCATTCCTCTTGCTATCTCAGGTTAGTTTTCACATGTACACTAGATATCATCCAGCAAGTCGAGCAATTCCCCATTTCTTCTAACACGAGTGCTATTCGTTGGATGATGCTATTCACACGAATACCTTGAAACCCGAGATATAGTTATCAACAAATGTGTGTCTTGCAGGAATCATTGGACGCGTTAAATGTTCTTCTCAAGGAGCCTATGCCTGTCAATCGGTTCAGACCCAAGTAACTACCTAAACTCGTCTCATAATGTTATTACAGAATAGACCTGAAGGTTAGGTTCTTATGGTAGCCGGTGCATGAACGCATCGGCTATTTTATGTGAGTAAAGGTGTTTGACATATGGACTAGTTTAGCACTAGTTAAAAATCGAAAATACCTATTTGGATACGTTTTTTCCAAATCAAAGATTAATGCAAATTATTGGACACACAACTCATACCTTTGTCCAAATTAGTGGTTAGATTTCGTACAGAAAATTCGATATATTTTGAAGTCCAAATTTTATAGCTTGTAAGAAACATCACAGTTTTGATGGAATCCACAACAGTCTTGTGTTATTTTCATTTGGCATGTGCTGCTTGAGTTCATGTGGAAAGGTAAAAAATTTACCCTTTGCCTGCAGTATCCTTGTTAACGGTTGTGAACCCTTTTCCGAGGATTTATGGACAGAGATCAAGATCAATAATTTAACATTCCATGGTGTCAAACTATGCTCTCGTTGTAAGGTAAATGTTTATTTCCGCAGAACTTTTCCAAGATTAAGCGGGTAATGACTTCTTATATAGCGGATTCATGGTACTCATTTACCCATTGTATATTTCTGTCACAAGAATGACCTTTACGAGAAAAATGATGGTAAAATCAGGTTCATTGAACCATTCAATCTTGTCGAATGCTACAAATCAAACATGATATAGATGTGTTGAATAGTAACTGTTTAATTGTTCATTGAACGGGAGTAGGCAGTAATAGTAAAAGACATGAGAAAATTAGGCATTAATTACTCAGATATCGAAATCAAGGACAATGCATTTTCCCTTGTCAAGGGATAGATGTCTGTCAGTTTATGTTCATTGAGATTATGCATGCAATGAATCAATAGCAGAACAAAGAATAAATCCCCTTCATTGTGTTGAAAGTTTACTTAAATGCGCACAACAGAAATTAAACAAGTTTCAATACCCGAAAGTCGAATCAACTTTGCATTTAGATGGAATCCATGATAGGTGTTATACCTTTGGAGATTTCTATAAGTTGGGATGATTCTTACTCCTATCTACCACAATCTCAGCATACACGTCCGCCTCTAACCGACATCCACATGACTTAACAAATTGGAACTCCAATACCACGAACGATTCACGATCATGAGTTTGGATTTAGAGAGAATAGATTTTAGGGAGTTATCATCTTTTTTCTTGTGCTAGCAAGTAATAAAGATAAGTCTAATTAATCCAATTAATTAATTTCGACCCACAATAGTTAAATCAGCCCAACAATTGGGCATATTACATTAATCCAACACATTGCATATAAAAATTCCATTTAGATTAGATTGATACTTGTACAAATGCTTCAAACTCATTAAAATTATGTTGACAAAATTCTTTTTCTGTGACCAATGCATTCATAACCATTAATTTATTGCCAACTCCGAGGGGGTAATACAAGCCTTGTAGAATGAGTTCCTGAATTCAAACACTTGATCTTTATCTTTGAAATGTTGGAGTGTCTGTTCTTGATATATATATAGGTACCCACAATTAATCAAGAAAGCGCGGTAGCAGGCTCTGAGCCTACCGAGACTCTCATGAACTTCCGTTCTGATAAAATCTTGCGTCCGAACAAGAAACAGCAGGGGAAGGTGAGTTCTGTTCTTATAGCTGGCATTTCTTTTTCTACTCTTCTATAAACCTACTAAATTAACTTGAGCACTTGATTTTGCAGGTATATTTTGGACAAAACATGGTTTGTATTGATTCCCTAACTCAAGGAAAGAAGAAGAGCATTAAAGTGGGAGATCCTGTATACGTGTTCAAAATGGTGTCTTCACCTGCAGATGCACCAGCTTGAGATATTTACTGGTATCATTTGTGATTTTCTGCTGCATGGTTAAAAAAATAAGTTTGTTGTGAACTTGTAATATATAAAGCTGTTCATCGTGTATCTTCCATGTGGTCGAATTACAAATTTGAATAAATGGGTTCTCATTCTAGTAGTTTAAGCTTTTGGTTGAGCTGATTCTCCCTGGTATCAAGCCAACAAAAAACCCGAGTTCATGTCTCATTGCCAATTTTGCACAAAAATAGAAAATATATAACTGAATTCGACCTGGCACACAAGGGGAGTATTGAAGATTGCATCTAAATATAAATTTGCTTTCCTCTGCCTAACGGATTGAAACAAAAAGCAATAATAGCCAATGAGAAAACTAACTTTGATGTAAGAGGCGCATCTAAGAAGATGCAAGTTTATCTTTAACAAAGAATTGAAACAGAAAAACCATTCGATGAATTTTCAAAGCAAAAGAACTATAAACTCGAGCTTGTCGATTCCATGACATTGTGAAAAGTAGACACTGCAAAATATTAATGAACCTTCAACTTATAAATGTTTATAGACTTTTAAGACAAAATGAATTTCCATGTTTGTAATATTAGAATCAAGCAACATCACAAAAAGAATACACCCCTTATCTTCTATATGATACTCGGTACTCTAGGCAGAAAGCGTTCACTTTTATCTAGAGCAGAAAAGAAGCATGAAGTTCTTCATCTTCATTACTATACTCAGTTAACTGTCAAAACTGGGGTTAGTTCAGGGTCTCCACATTTATCGAGTTCAAAATGAAGAACAAAAGTATACACCCAATTCCGATTCCACAGAAAAACACCGTTCTCCTTCAATTATGCTTGGGACTCGAGCAATGGAAAAGGCACATGTACTGGTCAATTGTTCAAAAACTTCCAGCACGGTACAAGAAGCACTGCTTCCCTGGCTACCCTTCAAAGACCGTTTTCCCCACTTTCTCAGGCTCCAGACTGTTTTCTGTCATCTCTACTTCCTGAGCCTCTGAGGCCCCATTAGCAATGTCGTCTAACCTACTATCCGGAGAGCTCTGCAATACCTCTTTCTTAGAATCTTCACCATGAGGCATCATTGGCACCTCATTAGCTTCCGTAATCACCTGAAGAAGTTCCAATGGGGTAGCTGCTGGGTCCAGCTCTAAGCAACCTTTTGGAGCATTTTCAGCTTCATCACCCATAAGCAAGTAGTTTGGGACCCTATGAGAAAATCGGAACATCTCTCCTTTCGGTATTCTTATGACCTTTTGAGGTTCCAAATTTGGACAAAATACTGTCTTGAAACCAACCACCTTAACAAGAGGAGCGACGGACACACCCTGTTCCTCGTTGTAGTCATCAAGTACCATCACCATTTCGTATTTGTGTACAACTTCATCCGGGGTCTGCCCATTCCAATCGGGCGACCAATTTCTGTAGAGTGCCCAAACATCGCCCTTTGTGGGTAATATTTGAATTGTCCCACGTAGGCCTTTTGACCAATTAACCTTCTGGGAGAAAGAATTGATAGATTTGCAGATTTCATATCTGCCGATTCTAAATTCACCACAAGTTTTGTAGAATCCTGAACCTACCCAATCTAGAGATCCAAATTCACTACTAGTTTTTGAGTTAAGCCAGCTGATCTTGACCTTGAATGGATTCCTTGAGATCACCTTACTAATCAGAGCATAGAAACGAGGCATACCATCATCATCATCATAACCAGCCCAGACCTCGTTATCTCCAAAAGAACTTTCAGCTCTGTCCTGATCAAAATCATGAAAATCAGGATCTGGAACATTCATAGATGCTGCCACAGTATCCTCCTTATCTGCAGTATCAGCGGAATGGCTGGCAAGACACTTGTTCTCCTGACCTACTTCCATGGGAGCAGACAACTCACAATTGCCATTCTGATCACGCCCATTGGTGCTTCTGTGTTTGTTTCTCTTGCCCTCTTTTGCCTTCTCTTTCACTTTATCTGCAGCCTTTCTTGCAGTCTCCAATCTCCATTCCTTCAACTTCTTCAAAATCTCCTTTTGAGACTTCTCCATTAGCATGTTTCGCATTTCTAGTGGGTTCAGGTCTCTGGTGCTGTTGGGCTTATTATTAGTGCCAGAGAAACCATAGATCCTTGATCCCGATGCACCTGCACTTGCAAAACCTCCACTTCCCATGGCCAAGTTATATGTAGTGTTTGCACCAAAGTAGTCATCCATTTTTCGCTTTTTTACCTCTCCTTCCCAACTAGCAGGTGGTTCAGGATATGCTCTCTTCATTTTCTCCTGTGCCTGCTGAACAATATTTGCTGCTTTTGCCGCTATAGAAGGATCTGTATTGCCAGCACCAGCTGTTCCAGAATGAGGAACCTGCTGGTAGCTTCTATATCCATACAAATTAGGACCTGCTTGTCCTGGTCCTGATTTTTGAGCAGCTGCAGCCTTTCTTTCCGGATCAACATGATTTCTAGCAGGTGCATGATTATTCAAATTCTGATGCCGTTGGCGAGATGCAGGATTGCATGATTTAGAAAAGTTGAATGGTGGAGCTGTCTCGGAAGCCATAAAGGCCTCATGGCAATTAGGACACAGAAGACTATGATTGAGATATATCTTAAGATACTCATAATGCATCTTGCATCGGTGACAAATAGTCCAGAAAGTATCAGTTCTTTCATATGATGGTGTATGAACTGATGTAGGTGGCACCCTTGCACTATTGTTTTGGGTCTTTGTAACCGATGTTATCTTACTTCCAGTATTATGATATCCATTTGCCCTGGATGCTGCTGATGTACCACCAGCGTGCATTTGAACTTTCTGCTGGAATCCTCTAGAACCCCTCCTTTGGTTATATGCCAACCTCTTAGCTTTATCAGATAACAAGCTCCAGGCTCCTGAAAGAAGTTTAAAAGCACCATCAGCACCAACAGATTTATTTTTATCTGGGTGAAGTGTGAGAGCCAATTTCCTGTATTGTTTCCTTATTGTTTCATCATCAGCCGAGGGGTTGACACCAAGCACTCCGTACCAGTCTACTTCTCCACTTATTTTATTCTCCGCAGCAATATACACATCAAGCGTTGTCAACATTTGGGAAATACCCTCCAGTCCTGGATACAATGTTTGGGCTTTCATGGCAAATTTTTTTGCGCCAGCAAAATCCTTCTTCTCTAACTTGCCCTCCGCAATTGCCTTTGCCCGAAGGGCCTCATCTCTATTGCACTCCATAGCTTAACAATGGTTTGGCTCCCAATTGTTCACCCGTTTTTCGTATAGTCTTAATTTGGCATGTCAACTGTACAAACACCCAAAAATCAGTGAAAATATAAGAAACAAATAACTGAACTTAAAACCCTAAGGGCCTCTCAACAATAAAGGTGCTTTATAATATCAAAAACCCAATTCAAAGGAAAAGATAAACTGAAGTGATTATAGAAGTTTAACAGAAGTTCAGTCGAATTTGGGTAAGGTGAAGGTTACACCTAAATGCATAGGTGTATGTTAATGCACCATCATATACAAAATATTGGATTGAGTTATATATATGCCTGCCACAGAGTGTGGAGCAGTATATAAAAAAAATGAGAAAAGAATTGGCTATTGGGGTCATCACATAAATGTTCTTCAGATAAGCATAAAATTCTAAACCAAGTTTGATCGCAAGTTCTTCTGAAATCGAGGAAAAGAAAGAAAAACGATAAAATCATAAAAAGACAGTTTCAGACCAACAGCCATTGAGCAAATTGCAGAAAACATGGAGAATCGACCCAACAGTAATTGAGTTGCAGAAACGCATTATATGATTCTAATTCACTATTAATCACTACGCCAGAAGCTATGAACTCAATTTAACAGCTATAATTGTAAATTAGATCGCAAATCACAACAACCAGCAAAAATTACCCCAAATATGTTTAAAATTCACAAATCCAAAATCAAGCTCAAAATTCAAAAATTGAGATTCCTAATAGATCCGGGAAATTGATCCCATAAAAAAAACAAAAAAAAAAAAAAAAAACAAAGTTTAACTTCCATTTTCCAACCTTCTTATTCAGCACTCGAAATAGAAACCTAGATTCAGTATCGAATTCATAAATTAACCTAAAATTTCTGTAAACGCTGAAAGTGTAAGGATAAAAGAAATAATTACCTATTAAAATAATAATTTGAACCGCCTGAAGTGGAATTTGGTGGTTTTTTTCCCACCAAATTGAAATGGGGAGAAATTCTGTAGAGAGCTTGAAATTTTTTGGTCAAACAAAACCCCTCGAAGAAAATTCTGAAAATGCCCAAAAATATTCTATAATTGTAAAAGACAGACAGGCGTGGGCTTGCCTTTGTTTACAACAACTTTTGGGGGTTAACCCTAACTAGGGTTCTATCTAACTGATGTTTATTCACCCTTGGAGCTTAACTAGGGTTACTTTTATGTGTCTTTACATAATATATTTACCTTCGAGATAAAGTATTTTCGAATGGTTCGTTTTTTATTTAAATATTGAAAAAATACTAGACTCTCGACCTTTGAAGCATCAATGAGTTCGAAGCTAACAATAGATATTGTCCTATAAGTATTAAGATGTTTCGTGCATCTGACGTCACTAAATACATTGTTCACAAAAAATCAAAAGTGTTCATGATCTTGAAAAACAATTTTGACAATGTCGCAATTTGCCATCAAAAAGGAAATGAGGTTTCATCGGAAGACTCTTCAATAATTCATTTATGTATTCGAGGAATTTATATTAGGAGATAAAATAGAATAGATATTGCAAGTGTATAAATTGAAATGCAAATAAAGTGTGATAGATTGTTACTTGGACGAGGATATTACATTGCTACCGAAGGTGGAATAGATTTTATCAAGTCCTTTTCTCTGTGCAATTCTGAGATAGAACGCGATCAACTCGAAATCAGGCATAGTCGAATGTGATAATCCATTGTTATAATCTTGCATGGGAGTCACCGGTGATTCTTTAATTCTTAGTTTGCTAATGACATCGCGTACCATCTTTAGTTTCTAGTTTGATAATGACTTCGTGTACCATATGTTTCCGTATCATTGCATTCCGATATTTTTGTCCCACCACCACCCTTGTCTAGGACTCATGGCATAAGCTGAGTGGGCTCGATCCCGTTTGCCATCTAAGGTACTGGAAAGGAGGAAGGGTGTTGGGAGGTGGCGGCATAGTGGAGCATGAAAATTTTCTACAGTGGAAATATAGAAATTTTAAAAGAGCAGGAAAGCCATTTCTTGTTAAATTAGACCACCCATAAAATTTACGCATATGATGTCTTTATGAGTATGATACACTGAAATTCAAACATACAAGACATTACAAAGGAACAAACAAATGAATGAACAAATCATCCCTTCAATGTCATCAAAGCATATTTGCACCTAGATAAACTGCAAATACAATGGCAACAAAAATCAACAACTTTCTTGGGATTCCTCGGGATTCGACTCGCAATCTTTCGTGGTTTCCCCAGAGTTTCCTTCAGAGGTTTGCTGGGTTTCCTCAGAGTTTGGTTTGGAAGTTTGCATGGTTTCCTCGGTGTTTGATTTGAAAGTATGCTTGGTTTCCTCGCGTTCTGTTTTGTTGTGGTGAAACTTCACAACAATGCAGGTAATATTGTCAGCACTACCACGGGTGAAAGCAGTTTCTGTCAACTTCCGTGCTGCTGCTTCAGGTTCGTCTTCTATTTGTGCAAGTGAGATAGCATCCTGATAAATAGGTGGACACAATCAGCTACTTTACCATGACTTAATATATAAGAAAATATGTAATTTGTCCTTTTCAGAAACAAAATAAATATGCAATTTAAATTAATCTCTGACTTAGTTGATTATATTGTACGGTGAATAGTGATTTATGATTCTGATGAAAAGGAATAAAAATAGTAGTTTATGATACTGTAACCTCATTGGGTACAACATCCCAAAGTCCATCGCTTGCAAGCACAAGCAGTTCAAGCTCTTGGTCAATCTCTTGTTCCTGTAAAATAATGAATTGATTATATCTCCATGGTCAAGCGTCATTAATGATCCTTCCTTGGAGAAAGGCACAAACAAACCCTAAAAAATTGAAAATTTAGCTAAATATTTTCGTCACCGTATAACTCTTTGAAGTTTGATTAGGCAGGTACTAGTACAAGGAAACTCGTATAGCTATACATAAAGAAATATAACAGTAATAAATAGGGCTACCTGAATCTCAGGTTCAGCCACGACAAACTGCTTCAGCATGCGGTTTCCAAAAGCACGGGACATGGCCAAGACACCTCCAACCCTCCAAGTGCCTGATACAAATGCAATAAATAGAAAGTCAATCACCTACATGGAAGAACACAACTTTTATTCAAGACCATTTCCAAATGTGGGTTGATAGCTCTTGCATTACAGTAATCAACATCCTTACGAAGATATCATTTTGCTTGACTCAGAAAAATGACAAGAGTTTGGACTTTGATGATCAGTGCCCAATATCTCGAACCAAACTATCAATGTCGAGTAACTTAAACCTCCCAAACAATTTTACTAACCATTTCCAAATGACCTAATAACCTATTCTTCTCACACAGGAACACAGTTTTAAAATGTTTCGGAATATATATATATATATATTATTTTGGAGATTTACTATCCTTTTTCGGACCACAGATTGAAAAAGTGACCAGAGATTTAAACTCCATTTGTTATACAAAGACTAGGTGGTCCATCATTCAGACTACAGTTGTACCTACTACATATGACATCCATCATGAAAATATGAATCTCAATATATTTTTTTCAGAAGAAAAAGTTACACATCTGCATTATGTTGCTAATCAAAGGAAAGCTTGAGCTGATACATTTTATTTGTTTGGGCAGTTGACTTATGAACAAAACACCCTTTTGTCAATAATACCATCTCTATGCATTTACTGTAAAAAGATGCTCAGAAAGTGCTAAGAAAATTGCAATGAGCACAATTATTAATGTTCAAGATGGGTTGTACCTGCCCACATTACAACACCTCCAGCATTTTCAATTCTTTTCCGCTCGTCACTTCTGTTTGGTTTGTGATCCTCTGAGAGTGGAATTGCTGCCAAGCACAAAAATGAAGTGTACTTCAGAAGTTACAATCGAAAGAAGTTCTGACCTCAAAATTTTTGCAATGCAAATAATCATAACCATAATTGAATGGTCGCAGATAATTAGTATCTTGAGATCCATATAAGTAGTAACCTAATGCAGAAAGACTACAGGGCAAGATATTATATACAATCATTATGATCAAATGTAGAACTTTTTCATAAGATTATGCCAAAGGAAGTTGGTTCGTTTTCCTATCAGATAGATATAATCCATTAGTTCTTGGTTTTGAAAACATGTAATGTAAGAGAAACATTTCCCTCGTTAATGTTTAGGTTACCTCATCAGTGAACAGAAATTGCCAGTATTGAATCAGGCTCTCAGTTTTTAATAATCTTTTGAAAAACAGAAACCAGCTTGAATAAATATTGTTAAGCCTTGAACACTAAGATATATTTCAACAGTAAAACTTGATTTAACAGACAAGAAGATCATATCTTATAAACCCTTACAGTTTCCACAGGACCAGGATGTCTAGCATCCAGATGGAAAAATTAAGGGAAAGGGAAAGTAGGAAATGATAATCATCATGAAATATAATATCAACTGATTATTCATTACATCTTTGGACGAAAAATCATACTTTTATTATCTAAGTAACATTGACACAAGTATTGTAATCATTGTTTTCATTACGTATCTGCTAATCAAAATTAGTTGAACAAAACACATTGTCTCCCAAATAATGTCCATTGATCCCATATTCCTGCAATCTAGTAGCGGCTAAAAATTGTTTTATGAATTTCACTCAGAATATTTGGAGGCTTCTTTTCTGTACAGTATCCATAGAATGGTAAATGGTTAGAAGGCAACATACTATATGAAAAGTACCTTTGCCTGCCTTTGATACTATAGTCCGCGAATCTCCAACATTAGCAACATATAGGTGATTGCCAACGAGAACTGCTGTTGAAGCTGTTGAACCATCATCCCGGAAAGTATCTTTCTCAGACTCCAAAAAATCTCTGTCAGTCTGCTGATATGTTTCACCTGTGGTTTTAAATAACTTATTCGGTTTAACTACTAATTAAAATGAGAGCCATGTATGACCAATAAGGAAAGCCAATAACCATGCAAAGAGAGGGTATTTTTTCACAGCATAGAAAGTAAAAGAGAAGCTAGAGTCAGGTTAGTTATAGGAATAGCAACAATATGCAGGATGGGCGTTCCATAACCTTCTCAAGGTAAAGATAAGGTCCTGACACTGTCCCCACCAGAGCATGGGTTGGTTTGTGCTATTAAAGATTGGAGTAGGATCAAGGAACCGCATGTAGTGAATCCCCAAGTAGAGCCCCAAAAGTAATCAGGTTTAAATTTTTATCTTGTCTGCACAACCAGACTACTCTTTATCGTAGATCTAACATAGTCCCCATAAGGGATGGGGCAAGATGAAGACTGAAGATGATTGATTCTATGGTCATCCAGATGAGCTGGTGTGTAAGAAGCAATAAACAGAGATGAAAATAAATTTATTAACTCACTGATTGCCAATTTGGTGTTTGTAATAAATTCTGGATGTTTCATGAGATTCTCAAAGAGATGTTCCTTTAAATACTCTGCTGCACGTGAACCACCATGACCTGTCATCAAAAATCATATTCGTCACAAATGTAAGATTATCAATTTCTATTCATATTTAAGTGAAATGCCCATGCCAAGTAATATTAACAGAGGAAGCAGGATATTTGATGAAGCACTAAGCTTGAAAATGACAATTTGATCCTCCAAAATATGCAAATTTAAAATTTTCACTACAGTAGTAAACTTTGATCCTTTTTTAGTGACATCTGTTTAATGCGATAAAATGAGATAAACTATGTTTTGGGAGTCATAGTTACCAGGTCCACCTCTAGGGCAACTACCAGGATGAGGGGTGTGAGGTACTAAATTGGTAAAAGTATCCAGAACTCCCTATTTAGTTTAGATCCACAATTCCATTTTCTACCATCAGTCACCTCCATTTATTCAATAGACATGGACAAACAAGTTTTCAAGCTATATATGAACTGAAAACTTACTCAGCCTGATTTTTAGAGTCTATCATATTAGAAATAAGAAATTTAAACCAATTTAGCTAACACATATTAGAAACTTCTACCATATAATTTCCAGCACCAACTGAAGCTGGAATTGGGTTTTCCCTTGCAAAAGTAGGCAATTTACTCGCACCTTTAAGTTTTACCAAGGTCAAAACGATAACCATGTCAAGATTTTCATTCATGCATGCAGTAAGATGAAATTTTTGATAGCCAATCTTTGCTTGAATTTGGCCATTAACATCATAAACTGTCACTTTAGCAGTTTAAGACTTTTTTTATATCAACAACTCAAGCTTCAAGGTGAAGAGTAATTCGAGAACATCTAACCGTCAAATATTCCAAAGAGACAGACTGTTAGTCCATCAACCTTTGAAGTCTTAATGTCATAAAAATCCTCCATGGTCGCCCTCTTTCCTCTAAAACTGGAATATCCACAGCTCAATCTTCCATCTTCACTGTCAGATAGGAAAAAATCCAAGAGTAAGTGTGACTCGAGGGAAAAATAAGCATGTGATGTTCATGTCCATATAGGCAGGAAAGAAGGGAGAAAAGTCTCGATAACATTATATATATTTCCATTCGGCAGGAAAAAAAAAAAAAGACATTATATTATGTTCGTATCTTCCAACTATGGCATATGACATAATGAGCAAGTTAACATTGCATTAACACTGAGTGAGTTATGTATATTCAGCTGAGGAAATACATTAACTTCCTGTAACATAGTCTGAACACTTTCTCTTTTCTCCAGCATATTACTCAAAGAAACATCTTATTAACATGAGAAATAACATGAGAAATTAAATATTCCTGAAAAGGAAACTCCTGGTCCTGAAAATTCAAATAAAATCTAATTTTAGAAAATATACCCAGACATGTAATATAAGTCCTTTGTTAGAACATACCCAACAGAAGATGTTCATGTGATTTAACGTTTTCTAAAGCACATTAGAAACACCGAACGAGACCCAGATATGGAACAAGCTACAGTACCACAAACTCAAACCCTACTTTACCAATACTAGTGTTGTGGGCAATAATAAGATACAATAAATGCTACATGTACATTTATTTCGGACCCAACAACAATTTAGCAGAAAAATTTGTATCTCTAGCAGTTTTCCGTATCTTTCTATACTGCATAGATGGGTTCTGCTTCTTCACTTTGTCCAGATCTATAGTTCGCAAGTGACTTTCATCCTCGTACTCTTTATCCCAATACCGTGTAACCAGCCTGCCACATGTCTCTTTCCAGAATATAAAATAATAAAAGCTCGTGATTAATGTTGTTCCAAACCATCACTGGAATATGCATCAACAAGAGGGCATTCCAGAAGAATTTTCCAGTCAATAAAGATTATTCTGACAAATCCTCTCACACCTTTCAGAAAACAAATGAAGGGACAGAAAATGAAAAAGAGCCAGATTTCATCAAGAAACTGAAAGAGAAAAATTACATGAGATGACCATGTTTGATGAAGTTACATATGCCAACTGAATCTGCTATAGATCATACAGTAAACAAAAACCCTATGACTAGAGCGCAAAAGCTTGCAACCAATCCAATCCGTAAATAATGTCAACTAACCTTAGTCACCACATACAAAAATGAATACTATAATGTAAGATTTTCTACTAACGCTACTAATAATGTATTGCAAAAATCGACCATAGACACAATCAATTAAAAAATCTGCAAATTTGATCACCTCTTCCATCCTCCGCTAGCATATCCTCCATCTTCGTCCTTCTCAGGTAAAATATCAATAACTGGTCTCCCCTTGGCGTTTGCTCCAGAATCCACCATCATTTTTCTTGTTATTGTAGATTTGAAATCCCACAAATAAGTTAAGCACTGTGGTGCATTCAATCCTCTCCGGATATAGCCTAACTGCCTTAACTCAGTGTATCTTGCAATATTCCCTGCTCGAAGACTCACAGACCTCAGAAAGCTGTTGCATAACATCTAAAGCAACCGTCTTGGGTCTCAATTTCAAATCTAACACAATGCACGAAAAAGAAGAAGAAATTAGGATCTTTGTGTTAACCCTCATGTCTACGCAAATCATGAACATAAGATCCATCATTTTCAAATGCTGAGTTAACAACTTCAAGGAATATCAAAACCAACGAGAGAAAAATGTCTTTAATCTACCATTATAACCTGCTTCTTTTTTTCTCTTGTTTGAGCATACCAAAATCAGTGTACAGATAAAGCTCCTATCTTTTGATTCCATATTTAAGTAAAATATACAGTAGCCAAATACTTCTTTTACACATATATAACTGTAAAGCTTTTGCCCTTGTTTTTGGTAAGTATAGCAATAGTAAGAAACTCACACATTCAACTTCCACAATTATTAATTTGCTAGATAAATAGCCATTTTACATCATTTCCAACTTTTCTTTCTTTAGATATTTCTCAATATGGCAAACACCTTCACTTAATCAAAAATTCAAAAACAAAACAATAAATTATTTGCATAATTCCATAAAGCTGATTGAACTTATCTGATTTCTTTCCATCTCGAACACTTCATAATAAAGTTATAAACCAAATAAAAACAAAAACCAAAAACAAAATATTGATCGGCTCTTACATTCAAAGCATCTGATACATCCAGAAACACAGATCGGCAACCATCATTAAAGTAACTTTATTTCACCATCATCCAATAATTTAAAAAAAAAAAAAAAAATAAGAAAAAACGAATAATTATTAAATAATCAGGGGAAAAAGTAAATCCGATCCGAATCCGATATTCGAATCAAGGAAACTTGCTCATTATCCGAAAAAGAGAAAGGAGAAGAAGCTTTTAGAATCCGGAACCCTAGAGAGAGTAATCTGAAAGTGTGATGATTGAAGAGTGAAGTGAAGAGATGTATTTTGTTGTGAAGTGGTGTAGAGAGAGAGAGAGTACGAGAGAGACGCTAGACGCCTGGCTGTTGAAAGTCCAGTCACCGAAGTAAATGTGGCTACGTGGCAGTCTCTCTCGTGCATCCACTTACGAGAGTTTTTTTTTTTTTTTTCTTTTCAAAAACTAATTATGAGCACCAACAAAAGCCACTAGGGGCATGTTAGCTAAAAACAAAAGATTAATGGGATGTTTTGAAGTGATTGTAAGTTGTAAATTTAATAAAAAATGTAGATAACAATAAGGTAGTAATTGTAGATCTATGAATAAAGATTTATCTATATTTATCCTTCATTTTTCTTACATTTGCCAGGTTTTATTGACTATTGTAGAGATTGATCAAAGAGGGTGTTTGGTAAAGATTAAAATCGGATTAAAATTGAAAAACTAATCATTATTGTTGACTTTTATTAGACGAGTGAAACCCAATAACGACTATATTTTCAATTTTAATTGAGTTTTGAGCTATACCGAACACGCCCAAAATAGTGGAATTGGAATTGAAAAACAGCTTTTAGTTACTAACTTTTAGTAAAATAAGTATTGAACTTCAAAGTTGAGCAATCTTACCATCAACGGATCTCTTTTCGTCTCCCCTTCCACCTATATGTTATGTGCACATTTGGATGCTAGTTAGAATGCAAGGTTCTTTTGTACTCTAATGCTCAAGTTAGCTATAGAAAATAAAGATTAAGTCCCTGTTTTATAGAGATTAAAATAAGACTTTTAGTAGATTTTGATAAAAAAAAATTGATGAAATGTGTGGTTGAAAAATTATGGATCCTATGAAACGTGTGGTTAAAATAAATTGTTGAGTTTGACTTGAAATTTTAATCCAAACCAAATATGGGCTATGTGTGGGATAGATGAACGAACAAAATATCAAAGTGTGATATTTTCATACCTTTACACGTACAAGATTAAAGTATTTGTAGAAGACTAGAGGCAATGTATTTCTAACATTTAACTCTTCCCGACTAGCCGTCGACAATGTCTTTAACATATATTTAATTACTAGTGGAGATCGTGTGTTGCACGATTACCGTTAGAATTTTAGAAAAGATTTTTGTTAAAACGAGAAATTATATCATAGACGTATAATAGAATGGGAGGTGTTTTAGTTTTTTGACCTTTCATCGATTAAGGAAATAAGGTGGATAATATGAGAATTCAAGATTCCATCCGGGTTGAATTTTCAACTGATATATCATATTCAACACCAGTTTCCCAATCAACAACTTTCAAAATAGGTACATGAACAGTTGTGATTAGAAGAACACCAGAAATGTACATCTCTATCCTCTATTGAATCTCACAAGTGTTATAATCTAATATTTATCCATCATATTGTCTCTCTTGAAATTCACACAACAATTTAATTAGTTGCTAATTAATTGAAAACTATTTTGTTCTATAACAATTATTCAAGAATAAACACATATTTGGCGTAGGAAATTGAACTTCATAATAAGGTTCGCTTAGTAAATGAGAATCTAGCTTAAAATTGCAAAATTACAAGAAATCATGATTATTTTGTAGAATATTACCCGATTTTTTTACGGATGAAGGAAAAGAGGCTTGAAGTTGTTAAGTCTATTCAATGGTTGTTTAATTGAATCCCATTGTACCTGCCCTTCATAGCCCAAAAACTAAAGTTGGATCATCAACTGATATAAATCTTATAATTGTCTCTTAATTCTCTTCAAAGATTAATGATTTTGCCTTCATTTGATTGCAATAATTGATGTTCAATATAATATGAGATGTCCCTCAAATGTTTTCCCACGCTCTTGATTTATATAAAGTAAAATTAGGATAAGAAACATGTTCAAATTTAAGTTTCAAAAGACTTCCAATCAAATAAGAAAAATTGTCTTTACGCCGTGCATGATTATGTTCATGCGCAGCCATTAACATTTTGAGAATACGCAAATGAAAGAAACTATCATTTAGATGCAATAATAGTGATAACAACTCAAGCAGATTTTCACCAAGCCACAAACGTTTCCTTCAAAAATGCAATTCACATTCATTACAATTCCCACATAAGGAAGCAGTACAAAATTCCAAAGAAACTCGACCATGATGCTCTTCTCTCTTACTTTGTAATAAGGTCTTGGAAACAAAAAAGAACTTTTGGTTCCAAGGTAAAAGAAAAAAGAAAAAGGAAAAAGTGTACATTTGGAGGAAGAAGAAATAAAGGAAAAACTGGAAAAAAAAAAAAGGGCGACACTCTCCGTGCTGCACGAAAAATTTCTCCATTCAGCACGGAGCTCTCCGTGCGCGCACGGACTCTTCGTGTTGCACTGAGAGAGACGGGATTTTGATTTTTTTTAAATGAAGGAGTAAATTGAATGATGATAAATGACCAAAAATGAACCCACTCTAATTTCCAGAAATTAATCAAAATCCTCCAACATTAAACATCATGCGCGCACGGACTCTTCGTGCTATACAGAGAGAGACGGGATTTTGGTTTTTTTTTTTTTAAATGAATGGGTAAATTGAATGATGATAAATGACCAAAATGGAACCCACTCTAATTTCTGGAAATTAATCAAAATCCTCCAACATAAAACATTTTTGTGAAGGAGTTGAATCTAATGAAATCAAAACAACAAAAACCGAATTTTTTGAGTTCATGTCTGCTACCAATTTACAAGTCAGTGGATCATGGAAATAAAACAACCCATATAATTCGAAGAGCCATGTAAAACACACATTCTCACACAAAATGCGTGAGAAGAACTTCAACTAATGAAGATAGAAAAAAATTCACCATATCTACTCAGAAATAATTACATATTAAGATTAATGAGATGCGAAAGCGGTGACATTATTGTTCGCCATTCTCGTCAACGTTAGGTTTCTTTATGAGGTTGATCAATGAAATTAGGGATTGGAATAAAACCTAGTGGAAGAAGCGGAGGAAATGGATAGATTTTCGTCGGCAACCAGACAACCGTCGGGAAGAAAATAGGCAAAAAATTACAGTTTAAACAAAAAAAAAAGAAATCACACTTATATGACGTCAACATTGTGTCATGAATGACGCCTTAAGAACAGTGTTAGAACTCTTCACTTTTTAATATTGTAGGGATGTAACTGTGATCATTATTATGTACTTGAAAGTGATCCAATCGCCTAGTCTTCTTAGGAAATGCCATATTGTCCCCTATAATTTTGCAAATGGGGAAGGGTACATAGTGAAGCACAAAAATGGTGTCTACGAAATTTTTATTTCATCTAAAAAGATCTCGTGGGCTCGTTGTTATTGTCATAATATGGGCATAATGGGAGTGGGAGCGAGAAAATGAGGTTATCCTCGAGGTAGGGGGTTCACCGTTCACTTGACTAGTAATCTCGCGTCTAGCCTCAAGTTCATCTCTATGCAAACATATAGGTTGATTTTTCGTATTGTGGGGTTCATATTTATGCAAACCTCCTAGCTTGACTCTCCTTATCTCCTAGTCTACGCAAAACCTCTCGAAGAGGTTCGTTCCTTATGAGGCTTCCTTGTAGATTAAAACGATGTGTGCTCTTACTCCTACAATGCATTCCAAGTCCTTCATGTGTTGTCCATGTTCACCAGAGATATGACAAGTAGGGGTTGCCAAAACCCGACCGAACTCAACCAAACCGTCCACCCCGACCGATTTTGGTCGATTTTTTTGTTGTTTTTACACGGGTTGGGTGGGTTGGCTGTGTAGGCGTGTTGGGTTGGATCAAGTTATGTATTAACTTATGAAAATCGAATAAACCCGCCCAACCCGACTTGCTTACTTAAAAAAATTAAAAATAAATAAAATACATAAAAAGCAAAAAGAACCTAAAAAGTATAAGTGGATAGTGTAACTGTAATTACCTTGATACATTTTAGATGATGAGCTTACTGTATTTCCCACAATAAATATAGTGTAAGTTTTTCATGTTATGTTAAATGCATTTTGTTTTTTGTATGCTCTACTAATGAGAATTGAATAAGATAATATATAATTTTATTATTTATTTATTTACTTACTTAGTATTTAATTTTGTCTATCCGTATTTAGTATAATAAAAAATTGGATGACTTTAGCCCCTGTTTGGTACACATTAAAATTTTCATTTTCATTATTCTACTCATTTTCAACCACACGTTCTTTAGTAAAATAATATTTTTTATCACATCAATAACTTTTCCTTATTTTTCAACCACACATTCTCCATCGATCTACTATTCCAGAATACATTTTTTTTCAAAATAATGTGGCTTAACCACACCCTTAGTTTTTGTTGACAAGTCGTCCCAAACTAACCGATCCAACATAACCCGACCGATACTTAATTGAATTGGGTTGTGTTTCAACATTTACACGAATTGAGTTGGATTAAATTTTGATCAAACTGATCATATTAGGTTGGGTTCAGGTTGAAGCAAAAATCGACACAACCTAACCCAGCACAAGAAGCAATTTAAACATATCAATTTTCACGTCTTTCTTGTAATCTTATCTCTCATGCCTTAATCTTCATTTTTTTCGTCTCTGTCCCAGCTCTTTCATCTACACCAATTTCTTTTTATTAGGTCTTTCCTCTGAGTCCTTTCCCCACTATGTTGTCCCTTCACTCTCCTCGTTGGTCACTCACCAGTTATGCACATTTTTCGTTGTTGGTAGGGACGTAGCCAAAATTTCAATTTTGGGAGGGTGAAAATACGGGGGAGTGGAGGGGAACGGGCCTCCCTCCCAGGGGTTCGGCCCCCTAAATTTTTTTTTTAACTAAGAAAATTGAAAACGACGATTTTGAGTATCAAAATAGTACTGAAATTCAATGTTTAATTCAATCAATACTGACTATTCTACTATTTAATTCTTAAATTCAAATATTCAATAACTAACACAATTACACAAACTAACAGCAACTACTCTACTTAATTCTTAAATTCAAATATTCAAGAACAAGTAAACGTGCATTATGCATAAACCTTGGGAATTGAGTTTTAATTAGTTAGGCTTGAGAATTGGGAACTTAGGTTTTGGATTGGGTTTGGGCTATTTATTTATTTAAGTAACTATTGGATCTTTTGTTTAGATCTAAGATTTTTATATGGTTAAATTTTAAAGTGTAAGTTATTTACTCAATATTTATTAATGAAAAAAAAATAAAAAATTTCAAAATTTTGGAGCGAGTCAAAATCTTGGGGGTGGGGGGAACTGAAAAATACGTTACAAATTAACTAGAAATAGTGTACCAGCGGACAATGTTGGGGGGTGGTCACCTCCTCCCGCCCCCCTAGGTCCGTCTCTGCTTGTTGGGACCTATTATCCCACTCATTTTGCTATTTCAAAGTGGCTTGGTATATTTCCCTAGCTCTCCGAAGTAAGGTCATAGGAGGCAATAGTGGACACGAGAGGAGGACATATACACGTAAGAGATAAAAAAAAACAGGTAAAATGTGAGGAAGAGGATGATGCAAAATCAAAGAATACGAGGATAAAATATGGCGGAAAATGGCCTGAAAACATCAAATAGAACAAGCTCTAATCTTCCTTAGGTACCCAGCAAAATGGAGAAGATAGAGTGAAAAAAAAAAAAAAAAAATCCCTAGATCAAGTTAAACATTATGCCCCATTTTTTTTACAATAGATTTCGTGGAAGTGATTATTTCAGAGAATATATGATTAATATGTAGGAAAAAATAAAATTATTGAAAATAAATTTGAAGTAAGATGTGTTTTAAAGAAAATATTGAAACAAATACATATAATAAAAGCATGGAGAGAGAGAGAGAGAGAGAGGCTAACCGTAATCACACCAAATTTACGAGGGATATAATCGCCGAGAGAGATTGTGATTTTTCACTCCTCTTACTATTTTTCTCTCTCTGTTAAAAAATGTATTAACCTAAAAGAAACAACGATGGTGAATTTGCATCACCGCGTTCTTACTACACCACAATTTCATTGCGACTAACTCAGCCTTTGTTTGTTTTGAACCAAGTCTTCAGCGTCTTGTTATCTATTTTTAATTTTTTGTACTCAAACTTTTAATAATTAGTATATCTTGCTTATGACAATCGTTTTTTGTCGAAAAACAATTGTTGGAGAACGTAAATAGATTTATTTGCCTATCGTATTAGATAGGCAAAATAAATAAAAAGTTTTAAAGTACGATAGGCAAACTGAATAACAAGTTTTAAAGTTTTATTAAATTTTGTCCTCAATTTTGTTGTATTAATTTTAATTTAGCAATAACAACATGACATAGTACAAAAATTAGGGACTTCCATTGTAATTAAATTGTTGTTTAGATAATGAATATTGTGATGACAATATAAGAGTCCGTTTGATAGACAAAAGTGAAAATGAATTCCAATTTCATGTTAGTAGGAATATGAATTCGTTTTCTATCAAAACAAAGAAAATACATTTTAAAGTGGTTGTACCTTGGAATTCGGGTTCTATTTTCACGTTGCAATCAAAAGGCAAAGTGGAATTCGTTTTTCTTGAATGTAACATTTTTCATGGAATTCGTTGCAATCAAACAAGACATAGGTGTCCAAACATGATAGAGTAATGAGTGAAAATGAAAATTTGATTAGTTTAAATGCCTTTTCTGCCCTATAACTATTCATGTAGTCTCTATTAAAGACCACTTTAATATTTTTCCAATTCAAGTTGGAAACCTTTTAAAAGAAGAATTTTATTCCTCAATCTTTCATTGTAATAAGACACATGATCGTCATGAGCGTAAATTGTCTAATTCGCTGTTAATTTGTTATGCAAACTCGTATGCTAATTATTAGAAAGTCAAAATTTACTTCTCAACTTGAGTCGGTACTGAAAAGTTTGAAGTGACACACAAGAGGCACATGATAATTGAACATAGTCGAGGACTTGATTTAGCGTATATAATTAAGGGTGATAACAATTTGTTACTGGAATCTAAAAGATAACATTATGAATAATATTATTTATTAATAGTGGTGTTTAACACTATTTATGTGGCAATAAGGATGACAATAGGGTGGGGCGAGGCCAGTGGCTCAATCCTTAGCCATCAGAGCTCGACTTGTCTCGTTTGGCCACGAACCAAGTTGAGCCGACTCGTAGACCTGAACCACAAGCGACTCGTAAAAAAATTGAGCTCGACTCGGCCCATGGCCCATCTCTATACATGGCCCGAGTTGGGACGATCCGAACTCGACAAGCGGTTCGACTCGTTGTCACCCCTAAGCAACAATGTTTGTGATATTAAATTATATATTTAATTAAATATAAATGTTTATGGTTTATTTAATAAATTTATTATGTGCTACCATTTAGGTTGGTATTAATAAACCTTAAGGCCTCGTTTGGGAACTGATGAGGAGAGTGCCTTGAACTTATGTTGTCTTGTGCCTTAGCAAGTTATCAATTTTAGTCTAAATTGTTGGATTCGAGTCACTATTCTTGGACATATCCGAGAAATTAATATTATTCATTGCAGGAAGTAACCTCCATGGACCTTTAAGTGATGAATGAACATAATTATGGAATTCCTTTTCTTTTGACTGTTTAAAATAGATATAGGTCGTAGACTTGTAAAAGCATAAAAACTGTTGAAATTTAAAATATTTATTCATATTTCTTGTAGACAAGAATTTTAGTTTTAATCAAAAGTCTGAAGCGTGACATTTGTATAGGTAAAATTGCACCATTAGTCATCAACCTATTAGCATTTTATCAAAGTAGCCCACGGTATATATTTTTTGAAAATGTAGTTCCCAACCTATTAGCATTTTATTAAACTAGACCCCTCCACGCTCTACCTTCTTCCTCTTCCCTCTCCCCTAACCACCCCCTCCATTTGTATTTGTACAAGCATGGAATCTCGCTTTCTATACTGATTGATCCTATATTAATAAAATCAATGTTCTTACGAGGATAACCTTACAATTTTATTAACATAATATTTTTTTCATGATAATTAATAAAAAAAAGTTACGGTTTATGAAAATTATACTATATTTCTAAAAATTAAGAATATATTTCATGAAATTCAAAATTTTTCAACTATACATTTCATTAAATTTTTATTAAAATCTACTAAAATATATGATTATTAACTAAATCAAATAGGGGCAAAGTGTACATTGTGAAGTCGCCCAGTCTAGTTGGTTCTATTATAACTTGCCTAACTGGTCCTCTAGTTCTGTCCATTTTTTATTTTTATTTTTACGAGCATGTCTTCTAGACCTAGCAAGGTCACGGTCACGAATCTTAACTGAGTCTTGGTCATTAATTGTTGAACACATCTTTATAATTTAACATTCGTGGTCATGCGACTATCAATTGATCGTTTGACTTAAATTTTATTAGATTAATAGATCTTACACCGTCACGTAAATTAAATATGTCAAATTGCATCTTACATGATTAATAAGACATGAGTGCGAACTCAACCTCCCTATCCAAAAAATTAAATTAAATTAAATTAAATTAAATTGCAACCCCCAATGCAACGCAATTGATTTTCCAAATGAGGGATAAGAATTCACACTTTTTTTCTCGTTTCACATTTGATGATTGATTTATTGTTGAGGGGTCATATGATTTGAGATTTAATTATTGATAAACTATGGAATTCCATTATAGGGGTTTGGATTTGTCAAAGCAAAACTTCCGAGTCAGCAAAAAGTGGATTAGGTGTTAAAAGTTGGTTTTTATTTGTGATAACTGTCAATTTTTAAGTGGAAGAGGGAATTTTTTTAAAGAAAACAAATCACATTAATGGGGAAATTAAGTGAAATATATCTCGAATTAAGTTCCATTAAATAAAATATCTTTTAAAAACAGAGTTGGTGAATCTTAATCTACATGAATCTTAGAGTTCTTATAAATGAATTTATTTATATTCATGTATCTAGGAATTTTAATGGATGTTTGAATTCATGTATTAACAATTAATTATTATGTATCAAATGTATATAAAAATGCTGGTCATTTATAGTATTTCATCAATATAAAAAATTTGAATCATAGAAGTTGATTTTTTATAGTACAATTTTCTTTTCTTAAATTTATATCCTAAATTTTATTTTCTTTAGTTCGTTTGATACTCATCGAATCCTCTCAACAAATTGGTATCAAATATTACTTTTACAACACATATAAAGTATTTTAAAATAACGTGCAATGCACGTTTAACTCTAACTAGTATAAATAAAATATCTTTTAAAACAGTAATTTTCATGTGTATTTTTTCTAGTTCTTCAGCTCATCCTAAAATTTATTCTCTAGCGCCACTTAGAGCATGCTTCAATAAGCTTGAAAAGCACACTTAAGGAACTACCAAAGTCCAGTTTAAAGTTGGGGGACGTTTTCGCACACGATGTAAAGTTTGGGGACCATTAAACTGATTTTAGTAACCTATTGCACATATGACCATGTTTGTCTTTCATTGAATCAGAATTCTTTAATTTTCAAACTCATTTCCAACTACGTATTCATACAATAAAATATTTTGCAGGTAAATTTAAAAATTTTCTATTTTTAAATCGCACGTCCTCCAAAAAATCACTATTTCAAAACTCATTTTCTTCCAAAAAAAAAATCCTCATTTTAATGAAAGACAAATTTCTTTTCTGCAAAAAGAAATGCAAGTTTTACATTTTACTATTTTAGAAAATAATATATTTCCAAAAGATGCATTTATTTATTGAATCTATAACTCAGTTAACCAAATGGGTAATTAGCACATAACGTCCCCACCTTTCATTGTTATTGTGGAAAACATACATAGCTTTCATTTTTTGACATTTTTACCATTATTTTCTCAATTAAAAAGTATGAAATGACGAATACCCATCTTTAAATAAAACAAAAAGAAAAAGAAAAAAATTAATTGCAACCACAATCCCAATTTTTTTTAAAAAGTCCAAATAAGTCACAAATAAATTATTAAAGGGGTAACTAGTACATAATGTCCATATCTTTCACCGTTATTGCGAAAACGTCCATATCTTTCAATTTTGTTTTGACATTTTTCACAATTAATTACATTTTCATCAAATTCCTCAATAAAAACTAGCGATGGTAAAAAAGCTCGACGGCTCGAGCTCGGGCTTGGCCCGGAAAAAGGCTGAGGGCGAGCCTACCCCAAAAAAAATTAATTTTTTTTTTAAAAGAGCTGCCTGCAAAGGCAGCGCAGGCAGCTTGCTGGCCTGTAGCGCGCTACCTTTAATATTTAAAAAAAAACAAACAATAAACCCGAGCTGGCTCGGCCCACTAAGGTCGGGGCCGAAAGATCGAGTCAAGGCTCATTTTTTTGGCCAGACTTTGCTCGGCTTGGCTCGGTCTAAAAAAACTCGAGCGGAGCCCGAGCTTTTTTTTTCTAGCTCTAGCTCAGGCTCGGCTCGTTGACATAGCTATAAAAACTGTGAAATAACGAATATAACTCTTTTTAAATAAAAAATATTTTTTTATTTCTAAATAATTAATAATTTGTTTGAAATGTATGAACGTTTTTCGCAATAACGGTGAAATATATGGACATTATGTACTAATTACCCTTTTAATAATTTATTTGTGACTTATTTGCGCTTTTTTTCATAAAAAAATTGAGAATGTGGTTGCAATTAGTTTTTTTTCTTTTTCTTTTTGTTTTATTTAGAGATGAGTGTATATTTATCATTTCATAATTTTTAATTGAGAAAATATGTGAAAATGACATTTTGCGCAATGAAAGATGGAAATAACGGTGAAAATGCCAAAAAAATATGAAAGATTATGACATTTTTCACAATAACAATGAAAAGTGAAGACGTTATATGCTAATTACCTTTAACCATATATACATCAGAATGAAAAGTGGATTCGAAACAATATCAACCTCGTTATCAATTTTATCTAAAAACTTAAAACGATTAAATAACACATCCATGATCCATTTAAATGTTGCTTTCAATGCATCTCTTCACGTGTAAGCTGAATTCTTGAAGGACCAACACTGAAAATTTTTCAACGCAAGATTAGTCCAGACAGAGGATGGGTTAAAGTTTCATTGTCGTCCATTATATATCCTACTTTCTTTAAAAGAGAGAATCTGAAGTTTACTATTCATCTCGTGTCATCCCTTTCATCATTGAACTGGTTTGGAACTGTTCATTAACTGGGTTTGATAAATATCGTCTCTCCCTTAAATCGTACTTCCTTTAAAAGAGATGATCCAAAGTTTCCTATTCATCTCGTGCCATCCCTTTTCACACTTGAACTGGTTTAGAACTGTTCATTAATTGGGTTTGATAAATATCTTCTTTCCCTTAAATATCTTCATAATCACAATTATAGCCTATTTTGGTATTATTGCTTATGCCGACTTAATTATTAAACCGAATTGCCACTTGCAAATATATTCAAACCAATTGCAATAACACAGTATCTCGATTTCATTTCAAACATCAAATAAATTATTAGTTTATCAACTCACAAGAGAAGAAGCGGAATTTGAAACTGAAGGACACAAGTTCGTTAGACAAAAGTGAGTTTGTGTTGATATTTGAAATTTCTCAATTGATATTTGGAATTTTGCTTTATGATATTTAGTTAATTTTGTTGTGATTTTATTTAATTGGAATAAGAAAGTGTTGTAATTGCATGAATGTTTCGTTGGAATTTTTTTGTTTTTTTAATCATATTGAAGTAAAATTTTGTATTAGAAAAATTTTATTTGCAAATAAGTTTTTGTATTAGTAAATTGTTTGTTTGATGATAAATAATTTATTCTAAAAATGGAAAAGAAATAGTATTTTAATCTTTAATGAAAACGGAAACATTGTTTGTAGTGTTTTTTTTAATCATATTCAAGTAAAATTTTGTATTAGAATGCTTGTTTGCAAGTAAAATTTTGTATTAGAAGAACGTTTGTTTGATGATAAATAATTTAATATAAAAATGAAAAAAATTAGTTTCTTCATCTTAAACTAGAAATAATAATAATAAAAAAAACCAATTGTGTGGAATAGACCTGGGGCGAAAAAGGCACTTCCTCCGCTCTGCGGAGCTGGCAGCTTCTACTCCAAAATCGACCTCCATACCGCCGCATAAACCACAGGATCTCCACACCACCACCATGGTGCCCTAAACTCTTTCACCACTGACCCAATTTTCTCTCCTTTCCTCTCCCCGGATTTCAATCCCTCCCAAATCTCCTCCGCTGTTCTATCCGCCGGCTCCGCTGCCTCCCGTATCGAAAAGCTCCAGGAAGGCCTACACCTCCTCGACAACCAGCTCTGCCACGAGTTTCTCTCCCACCACCAGGACCTCATCAACCATCTCTCCTCCCTCAAGGCCTCTGAATCTTTCCTCTCCTCTCTCCGCTCCTCGCTATCATCTCTCAAGTCGGGGATTGATAAGCTCAATGGCGATATCATACCCCATGTTTACGGCTCCGTCCCACTCGTCGGCTCCTGGGACTCCTCAAAAGCCGTGAGTTTGTATTGTCTTTCCCAATTTTCAAGTTCAATTACTTCAGCAGTTCAATTTATTTGAAAGGTTATCCGATTAGAGAACTGTTGTTTTTCAGCTTCGCATATTATTATGCATTTTGTTGATAAGTGTTTCTGGGCTTAAAATTACAAACACTTTGCTGGCTTAACTTCTGTTTTATTCCAAAATTAATCACAGGACTTTTAGTTGTGTTTTTGAAAGTAAAAGTAATAGAATTGCTTGCTTATACGATATTCTAAAAGAATCGTGCTATGTAAATAATGCATTAGTCTTGCGAAAAAAATGAGCATTTCTGCAAATTTGGATGATGTAATCAATGCATCAACGGGCGGTATAAGTCACGTAAGTCAGCAATTTCATTTATTTCGAAAGAACAGAGGTAGACAGAGTGCCTGAGCTGAAAAAAGAATGAAAGTTAATTGACTAATTTGAAAAATAAAAATAAAAAAAATCAGTGATTAATTATGTTTTCAACTCAATGTTGCTGAGTCGGGTGTTTTTGTAATTTTCATTGGTTGAAATTTGTTAGTGATTCTCCTTCTTTTAGTTGCTAATATATTTTTGTAAAAATCAGCTTTCGATGGAACGCGAATATACCTTTATGTTTGAAGCTGGATTTGGTATTATCTTGATGTATTTCTTCAACTTGCATCTACCATGGATAACTTTAGCAGTCAATAGTATAACTCAACGGGGTTATTTTTGTTCCGAGATTAGAATAATCCTTTTATTAGTTGCTGCAATCCAATTTAAGCCAGATAAAATATAACTTATACTTATTTTGTTTCTTAACAGGTGCATTTTTTGTCGTCGTTAATCCAACGCAAATCTGAAGATGCTTGGTCTTTTGCAGGTAAGGCCAAATGGTATTTGTTGCCATATTATTTTCTTTCTAGGCTGTTCAGCCAAACCATTTACGAAAAAATTACTAGAATAGGAATTACAGTATTTCAAATGATTGTTACATGACATAGCAATAAAAAGATGATCATTCATTGACAAACTTTTCAGTTCCCATAACTTCATAATGTCTTTCATGTTCAATGGCTATGTAGACTTGACTTCTAGAAATCACGGTTTTGCTGCAGGTCTTATGTTGAGCATATATTTCTTAGATTTGGCTCATAATGCCATTAACTCCATTGGCTTCTTGAAGGGAAATATCTGGATGAGACATCTTCTATAATCTTCTATAATTGTGCTACATTGCTTTTATCAGCTTCATATTTGATTAAGCAATTTAGTTTCAATTGCTGATGTATTGGACTCACGGTTCTTTGCAAGTGTCATTTTCTTTGCCATTATTGCTAATTTAATCCCTGAACCAACACGTGCTCCCATTTCTAATGTGAAAAGCAAAATGGTTTAAAGCTACTTTTGCTGTCAATGAGTGGATATGTCATCAAAGCTTCTACTGTTGTGATAGACTCATAGTTTTTGGTACACTTTCAAACAATATATATTGTGCTTGACAACAGAAAAATGGGGATGAAGGGGGAAAGGATACGATGAAAAAGCATCACCGCCAAGTCTTGTTTAGTAGAATCATCACAGCCATATGTCAGTCTATTGTGTTAATTTTTCATCTTCCTCTAGATTATGATTAATGATATCCTGTTGGTTACTATAGTTAGTGTGAATTCATTTGGAATATAGTTTCCAAACAGTTAAGCAAGGGGAAAATGTCATTTGGATTAATTGATTGTCTCCTTATTTGCTAGGAAACTTCTACAATGTTTTTCCAACTTCTAAGGAGTGAAACAATTAAATAAATTCGTAGAAGACAAAAAGTTTGCCATTAGTTCGCCACAAGATATTTTATGTGAAGACGGATTGATTTGGTTAGAGCACATTTAATACAAGTCATTGGACGCACCCGTTATGAAAAAGCAACAAGAGTATTATATAAATAAACTTATCCTATGTTTTGCTCATGTTTATAAACACTCAAGCCTCTTTTTATTCATACACTTCTAGGGACCAACAAGTATACCCACTTATCCACCACTAATTTCTATTGTTTATAACTTAAACAATTCATACACTTCCCAAACATTTCAGAATAGGATTGTTGTGTTTTGGGACCCAGACAAACTAGCTCTTATTACCTGGCCCATTTTAGTTTTAAAGTATAAGTAAACTGAACCTGATTATTCACTTAGTGCAGACTGGTTTTGTACTTGTGCCATTTACATATGCTTGCCTATTTCATGGTGTTGAAACCTAAAGTAGATATAAAATCGTATTTTTCAGTTAAACTTTAAAGAATAGTTTACTGAAATTTAAAAGCGTGAAAGATCTTGCTCACTTCTTGAGCATTCTGAGGCTAAGATGTTTAGCCTTATATTAGGATGTTAGTATTATTTAAGATCTTTTCAGTTAACAAAATGTCCATGAATTCTGATTTCTTTGTCTGCTGGTTAGTCTTCCTACATTTTCAGTTTATCATTATATGAGATCAAAACATTGAATAAGTTCCAGATGAATGTGAACTATCTCTGTTTGTCTAAATAGTTCGGGTTGACATTTTGTTGTTTTTGTTTTTGTCATTGCACTGGTTTTCAAAGAAGAATTTGTCGATTTTATGTGAGAGCAGAACTATGAAATCGATGGTTTATATCATTTTTCTTTTAAGTTCTTGGTCATTGATTTGGGTTTACTGGGAGATGACCTTTATTTAACTGCGACTTATCATTAATCATTTGAGTACTTTTTACATAGGCCTCCGTTCATCTCTTTAATGAATGAATAGGATAAAGCCAAAATTTCAATCAAATGAAAGGACTTTAACCAGAAAGGGTACTTATTTTGTAGGTTAATCCTATCCCTTTTCCTACCATCCAAAACATGCCTACGGAGTATAACCAAGTGGTAAGGCGTCAGGTTCTATTACCTGCAAAACCAAGAGAATTTCCTAACCTCCGTGCTTAATTCCCAATGCTTTGTTGTGATTGCCTTAGGCTATTGGATTTCCATGATGAGTTTGGCATCACAATAGACCTCATCATGGATCTGCTTTTGTTTTGCCAGTTTGTCCTGAACTGAATTGTGATCTGTACTCTGTTGCATCATTAATGTTCGCAATTTTACAAATATTCACAGATATGTATTTGGCCAGTTTATGTAATCTGCACCTCCCTTAAATTTAGTTGCACTGTGGAGTTTTAATGACTGGTCTCAATGGCAGGCGCATCGTAATCAAATTACTGGCGACTTGCTTGATAAATTTAAGGGCCACACATTCTTAACAATATAAGTTTTTTTCTGTGCTGAAATCGATCAAATTTGAATGAAACAAGAAATATTTTGCGTTTATTTTGATCATGGCACCAGCTACAGCAACAGGGGATTCGATTAAACCCAAAGGTACTGTATATGCTATTTTCATTTTTAGAATTTTTGAAAAAGAAAGAGCAAATACATTACATTCCGTGAGGTTTTTTACTACTATGGTGACGTCCCAATCTTTCCAAATATGAACAAAATTGTAACTTGAAGAAAGGGGAAAGAATAATTCCAAATTTCGAACCTTATTTAGTGCCAACCTTGTTGTAGTTTTAGTATTTTGCTTAGAGTACATGCAAATGCGGTGTAAACTTACAAATTATTAAAACTTTACATGTTCAGATAATGCATTGTTTTTTACTTTTATCTTTATTAAATTATTTTAAAATATCTATTATGAGGGTATTAGTTCGTTCATCACTGAAGGTTCTGACTTTTGTCGCTGCTTGTTTAGGTGCAATTGGTGCAAAATGGCTGAAGGCATTTGAGGGATATGTTGAGAATCCAGAAACGTTGTTGCTTTAAAATTCATTCATTTTTTGCCTTTCCTCGTTTTTCCAGTTTCGATGACGGATCATCCCGAGTTTCAATTTTTGGCATTTGTCAAAAGAACAGGGGTAACTTGATTTTTCAAATAATTGGGCCCTAACGCATTACATTGTAGACTAAATTATAATGCCCAGCTCTGAGCATTGAGATAGGTATCTGTTGTCAAATAAAAACAGTCTGTCCAGACGTGTCCGAGGTTTTTGATGCAGATTGCATTGTTTTGTACTTGCACTCTTCTTATGTGCTACTTCGTTACCAATTTAGTGACGAGTTAATCTTACTGTATGCCATTATATTTCTGTAATAAATTCTGATGTATTTAGGAAGTTCCTGTTGGAGTTTTTGAATGAGTGAAGTTATCAAATGTTGTATAGAAAAAATATAATTGAATGGATGAGAATTTAATACATTTAACATGCTGACGCTACCTACAAAATAACAAATCTCATACATTGTACGAGCAAAAACTATTATGTAAGAAAACATTTGAATACGTGTATTCCTTTTCCAACAAATTAAAACTTTTAGATGAGCAGTTTAAGAAAGGTGAAACATCTACTGTTTAAATTACAGTCAACGTTAAAAAATAATAACCAAAAGGAGGCGCAAATTCTACTAGAATTCCCCCATATATTCATTTCCATCAAAACATTCAACAAACAATGACTGTACATTATTCGTTTAACGTGGCACAGTCGCCATATTTAAGCACCCAACACTTGCGACTATAAACACCAGAATACAACTATCAGAATCCTAACGCCTAAATCCCCACTACTAGAACATTCTACCATATAATTGCTTCTATCCTTCATTATCCGACAGATGATAAGTCTATGGCCCGTCCTTCCCTTGCCTCAGACAACATTGTACCAAGTGAAACTAAGGCCGACTACGTCATAACTGCTCGTCTGTTGATATCTTCTTGTGTCTTTATCAATGCTTCCTGTCTCTCCGTGCTAATCGTGACATCATTCTCATCTTTCATTAGGTAAGTGTCAACTTGTGCAGCTGCTTGACGACCTTCGGAAATTGCCCACACGACCAGAGATTGACCGCGGCGGCAATCCCCAGCAGCGAAAATTCCTTCCACATTGGTTGAGAATCGTCCATACTCAGCTTTGAGGTTCGACCTGTTGTCTCTCTCCAAGCCAAGTTTGTCCAGTAGAGTCTGCAAAAACCAAGGAAGATGTAAAAGCCAAGTTCGTCCATCTAAGAATTTCACAACATTGATTCAGAGCATGTTTATGTAACTTTCAACCCAGACCAATGAAATAACTATTTATTTTAAACCACTTATTTACTAATGAGTATTTTTTTGCAATGGGTAGTTGCAATTCTGGAAAAAGCTCAACTTTATCCAAGTTTTGCCGAGGGACTTTTCACCTTGAATTGGTCAAAATATGCGAAATTTCTTACTTTTTGTGGAGGATTAGATCCAGACTCTAGTAACTGGGGGTCTATGGCTGACCAATATTGCATACCATCATTTAGCTATTGCATCCCCCAAAGAAAAGGAAGGAAAAGAGAAGCAACTACGGAGACGATACAATATTAATGACATTGTTGTGACTCAACAGTAGCAAATTCATGCTAAAGTTCAGAATACTAACCGATTCAGGCCCGAGGAATCCCATGGCTAGTAAGACTAGATCAGCTTCAATGATCTCCTCACTGCCTTCAACTTCTTTAAATGAAAACTTTCCACTTGCATCCTTCTCCCAATGAACATGCACAATCTCCAGTCCTTTCACCACTCCATTCTCGTCACCAACAAACCGCTTTGTCATAACCTCATAAGACCTAGGATCCTTGCCAAACTTCGCAGCAGCTTCTTGATGCCCATAATCTACCCGGAATAGGCGGGGCCACTGCCAACATTCAACAGATGGAAAATTAATGAATGATGTCAAGAAAATTTAACAGGAAAGGAAGTGCAGAAAAACATTATATTTTAATTTCGTCGTCGGTAAAATTATATTTATCTTCCAAAATTCAGAATCTAAATTTAAAGTAAATACACCATGCACCGCATAGGTGATGACACAAGACAACCACAAATAAAGCTTTACATTTTTAGCTAAAAGACATACAAAAATTGGAATAAATAACTCTACAAAAGTTAGATGTGAGCACGTATGGCAAAGTACATTTTTATTTCCATCTTTGACCAACCCAATATTATTTGTACTAAAACTTAATTATTTACTTGATTAACTTTTTTAAGCTTAGCCAAACATGCACTTTGTTCCCTTGAATAAGAACACGCAGTTTATCCTAAAGCAACTGACTATGGTCATAAATAGAGTCTGGTCCAACCTGAGGCCAAGGATTTCCAGGAGCTCGGGTTCGTGGTGGCTCAGGAAGAAGCTCTAGATTTACGATGCTGCTGCAACCATGTCTGATAGATGTTCCAATACAATCTGTACCGGTGTCACCCCCACCAATTACCACTACCTTCTTGCCCTTGGCAGAGATATACTTACCATCCTTCAGATTGCTATCAAGCAAGCTTTTTGTATTAGCATGAAGAAACTCCATTGCAAAATGCACTCCAGACAGTTCTCGTCCAGGAACAGGGAGGTTCCTGCCAAATTTATCCAGAATATCTACTAAGATGACTGATAGACTTTGTAAAGTTATGCAATAAGAATTGCCTGAAAATCATCATTGCTCACCTTGGATTTGTGGCTCCTACAGCCAAAACAATAGCATCATAATCCTTACGAAGCTCATCGAGCGAGTATGCAGGATCCTTTCCGACATTAGCATTTACCACAAAGTTTACACCTTCCTTCTCCATGAGGTTAACCCTTCTCTGGACGATATCGACTTTATCGGCCTTCATGTTAGGCACCCCGTACATCATAAGACCACCAATTCTGTCTGAACGCTCAAACACAGTCACAGTATGACCCATTTTATTTAACTGGTCAGCAGCAGCTAAGCCGGCAGGCCCACTTCCAATAATGGCAACTGTTTTCCTGTATAATAGGGAACATAATTAGGATCTCATTGCTACAAATCAAAGATATACATCACATGCGCCCCCACACAATCAAGTGAAGTACAAAACAATATATGGAAAACATACTCGGTTCTCTTCAGGGGAGGTCGTGGCACCATCCATCCCTCCTCAAAAGCTTTGTCTATTATAGCACACTCCATACTTTTGATAGAGACAGGGTTTTCGATAATACCAAGGACACAAGCCCCTTCACAAGGTGCAGGGCATACCCGGCCGGTGAACTCAGGGAAGTTATTAGTCTCCAAGAGCCTATCTAACGCTTCACGCCATCTATTTTGGTACACCAACTCATTGAATTCGGGAATTTTATTTCCAAGCGGGCATCCAGAATGCTCCTGCAATTTTATATGACAGACGTATCCCAATCAACAAAAGTTAGAATTCACATAGATGTATCCAATCCTACCGACAAGAGGTCTTGCTAGAGTCTTTCTCACCTGATGACAAAAAGGAGTGCCACAGTCCATACAACGAGCAGATTGTGTCTTCAGAAGTGGGCCAGGTTTTAGTTCTTCCATGACTTCTTTCCAGTCATTCATCCGAACATTAGGATCTCTGTACAAAATGCTCTCCCGTTCATAGGCAACGAAACCTCGGTGCTTCACAGCATCTGGAACCCTAGTAGGTCTCTCAGTCTGTTTATCCTCCTCTGGCTGTTGTTTTCAAAAATTCATGTAAGAGCCCAAACAGACTAAAAAAAAGAAAAAGAATAAAATTCCAGTACCAACCACAAGCAAGACGTTACATTAACTATCATCCATACACAAGTCGTCATGATGATCTAGTACATTGTAACTACCATCAAAAGTAACCACACATTTTCTATAATGTGCTTCATATTAATGAGCATATATAATTTGTTGATAGATTCTTTGGTGTATCGCAGTAGAACAAGTTTAGGAGGGGTAGACCAAAATGATGGCCTTTTTTGGTCGCTAAACATATCAGATTGAGGGGAAAAGATTCTTGTAGCGGACTCCAAACATATTGGGAACAAGGCTTATTTTGTTTTTGTAGTATTCTTTGGTTTCAATCATTAGCTACTGCACCAAGGATGATGCCCTTTCATCCAAAAAATCTCTTACTATATAGATGAAAAGTGCAAACAATATAGCTGCATAACTACCAGCAGCAGAAGATAATTACCAAACTGTCTTTTTCTTTCAAGGATGCAGCTGCTAGCTTCTTAAGCTCTTCAAAAGCATCTTTCTCCAACTCTTCCTCTTCCTGCACCTCAGCTTCTTTGGCAGCACGTTCGGCAGCTGCTTTTGCAGATTCTCTTTCTTGTGTGCTTGCAAGAATTCGTTTATAATCTCGAGGGAAAACCTTGACAAATTTAGGCAAAAGAGTTTCAAAATCAGCAAGCACTTCTTTAGCTAATTGACTGTTTGTGTGACGCAGATGCTGTTGTATCATCATTCTGAGTGTCATAATGTCATCTTCTTCTACTGGATCAAGATCTACCAACTCAAGATTGCATCGCGATCGGAACTTGGAATCCACATCGAGAACATAGGCAATGCCCCCACTCATTCCAGCAGCAAAGTTCCTACCTGTCTTTCCCAGCACAACAACAATTCCACCAGTCATATACTCGCATCCGTGATCTCCCACACCTTCCACAACTGCTTTGGCCCCAGAATTGCGAACACAAAATCTTTCTGCGGCCATCCCATTAAAATATGCCTCCCCATTAGTAGCCCCATAAAGAGCTACATTTCCAATTACTATGTTTTCTTTAGGGTCAAAATTGCTTCCTTTCGGAGGATAAACAATAATCTTTCCACCAGATAACCCTTTGCCAACATAGTCATTGCTGTCACCTTCAAGTTCCAATGTAATGCCAGGACACAGAAAAGCTCCAAGACTTTGGCCCGCACTTCCACTGAGTTTGACATGAATTGTATCATGAGGAAGTCCCGACAAGTGGTAGTGCTTACTGACTTCATGGCTTAGCATGGTTCCAACGGCCCGATTTATATTGCAGATTGGTGATTCAATGTACACAGGGAGAGCTCTCTCTAAAGCAGGTTTGGACAAAGCTATTAGTTCGTTATCCAAAGCCATGTCCAAACCATGATCCTGTTTCTGCACACAATACTGAGCAGCTTCTGGACGAATATCAGCAGCTGGTCGAAGTAACAAGGACAGATCAATATTCTTTAGCTTCTCATTAATCTTGGCCAAATCTTTATCCAATTCCAGCATGTCTGAACGGCCAACCATTTCGTTAATTGTTCGAAACCCAAGTTTAGACATTATTTCCCGCAGCTCTTCTGCCAGCATGAAGAAAAAATTTATGACGTGTTCAGGCTCACCAGCAAACTTTTCTCTGAGAACTGGATCCTGGGTTGCAATCCCTACTGGACATGTGTTTTTGTGGCACTTCCGCATCATGATGCAGCCAAGCGTAATAAGAGGAGCAGTACTAAAACCAAACTCCTCTGCACCAAGAAGTGCAGCTATGGCCACATCTCTCCCGGTTTTTAGTTGACCATCCGTCTGAAGAACAGTTCGACCCCGAAGGTCATTAGCAACTAGGGTTTGATGGGTCTCTGCAAGACCAAGTTCCCACGGAACCCCAGCACTCTTGATACCAGTCCATCTTGAGGCCCCTGTACCTCCATCATGACCAGAGATTAGAATATGATCAGCATGACCCTTGACAACGCCACTAGCAATAACTCCAACACCAGCTTCAGAAACCAACTTCACACTTATGCGAGCCCCTGGATTGGAATTCTACACAAGAAAAGCAACAAAAAATATATCAAAAAGGAAGAAATAATAAAGTCATACATCATGTTTCAAAAAATTGATGGATACATATTTGCTCCAATATACAAGCACCTATAAAGGAGTTCGACAGATCAAAAATGATTATACAAATGTAGTAGAAAAAATTACCTTGAGGTCGTGAATCAATTGAGCAAGATCTTCAATTGAATAGATATCATGATGGGGAGGAGGGCTAATTAGACCCACACCAGCAGTTGAGTTCCTAGTGACAGCAATGTCCCCAATGACCTTGTGACCTGGAAGTTCACCACCTTCTCCCGGCTTTGCTCCCTGCAACAGACAATCTTAAGTTAACAATATAGTCACCCTTCAAAAAGAAAAGAATCTCCGGTTAACAGTCATCTCACCAAGCCAAATGCAGGTTTCAGTTCTAGATAAAAACACACCTAAAAGGTGTTTTGCAGACACAGCAGATTCGGTACATGAACATAGATTCATAAATAAAAGAATAGTTGTTTCAACAGGAATACAGGCTAAAATTAAAACACGAACAAGAACATACATCAATATAGGCTGGATGAACAATCTTCAAAGTAAACGAGACCCACAAAAAGGCATACCTGAGCCATTTTTATCTGTAGTTCATCAGCATTCGTAAGGTAATAACTTGAAACTCCAAATCTTCCACTCGCTACCTGCTTAATTGCACTCCTCTTTGGATTTCTTGAACCATCAGGAAGAGGCTCCATACGAGATGGTTGTTCACCACCCTCACCTGCGAAAGAGAAATAAAAAGGTACATTAGTAAGCTGGTTAGGAACGTGCCTGTGTCTGTCAAATGTTAAAAGTTACTAAAACGTTCCTTTGCTATCTATCTAGTCAAAAGTCATAACATTAATTTCAAACACACCTTCATAACTACCACCCATTTATTAACCACACATTTTGAGGATCCTAATACTATTCCTCCTAAAGAGTTGCTAGTAATTTTACCCACTCACTCACTGAATTTCTTAGAGCATTTCCAAGAGACTCTATTTTTAAATAGCAAATATTCAATCTAGAGAGCATCTATAAATTTAGGAAGCAAAAAATTTTAAATACTCCAACAGGCTCTTTATATTTAAGATTTAATTTTACAACTCCCAAACAAATATTTATTATTTTTCCCTATCTTTCATTTTTACTAGCTTCCCACCAAATTATTATATTATTTTCCTCCATTGAAAATTGAAATACTCTAAATTAAAATGTTAATTTAAAAAATCTCTTAAGAGCATAATTTTAAGGATTGAGTCTTTAAAATAGAAAGGATCTTATGTTTAAAGAATCTTTTAGAGATGCTCTAAGAAAATTAAATAATAAAAATAAAAAATTCTGGACAGAGAACAAATTTTTTTTAAACTTTTCAAGAAAATATTAAGCACAAGCCGGACGTGCATCAGAATCACACTTCCACAAACACAATAAAGGAAAGCTAGTGGATTTGTGTAATTAACATGTTTATACCCCAGCAATCTATGATTCTTGAGGAAGATCTTAAAAGGACTTCAACCCAATTATTGTATTTGTTCTTTTTCCACGACTAATACTTCCACTGTACCACAGCCCCGGGGGGAGGGGGAAAAGGAAACTTAAAGCAGTAGTCAATAACATACCTGTATTTGACTTCCCCCCTAGCTTGTTCATGGCAATTGCTAAAGTTGTGTGCGCTTCCAGTGATATAGATCCGTAGCTCATGGCTCCAGTACAAAAACGTTTTACAATCTCACTGGCTGGTTGAACTTCTTCCAGAGGAACCTTCACTCCAGTCTCTTTAAATTTAAGAAGTCCCCTTAAATTGCAGGACTTATTCAATTCTTGAATGCGTTTAGAATACTCTTTGTAGGCAGCGACACTGTTGGTTCTAGCAGCATCTTGCAATTTTGCTATGGCAAGAGGATCGTTAAGATGAATCTCACCACCTGTCCTCCAATGATAATCTCCGGGATTAGGAAGCGCTACAGCCTCTGCACTTCCAGGAGGTAATGTGCGTGTTGGAAAAGCAAGACCATGCAACTGGAGTGCATCATGTGCAAGCGCCTGAAAAGTGGCACCTTCAACTCTGCTTGGAGTTCCATTGAAGCATCTTTCCATTACTTCTGAAGAGAGGCCTACAGCCTCAAAAATCTGAGCACCCTTGTACGAGGCCAAAGTTGAGATCCCCATTTTCGCAAGGACCTTCATCATACCGTAGTTGCTTGCTTTGAAGTATTTCTTGACCAGCTCATCCTTTGAGTGGAATTCGCCATTGGCTTTAGGAGGAATTTTTCCATCGAGTTGCAGTCTCCAAATGGCTTCTATAGCCAAATAAGGGCAGATAGCATCTGCACCAAATCCCACTAGTGTACAAAAATGGTGAACTTCACGGGGCTCAGCAGATTCAACTATCAATGCAACCCTAGTTCGCTCAAGCTTATTAACTAAATGATGATGTACAGCGCCAACAGCCAACAGGGAGCTCACAGCAACACGCTTAGATGAGAAGGCTACAAATATCAGAAGAGCATATACATTAACTGCGTATATGTGTGTGAACAGCAACAACAAACTAAGCATTTTTGATAGAATATTTCAAATATATGGGAAGGGGTACCTCTGTCAGAGAGCACGAGTGTTGAATAACCCTCCTTAATAGCATTGTGTGCTTCAGAACATATCCTATCCAAGGTCTCCTCCAAACCATTCCGGCCACGATCCTTTGAGAAAGTGATATCGAGAACTTTGCTTCGCCAGCCTCTGTAGTTCATCTTCTTAATTGCTTCCATCTCTTCAATGGATAAAAGAGGCCCTTTAAGTGACAGGCGGTGACATTGGTCTTCTGTGGTCTCCGTGAGATCACCTTCTGGACCAACCATGCATTCCATAGAAGTAACAATCTTTTCACGGATTGGATCGATAGGAGGATTTGTGACTTGAGCGAACATCTGTTTGAAATACTCGAATGTGAGCTTCTCCCTGTTAGACATCACAGCCAATGGAGCATCGTTTCCCATTGAACCAAGGGCCTCAATGCCATCCTTCGCCATGGGTAATAATAGCATCTCCAGGGCTTCAGTGGTGTAACTGCATAGGGAGGCCAAGAAGTACATTTATTTCCAAGCAGAAGTGTAACAGCCGTAACAATTTTAGGAGTTGACAAGGTTCAGAACTTCATACCCAAAAGCCTTTAAAGGTGCCAATAAACCATGGATACCCATGTTTTCCATGTCATCATCAAAAGATGCCTAAAATTGCCAGAACTTAATTATCAGCATAGGGAAAGGGAGAAATGAATCGGTGGTGAAGGATAAGATAAAAAACTTACTGGCAAAACTCCTTGTATGGGTGGAGGAACCCTGACAGATTCCTGAACAGATTCAACTATGTCTTTCAATTCCAGCTTTTGCTTTTCTAGCCATTTCCCATAAGGTCTTGCAAGTGAATATTGCTGCTTCAAGGCCTCATCATCTACGACAACATGCTTCTCAAAGTCTACAAGGAGCATCATGCCAGGATTAAGTCTTCCTTTCTTGCTGACATCTTCGGGTGGAATATCAACTACTCCAACTTCACTTGCCATGATAACTCGTCCACTATGTGTTACATAAAATCGACCTGGTCGCAATCCATTTCGATCCAAGGTTGCTCCAAGATAGCGTCCATCAGTAACTGCAAAATATTATATTAAGCATCAGACATTGTGCAATCATATGATGTAAGTTTAAAATAAATATGGTTAAAAAATGTACATGATACAAGAGCAGGGCCATCCCATGGTTCCATAATGGCTGAGAAGTACTCGTATAATGCCTTTCGATGAGGGTCCATGTTCTTATCATTTTGCCAAGCTTCGGGAATCATCATCATTATAGCCTCGGGAAGACTTCTGCCAGCTCTAACCAAAAGCTCAAGTACCCCATCAAATGCTCCTGATGTATGAAAAAAATCAGATATTTGCAAAAATATGATACTTCTCGTTTACTAATATGGATTGATGCCATTAGATACAAATCATGCAGGCAAGCATGTCAAATCCATATAAATGCAATCATATTAAGAAAACGGGGATGGGTAACCTGAATCTGATGAGCTGGCATCTACAATTGGTAGAAGCTTCTTCATCTCCGTCTTTGACAAGCCTAGCTCCTTGCACTTTAAAAGTCCTTCACGAGCCTTCATCCTAGTTTGAATAATAACAAAAGGTGGCTCAATCAGTTCTATCCACATTAGCATTAAAAATCATAACACAACTGAAACTGGATTGACATCCTTGTACTGGACTACTGGGTATATAAACTCAAGTAGCATATCAGTAGCTGAATCCAATAAAACAGTAACCCAGACAACTTTTTGCTAGCATGAAAATTCAAATTTAAGTAACCACAGACTAAGAAATCAATTAGTCCAACACAGAAATCAAATTTGACTCATTCAGGTTCCAACTGAAAATATTGAAGCAACAAAAACAGTGGTATAGACAATCTATTTTTTTACCTATAATAACGACCAATTGGACCATCCAATTTAACTTTCTGCACAATCTATTAGGAAAACAACTGTACCAGTAACAAATATAGAGAGACATAACAACGTCAAGACGTTTACCAGTTTACATTCCCCCGTAGTGTGTTTATTTCTCCATTGTGTCCCAGGACACGCATGGGCTGAGCACGATCCCAGCTGGGAAATGTGTTTGTTGAAAACCTGGAGTGTATCTGAAAGAAAATTCCGAGAAAGAGATAACTCAGTCCCAATTCCACCCATGTAAAGAAGATTTGGAATCTGTAAACAATGACAGTTGTGTTCGGGGAACTTCTATAAGTAATGCGGCAGTCCCAGTAAAACCATATTGAGAACCTTAAGAGTACCTTGACCAAACACAATTTCATTTCCACCATTAAGACGGGTTTTTGATCCTTACATAAAGATCATAGAGCAAGGCATGTAGTTTCTGCATGCAATATTTACTTCGTAATGAGGTTCCTTACCAACTCACCCAAAGAATCCAATCCGGCATGCAAAGTCAAAAGATCTAGGGTGCGGAAGAACTTAAGAGATCATTCATACTTCAATGCCTCAGAAGTCATTCCTCAACCTTGCATTGCTTCAGTTAACCGGTTGATCCCATGCTGTCCGTGGTTAAATGTGGAGTCAGCAGAGAAATAAAACAGGGAATGGAGAAAATATATTTACCAGGGCCATGTAGCTCGTAAACCTTTCATTTCCAAGATCAGCGTAGTAGTATTCCTTCAACTGATTGGGTTTCAACTGACCTTTGTAGACAATAGTCCTGCATAAAAGAGACAATGATAGCAAAAATTTTAATCCAAAAGTCGCAGCAAATAAATATATTTCTCACATTCGAAAGGGAAAATTTCTCCAAGAAATAAACCTTGAGGAAAGAGAACATATATAGAAATCTCTCACAGCACCATGTTGCAGGTTTAATGCAGCTCGGATAGCTACCATTGAAACCCTCCTTAATATGTACATCTGCAAGGAAGCAGGAAAAGGAAAAAATGCAAATTACAAACTTTGAATGTGTAAGATCTAACAGTTTGTGTATTTTAACTGGATTAATTAGCAAATATTATCAGCTCTTGGCATCCACCTGTTGCTCGAAATCAGCCTTTGACCTGGGAGTACGTGTAAGAAACACTTGCTCAGTTATTGGCTCTGTCTGCAAAGCAGACTTGCCCAACCCCGTGTTATCTGTGGGGACAGGCCGCCAGCCAAGGACAGTATGCCCTAGGGATTCTGCGACCTGCAAAGTATTTTACACCAAAAAGTGTCAGCAATCATAATTTATAAAACAAAATCCTATTCAACCATAACAAGTTTTGATCTTGGTACTACCTTTGTGAATACAATTTTGCTCTGTTCCCTCCGACTTTCGGAAGTGGGCAAGAAAAACATGCCCACTGCATATTCACCAGGTGGGGGAAGCTCAAATCCTGCTTCCTTAGCAGCCTGATACAGCATGAACAAGAAACAATTGTGATTTAAAATTTTAACAATCAACCCGATCAATACAAGCCCACCGAAAATCCTTAACTTTTACTTCTTTTTTAAAACCTTTTTCTAGTCTCTGACTAAAGGTATAGAAGTCAACATTTCCTTCAATATTACATGAACCCGTTCAAAAACCAAGCAAAATCTACTGTAAAGTCCAAACAACATTAAGAAAAACGGAGAAAAAATTATCTCCTAAAATCCAATTCCCCCAACATAAGTGACAAGGAAAAAGAAGAATCAACCAGTAATATAAATGAAAAATTATACGATTATAGAGAAAATTAAGCCAAAAAAACCACAATATTGATCCAGTCGAACCTCCTCGTAGAAATCGTGAGGAAGAGCCACAAGAATTCCAGCTCCGTCCCCAGTATTTGTCTCGCAACCACATGCACCTCTATGTGACATTCGTACCAACATCTCTATTGCATCAGTAACCTATATATCATTTACAAATTAAATGTTGATAATGAATTCCACATTGAACACACTATGATATCTGCGTATGAAATTTTTTTTTTTTTATAGGGATATCTGCGTGTGAATATGGATATAGACAAAAAAATAAATAAATAAAAGGAGTACCGTTTTACGGCTGCTTTCACCGGAGAGTTCAGCCACGAACCCAACCCCACACGAGTCCTTATCAAACGAAGGATCGTACAGCCCGAGCGGCTTCTCCGGCACCTGAGACAAAGCATTCCTCACCACCAGCTTCGGCGCCCGGCCGTGCCCTTCCTTGCGCCAAATATGCGACCTTTCCGAGCCCAAACCCGAAGCACCTCGCCGAACCACCGTTCCGGATATGAACCTGTTCTCTAAACCACATACGTTTCTCTTCACCAACCCCGTCGAAACCTTAGCTCTTCTGTTCACTACCCTACTCAACGCCGCCACCGCATTCAGCTGGTGACTACCGCATTGCTTCACCACCAACCCACTTCCGGCGTTGCTCCTCACTTGAATCCCAGATCCTGACGCCACCGACATTCTTTACAGTCACAGTTTTTTCACTTAATTTTCTATTATTATTCACCGATTTATGTAGGATATAATCAATTAAAAACAACCCAGATATCTTTCACAAGATCTGTCAAATTTCACACCGTTCAACTTTATATAACAACCGATTCTCCAGAAATCAAGCCCAACAAGAACCGATTGTTTTAATTTATCAAAACCCAACACAAAATGAAGATTTATGAGTCAATCTATTACTATGCACAGCTCAAGATTTGGGTTAAAAATGAAAAAAATCGGAATAAATAAAAAAGAAACAGAAATTATAAAACAGGATTTGAGAGAATCCAAATCTGAAACCCCAACGCAAAGTGATGCAGACTACTATAATTATGATATAACTGGGTTTTCAGCCTAGGCTGTGTTGGATTTATAGAGAGAAACCGAATAATGTGGTTGACACAGGTGGTAGAGGTTTTTACTATTCGGCCCTTTGTTTGTGCGGTTCATTTTTTGAAAAAATAAAAAACATTATTGAACAGTGTTTTGACTCAATTTTTACCACATATTTTTTAATAAAATAATATTAAACGTAAATTCAAAAAAATATTCTTATTATTTGATCACGCATTTTTTATCAATACACAATTCAAAAATGTATTTTTATTTTTTTTATAAAAATGACGCTCAAACAAACCAGCATTCTTGCATAAGTAATACACCTGAATCACCATTCATTTTAGGAAAAATTGCAGTAACGGTTCCTAACCTTTCACTTTTTTGCAAATTTTACTCTAACCTTCACTTTGTGTCACCCACGGTCCCAATTATTTAAAAAATATGCAATTGGGGTCCAAATGAATAAATTTGACCGTTAGTTAAGCAGCAAAGTCAAATTTTAATCAATTTTAAATTTTGACCAAATTAAAAGGGACAAATAGGTGCTTTTTACTTTCTCTCCCACCATCTGACCATCACCTCCCACCATCACCATCGCCTAACCACCCAATACACCATTCACTCGCCTCCCGCCATTACCACTAGTCCACTACCACTCCCAACTCACATATACAGAATGCAAAAAGGGATTATCAATCATGGGCAAGAACAAAAATTGCCTAGAAAATTGTTCCATGGACAAACCAATAAATTGACAAAAAAAAATCAAACTATTGAAGTGCAAAGTAATTGCCACCAAACTGAGAGCCACGACAGAGTGATTGAAGTTCACCCAATTTCATCGCCATTTACGACCTCATTTCCTTTCCCCAATGGCGAAAAATTTACCTTTTTCGTTTGCTCATCTTCACCATTTTTATTTGCAAAATGTGGTAAGTAGGAATGACTCAAACCTGAAACGTCACATATAGACACGATCTACACACAAAAATGCTGACGATTCAAGATAAGATTGAACAAAAAATGCTGAAAATGTGTAATGGTCCACAGCTTAATCATCTTAACACGAGAAGCCAATACGATCTGACGGTTGTAAATCGAGAAAGCAATCGACAGAACGTCCTTGGAATAGCCGACAAATCGGTGGACGGGGCTCCGGTTTGAAGGTTCCATAGGTGGAGCTCACCATCCCACGAACTACATCCTACGCGAAGTGGGAGTGGTCTCGATTAGGCCTCGGTGGGCAATGTCGTAAGTCCGATCCTCCTTGGTAAAAGCCCACTCGATGATGGACCTATCACCTGACAATGTCACGATCATATCAATTTAGGGGTATATATATGGCAAAGAAATTAAGGTTTTTGACTTTTGGGTAACAGATCTTGGATATAATATTTAGGAGAGAGACTGGTGTTGGATGATGGCGGTGGTGGTTGGAGAAAAAGGGGAAGAGGGAATGAATTTTTTTTATATTTATTTAGGACTCATTTGTAAAAAAAAAAATTGAAAATTTTGGGACTATGATTATAATTATTTCTTTAATTTTTTCCATTTTCTTTTGCGTCATCACACGATTTTTTATTGAGAAAATGGACGACGTGGGGGTATGCCACATTGAAGGTTTTAAATAGAGACGTTTTGTACTATTTCCAAAAGGTAAGGGGATTTTCGACGGTTTGCCTAATAGATAGGGGTATTGTGTTGTTTAACATTTTCTTTATATTTAGTTATTTAAGAGGTTTCCCAATTTCGTGACAAATATGTGATAGCTAAAAAAATGGTATTCAGCAATAATTTTATCTATAATGTGGAACGCCGAACATTATGTCGTGTTTACGCTTGATTATTAAGGGATATTTACAAGTTTTTGACATAGACAACTTGACAATGAAAAAAGTTGAGTTCAATATGTTATTTATTTGTGGGATAATTGCAAATCGGCTTTCAAACCTTATAAAATGTTGTAGATTTTTTCCCAACCTTCCATTTATCTAAACTGTTCAAGTGCATGTATCTGGAGTACAAATTAATGAAAATTATCCATATTTAAAAGTTAAGTTTAACCATATATTTAATATTATTTTATAAAGGGTAAAATAGTAACTTTTTATTTATCACATTAAACAATTAAATTAACAAAGCAAAAAGAAATAAAATTGCATCTTCATCCCGCTACCCAATTGCTATCGTTCACTGTCATTGGCCACCGACCACCACCATCGCCATCCCTAATGCCACCCCAATTTTCCAACACTAACTTTGGCCACCAGCTCCGTAATTTCCCTTAATGGATATAGGAATTTCTTTCCATTTTCCCCCTTAAAGCTACCCTGCAGACAACATCATCTGCAAGTCACACGAACATCTCACTCATGTTCACTGGTGATGATGTTTTAGATAGAAGGCATGATACTTACTTACGAGAATAAGATAAAAAGTAACAAAATATTCATTAGTTGCTTATTTTTTTGAGATCAAAAAATATTAGGCTCCAAAAAAATGCAAAGGGGGCTCCTTCACCGTTGTACATTAATCGACTGGGAACACTTAAAGTCGATTTTTTTTTTTGGCAAAAATTAGGTCCCAAGTTTTCACTATCTCCTTTGCTGCACCTCCCAAGTGTGTATCAGCGTTGGCAATTACGGGGGTAGGTGGTGGCGCAGTGGTTGGGTGGCGATTGTGATTGGGGCGGATGTTGATGGTTGGTGGACGGTAGCACTGAACTATTTTATTATTTCTAGTTTTGGGTGGGGTGAAGAAGTTGCAATTTTGTTTTCATTTTTAATTTATGTATTTTAAATATTTAATGTAGAAATTAAAAGTTATTGTTTTTCCCTAATAAAAATATTAAAAACGTGGTCAAACTCAAATTTTGGTTAGCTAGTAAAAAATATGAATGATTTCCATCCACTCGAACTAAGACGCATGCACTTGAAAAGTTTGAGATCACGAGGGTAATAAATGAAATGTTAGGAAAAACCCCTCCAACATTTTGAAATATAGAGGAAATCGGCTGCAATTATCCCTTTATATATTTTATTTTTTTATCTTGAAATCTCATTTGTTATACTTAATAGTACATATCAAATATTATTTTGTTATTTATAATTGGAATTTGTTTGGTGGAGTTCAAAATCAGATTTTTATAAATTTTGATAAAAATTGATGAAATGTATGATTAAAAAAATGGGTTAATTTCACAAATGGTCACTGAAGTTACCTGAAAATTTCAAAATGGTCACTAAAGTTTCAGAGTTTCAGAAACGATCACTGAAATTTGAAATTTCTTTCAAAACGGTCACTGAATTTTCAGATTTTTTGGCCAAGTTTGAGGCAATTTTTCGGCAACTTCCGACCATCAAAACCGTCGATTTCGGATATCGTTGGAAAGCCCACGACGTCCTCTTCAATTACCACCAAAAATCTCTCCAAGTGATTCGGCCGGAATAAACCCACGAAGTCGGCAACCGAAAATTATGAAAATCTGTCCAGATTTTCAGATTTTTTGGGCAAGTTTGAGGCAATGTTTCGGCAACTTCCGACCACCAAAATTGTCGATTTCAGATACCGTTGGAAAGCCCACGATGTCCTCTTCAATTACCACCAAAAATCTCCCCAAAACTCCAAGTGATTCGGCCGGAATAAACCCACGAAGTCAGCTACCCAAACTGGGCAGATTTTCGGACTTTTTTGCCAGTTTGGGTAGCTGACTTCGTGGGTTTATTCCGGCCAAATCACTTTGAGTTTTTTGGAGATTTTGGTGGTAATTGAAGAGGACATTGTGGGCTTTCTAACCGTATCCGAAATCGACAGTTTTAGTGGTCGGAAGTTGCCGAAAAATTGTCTCAAACTTGCCCAAAAAATCTGAAAATCTGGGCAAATTTTCACAATTTTCGGTTGCCGACTTCGTGGGTTTATTCCGGCCGATTCACTATGAGTTTTGGGGAGATTTTTGGTGGTAATTGAAGAGGACATCGTGGGCTTTCCAACGGTATCCGAAATCGACGATTTTGGTGGTCGGAAGTTGCCGAAAAATTGCCTCAAACTTGGCCAAAAAATCTGAAAATTCAGTGACTGTTTTGAAAGAAATTTCTAACTTCAGTGACCGTTTCTGAAACTTTGAAACTTCAGTGACCGTTTTGAAATTTTCAGGTAACTTCAGTGACCATTTGTGAAATTAACCCTTAAAAATTTGTATATTTCGTGAAACATGCCATTGAAATTAATTAGTGATGCTTAAGTTAATCTCTACCAAACAATGATTTGGTTAATTTTGGGATTTTCAAGAATTTTAACAGTCAAGTGACAGCTGGAAAGGTCTTTTCAATTGCCACGTGGAGTAGTAGCCTATGCGGCACGCGACAGCCGCTCATGGTGGGGCCCGAGACAGCGGGATGCTGATGTTAAATTAAACAAACAAAAATGAGGTGGGGACAAAAAGGAGCCGCCTCTAGGCTCGTTCCGAGCCTCCACGGCTCGTGCTTAGTAAAAATTTTGGTATGTTCATGGTAGACAGGAGATGAAGAAAAATAAAATTGGATTTATATTGTTTTCAAATAAAATAAAAAAATTGAATTATATTTACTATAGACAATGGTGCGGCTAAAAATTAAATCCATTCATAGTTGGTTCTAGTTCAACCACGTCTCTTCGATGACTTTTTTATCTACACATTTAGCTCTCGTTTGACCCCGGTTATTTATCATTATTTGAAATTACAATTTTTAGAATAATATTATTAAAAAAATGTGTGGTTAAAAAATAGAAATTGTTTTGAATTTACGTGTAATATTATTTTATTGGAAAATGTGTAATTGATAAGAAGGGAAATAAAAATTAAATTATAATTTTAATGGAATCAAACGAGGGCTTTGTTAGACTCGTTGCTTAATTTATAAATTAAACACTCCAAAAGAAGTCTGTTGCTACTATTTTATTTTTGTTTTAGGGTCCATTTGATTGTAGAGATGGAAATTGGTGGAAAAAATGTTTTACGGTGAATTGAATTGTCTAAAAATTGTTTTACTGGAAATGTAATTAATTGAAAGTTTGGTATCCGTTTGACTTCACTTTTTATGAAAATTGTCCATTAAAGTGATAATTTTTTCTATTATTGGGTCTAGAATTTGTTCCAATTGCCAAAAAAAATTTGAAATTTTTTTATCATACCGTATATCATTCATTTGACTTTATTTTGCACGAAAATTGTCAATAAAAGTAAAAAAAAAAAATTACTATTGTGTCTAGAATTTTTTCCAATTGCCAAAAAAAAAATTAAAAAATAAATTTCCACCGAATCCAAGAAAATGGACGAGTGAGGAGGGATGGATGAAAACATTTTTCGAGTAAAAATTTGCTTATCAAACACTGCAAAAATTGAAAAAAATTTATTTTTCACGAAAAAAGTAGTGTATCAAACGAGGCCTTAGAGAATTTCTTATTTAAATCATCTTGCATGAAAAATGTTAAAGAAAGAAAAGAGAAAATGACAAGGAAAACGTCATAAGAGTGATGAAAACAGATAATTGATTAACACTGATTAATTAATGAAGCAGACAAATCAACGAAAGCTTTGCTGGATAATTTCAACAATCACGTGATTGAGTTGACTACGTAATGAGCACGCACGTGTGACGAAATGGCTGACGAAAGTTATACATATATTATGAGGGTGTTTGGTAAAAATTAAAATCAGATTAAAATTGAAAATATAGTCGTTATTGTTGACTTTTATTAGACGGGTGGGACCCAATAATGGCCATATTTTCAATTTTAATTGGTATGTTTGAACCGCGTTATTTTGGAAGAATGTATTTCGAAATAGTAGATTCATGGAAAATGTGTGGTTGAAAAAAAAGGAAAAATTATTGATGTGATGTAAAATATTATTTTATTGAAAAATGTGGTTGAAAATGAGAAAAAGAATGAAAATGAAAATTTAGCCCTTGTTTGGCCCCCATTTTGGGGTGTTGAATTTTTTTGAAATATTAGTTGATGAGAGAATGTGTAGTAGAAAAGTAATAAAAAGTTTTAGATTTGTGTGTAATGTTATTTTATTTGATGAATGTGTGGTTAAAATGAAGAAAGAAAAATTTAATGTAATGTAATAGAAAAAAAATGGTAACCAAATGGGGACTTGGGTTATGTTTGACACCTATTTTGGGAGAAAAAATTGGTTTTTGAACAGTGATTGATGGAAGAATGTGTGGTTAAAAAGTAAGGAGAATTTTTGGATTTATATGTAATATTATTTTATTGATAAAATGTCTGATTGAAATGAAGAAAGAGAAAAAAAAATGGAAATGGAAATGAAAAAAAAAATGAGTGTCAAACACATGTTTAATGTGTACCAAATAGGGCTATATCCATTATTGAGAGAGAGAGAGATGCGGCAACGTTGCCGACAGTTTTATGCGACCAACAGTAACAAAATCTGATTCATGTATCTCAAATACAAAATGGAACTGTCAAAAATCAAATAGAATTTTGACGTATGAAATAGCTAAAAAAATCATGGTTGACTGTCTAACTTATATTTGCCCTTCAAATGAAATTCAATTAAACGTTGCGCTCAAATCAAATTACTGTATAATTATTACTTACATCATCTAAGAATAACTGTAAAAAATATATATCTCATCACAATTTAAAAAAAAAACGTATACTATTTTTTCAATATATGAATTGTTCGTCCATCCTTTAACTACCCCTTTGTATTTTTCTCTCCCTTTCTTTTATTTGAAGAGTTTTATGTCACTTTTTATCTCCTTATTTAATTGATTCATTTGGGTTCTTAATTGATCTAATCACCTTTAAATCATATCAAAACCCTCACCAACCACACTTTAAGCATTAAGAAATATAATGTTTTTATTATTATTTTTGTTGAGTTAGGTGACCCACCTACTCCTTAACCTAGATTCCTTCATACCTTACACCTAATATTTTTGACATAAATTTTAAAGTTACTTGAATCCTAACCTAGTAAAATATAGATTATGAAACCGAGCCTAAAGACTTAGGTCTTGGCTCCTACAATCAAAAGGGAATCATTTACTTGTCATTTATAATACCAAAAAATGGTATACTACCAAAGGAAAAGGAAAAGTTGGTTATTTTTCTCCATTTGTCTTTTGGCTGACAAAATAAGCCCATGTTTGGTTTGGATTAAAAATTAATAAAAAATTCAAGTCAAAATTAACAATTAATTTTAATTACATATTTCATGGAATCCACTCATAAATTTTTATCAAAATCTACTAAAAATATGATTTTAATCTGTACCAAACAGGTGCTAAAACTTATTGATTGCACAATATTATACCGTATAAATATAACAAGATTAATTTATTATTTTTTAGTAATCAATTCGTCTTTATTATTTCATCTTATCTTACTAGTTAAAAAGTCTAGAACAACTAATCGTCCAAAACTCTTTTGAATCTCGTCAGAGTTCGGAAAATTAGGTTATATTGAAATTTGACTTTGAAATTGTTTTTTTTTCAAGTGAATTAACCAATATTTGACCCCTTTTGTAGTTATGAAAAAGTTGTGCACCTCGAAATAAAGGTTGAGGACCACTTGTACGTTTCAAATGGATCTAAGGGTCCGTTTGATTGCAAAGGTGAAAAATGGGTGGAAAGAAAAATGTTTTACTGATAATTGAATTGCCTAGAATTTGTTTTATTGAGAATTGTAATTAATTGTATTTGATTGGTATAATTTTCTACCTGAAAATGTTGAAAGTTTGGTGTCCGTTTGGCTTCGTTTTTTATAAAAACTGTCCATTAAAGTGATAATATTTTCTACCAATACGTTTAGAATTTGTTCCAATTACCAAAAAGTAAAAAAAAAAAATATTTAAACAATTATAAAAAATTACCATATTCGTTTGACTTTGTTTTGCATAGAAATTGTCAACACAAATGAAAATTCGTTTTGTAATGGTTGATAAAATTGGTTGTCATTGCTAAAAAAAAAGGTGGAAAATATTTTCCCACCTATTAGGTGAAAAAACATTTTCCATCATTTGTGCATCAAAGGGTTGTACCTAGGAAAATGAAGGAAAATATTTTTCGTTGAAAATTTAGCCTATCAAACAGTCAAAAAGTGGCCAAATCCAACGGACCCTAAATCTTATGAAAATTCAATAAACAATCAAGCTTTGTTTTCTAGCTTAAAGAATTCCCATGTACAGCAAGGCAAGAGTGGACTAGGATCAGATCATAATTTTGTTGCATACACGCGCGTTGTGGCTTAATTTTCTCAAGAGTTGATGATGATTTTATGTGAGGTAAGGTTGAATATTCATAAAGTCAATAAATGGTTCTCTCACGTAATTAAATGACACATAATCACATTTAGCGTCACATGAGAATGATATTCCGTTTGTACATATATCATTGTTCATTTTTAAAGTAAAATATATAGGAGGAAAAGTCGATCCAAAAATCCCTTAAATGGAAGTGTTGGCATCGATTGGAATAGTGGGAGAGTGCTTAAAATCTTAAGATCTTGATAATTTTCGATAATTCTCATATATTTTGTCATATATTCTTTTTATTCCTAGTTGTACTTGTTCTTAAAAATAGAATATTAATAAAATTGGATCAAATCGACAAGAAAATTCGAAAATGATCCAAAATACAACTATGCTATAACTTGTATGTAAAAAGTCGAAAATTTTGGAATCCATTAAACCGCAAATTTCTAAATCTCCTAATCTTTTTATTATATCACGTTCTTTTATATTCCTAGTTATACTTAGTTTGGTAAATAGTAATAGTATTGGATATGAACGAATCAATCGTGAAAATTTGAAAATCGATCCAATCTAGCTCATTACATATAAAAATTTCAAAACTCTAAAACTCGTTGAAATAATGCTAGAATTGGTTGATTCACACTAAAAACAATGAATTCCCAATTTTCTTATTTTATTTACTTTTTAATTATTAGTTCAAACATTGATTTTTATATTTTTCGAGTCATTGCTCGAACCGATTTTTAATACATTAATAAATAGATCCACTCTCTTTACAAGCTATAAGACACTATTATATACATTTTCTTTTTAATATATACATTTATTTATGCATATTTAGACGCACTCTTTATTGTTCTTAATTATGAAAACACTATTTAAGCAGCAAAGCCTAGTGGCTGAAAAAACAAGTTGATATGAAAGCTGCCAATGAGTAGATGCCACGTGGCATGTTGTCAACCAAATTGTAACTCGTGATTGTACGTCAAGTATGATTATTTTATGAAAAAGTCTACTTGTACATCAACTTTTGTATATCGGGGTGTACGCCCCCCCCCCCTCACAGGGGGGTGTGACCCACTGCATAAAATAATTTTTTTATTTAAGCGGGTCTCATCCACATGTGAGGGGGGTGTACACCTCGATGTACACCCCGATGTACCGGTAGCAAAACCGTTATTTTATTGTATGAATGTGTGGTTGAAAATTAGTACGAAAAATAAATAGTTCTGTTTTAATGGGAGTCAAACATGGGCTAAATATCAAAATTTTAGTAATTTTTAATAAATTAACGAAACGTGTAATTGAAGAGTTTTAGATTTCATAAAATGTGTGATTAAAATTAATTAATTATTTTAACTTGAATTTTAATCAACCATATTCAAACACGGGTTAAAATTGGTCTCCTGGATTCCGTCTATATTCAACTTGCATTAGTGATCGCTAAAGGATTCAAAATTAGAATCCATGTTTCATAGAAAATGAAGTACAGGAGCTCGAGATGTAACATCTTTCTATTACTTTCTACGTAGCTATGTCAACGAGCCGAGTCGAGAAAAAAAAGCTCGGGCTCGGCTCGAGTTTTTTTTTATCGAGCTTTTTTAGACCCGAGTCGAGTCGAGCTATCGGCCCAGGCTTTTGCACTGAGCCTTAGCGGGCCGAGCCGGCTCTGATTTTTTTTTTTTTGTAGCTTGATGCCTTTGTAGGCAGCTAAAATAGCTGCTTGCAAAGGCATAGAAAAGTTGCTACAAAGCTGCCTGAAGGCAGCTTGCAAAAAAGCTACCCTTAGGGCTTAGAGGCAGCTATATATAAAAAAAAAATAAAAAATTAAATGGGGCTTGGTTACACCGAGCCCGAGCAGGGACCGGCTCGGGCTTTTTCCGAGCCGAGCCCGAGCCGCCAGCTTTTTTGCCATCCCTATTTCTACGTATATATTTACGTATCATGAAGGTACTCTATTGTAATGTTACTTAGCGCAGGGATCTATGCTAAATCATTGTCGCTTGATACGGCTGTCTAATATTATTTATTGAACAAGAATATTATATTATTATATTTATCTTACAACTTGCATTTTATAATAAATTAGACGCGGCGACCTCAAATTGATCAATTTGGGATGGGAACAATGTTATTTTTGGAATATTTTAGACTTAATAAAATTCAATTTGGGACCTCCAAATAAGTTTAAAAAAATTCCCATGTCTAGAAGTCAGGGAACCATGATTGGTGATGCATTTGTATTATAAGAAACCTCGTATTAAAAATCTAAATTCTTTAGTGTCTATCTGGTACACATTCTTTCAAAACTCATTTTCAACCACACATTTTTCAATAAAATAATATTTTTTTATCACATCAATAACATTTCCTTACATTTTAATCACATATTTCTCGTTATATCAATATTTAAAATATGTTTTTTTTCTCAATAATATCTATTAAACGTACTCATAACATGTTATTTGAAAAATTATTACAATCAATTTTGTCTAATCCTGATTCTATCAGTTCATTTTATTAGGGATGACAATCGTGCCAAACCGAGCCGACACATTGGCTCGTCAAAAACGAGTCACGAGCTGCTTTTGACAAGCTCGAGCACGACGGCTCGGCTCGTTTTGGAACGAGCAGCTTGTGGGCTCATAAAAAATGCGAGAAAAACTAAAAAAAAATTTAAAAAAAACACGAGCCGCTCGGGCTCGACTTAGCTCGTGGGCCGAGTCGAGCTCGACCCTTGAGCACGAGCTGAGCTCGAGCTCGGCTCGTCACTTGACGAGATGGACGAGCCGACTCAGCTCGGTCCATTGTCATCCCTACATTTTATACATAGTCATTACATACTAACACACGAGACAATGAGAAGTGTCCCCACCCCTGTTAGCGGACACACTTCAACAATTTCAAAATTAATTTTTAAGATCGTTAACCGTTATAAAACACTGCACTATACACAAATTGTTTGGCCAAATTTTTGGTAAAAATCAAAAAGAATAAAAATTTTAGTCGAGCCCAAAAATAAATTTTAGCCTAACTTATTTTATTTTCAACCCAAGCCTAATGTTCAATTATTCAAATTTAGTTTACGACTCTACAACAATCACATATTTATTTTATTCATATTCATAATACATGAATAACTCATTACCAAATTAGCTATTTTTTTTTCGCACACGCATATATTACTAAGTTTAACGAGTTCACTTATAATCAAATTAGTTTATAATATAAAAAATATGTTTTAATGATTAAAGATAAATGACGTATTTGAACAATATGAAATGCTATGTGTTTGACTAAGCTTAAAAGTAATTAAGTTTTTTCTAATGTTTTTTTTTTCATATATTACTTATTTATACTTGTGAGTTAAGAATTTATTTATTTCAACAATGAAATTGATGTCATTATCAAAATAAGTAATATACTCTATATTTGATTTTATTAGTTAAATATATTTGTTAGGACTTTGTTATGATTGTCCCAAAATATATTCTGATCCACATTTTTATGAGTGTTATGAATTTAACCTTTTAAATTAAATCTCGAGTGGTATAGAGCATCTTTTATAGTATGAGTTGATTGAAGGGAAAAAAAAAATTTAAATTTCAGCCCACCATAATATATCTTTTTGGCTCCGTCCTTAACTGTAAATATACATGCACATCTATGAATGCACCTGTTCTCAACATATTAAAAATGCGAAAATATAATATCAAACTTTGATGCCAATGGTTTCAATAATACACATTTCAAGAATGTCAAACAATTTCAACCACACTAGTCTGCACTAAATCAAGTCAAGAATTTGATGAAAAAAAGTTTGTCAGTTAAAGAATAAAATCCAATATAAAAAATACCACCACACACACCCATAGGTCTCGTTTGGTATGGATTAAAATTCAATTAAAATTGAAAATATGATCGTAATTGGGTCCCACCCGTCTAATAAAAGTCAACAATAACATCTAATTTTTCAATTTTAATCCCTACCGAACGGGCCCATAGAGTAGTCTATTAGAGACGTGCATGGATTGTGTCAACTTCTATATCGAATTAATGTAGTAAAAAATGGTAATATTGGCTGTTGCAGCGACGAGGAGTCCTCACCCGGCTACCATCTACTCCTTAATATAAAAATTTATGCTTTATAAATCTTTTTGAAGCATAAAAACGTTGGATAATTAGTTAAAGATTCATTTTACACAACGTGGACGCAACAAATTTCAACTATAAACACAAGCATGGGCGGACGGGGGGCGGGGTCACGTGGCCCCGCAACTTTTGAGTTTTTTTTTTTAAATCATGTTTGATATTGATTGAAATTTAAATTTTAATTTAAATTAAAGTTAACAATTAATTTTAATAACATATTTCATGGAATCCATAACTGTTTAATTTTTATCAAAATTTACTAAAAACTTGATTTTAATCTCCACCAAACAGGAGCAAAATCAAAATAAATTTGAATTTCGATAATATACTAATTTTAAAAATTCTCCGACGATCGTACGCTAATCGAATATACAAATTGCTTATATCATTTCTAAACTTATTTCAAGTACTACATTATAGGCATATCGAATAGTTCAAACATTATTGAAAGACGTTTAACTCGCATTATTTAAAAAAAAAAATCAATTATTTCATCAACATTTATTATTTTTGCGATACAAATTTCTCAATGTAATTTTCATCATTTTATTAGGAAATTTTTTAAAAAAAATTCGAAATTTTACATCCGAAAAAGTCATATCCCATGTAAATTTTCAGATGTAAAATTACATGGGGTATGATTTTTTTAAACGTAAATTTTCAATTGTAAAATTTTCCCAACTTCTTTACAAGTTCGATCGTGCCCCCAACGTTAAAATTCTGAGCATGCCCTGAACACAAGTACATATGCAAATTATAGAAGGCTATGTCGCAGTGTAGAGTGTTACAGTATTATAGAAGAAAATACTAACATGCGGACGAACTTTCCTTTTGCAGCTCTATTAGTTAGATTAATTCTGGAAGAACATGCGTGGATAAATATTAATATATTGAAACAAAAATTTCAAATTAACATGCAGGTCCTTCTCAAATAAACCAAAAAAACTGCAGAGGAACGCCACTGTGGTTCATACTTCAATGATTAGCATGTTTTAAATATCAATTTGTGCTGTTTGTTTATCTGCAGCGTATACAGTTTGTTTGACTGAATCTAAATCGGGTGTCCCTTTAGAATCAGGAAGGAGTGAAGAGTATCCGGTGATGAGACTTTTCTCTCACCGCAACAGCCAAATGAACAATGCCTCATAAAAAGCTATAGAAAATATGGGGTGGAGTAGTAGAAAGGGGTTGGTGGGGTGGGTCATGCATGTTGGGGGAGAGGGAACATTATGATATTAATTTTGAAATCTTTTAAAAATTCGATCCGAGCACGAACTCAAAAAAGTAAGTCAGTTGTTAGGTTGAGAAGTTTCGGGATAATAGATTTTGTATTAGCAATTTATTTTAAGAATATATATAAGATTAAGAAGTAGGATTTTTTTTTTTTGAATTTACGTGTAAAATTATTTTATTGAGAGATTATATGATTAAAAAATGATTTTGAGAAAAAATGAGAGTGCATTTGATTTGCTATTTTCAATTTATAATTTTGCAAAATATTGAAAACGTGTTTAGTCTGAAATTTTCAAATACAATTATAAATTAATAACACAAAACTCAATATGCATTTTTGACGTTTCGAGTGAAATAAAAATAAAAATAGTTCAAACTCTTAATAATTATTTGCATAAGAATTTTCGAGAAATATTTAAATGAACATAGATAAAAATATTCTCGGTCCATGTCTTTAATTTAATTTAGTTTTTTATATTTGAACTCAATTTATTATTTGTTTTATTTTACTTTCGTGACGAGAAGAAATATGATTCACCAATTTAAAAATGTATATATTACTTAATAATATATTATCATAAAGTTATTTTATTTTTTATTGATGTTCAAATTTCATGGAAAAAAATGTCATAAGATGATTTTTTTTTCAAAAATTTAAACCAAAAGTATGTTCTAATTTTCTGTTTTGAGAAATAATTTTTCTAACAGATCAAATACATTTTTAGTAATTTTAAAACAAACTCTCAAAATAGAAAATTGAAAATTGAAACACAAATTAAACACGCTCGAGTTTTTATTGAATGAGGGTCAAATGGGTCAGGGGCTAAAAATAGATTCCACCATCTTGGATTAGACAAAATTAATTGGATCCTCTTAACCTTGGGATTGACTTCTTATAAAGATGAAGGTTTCGCCTGTGTGCGCGCTCCATTAAAATGTGTCTTCCGAAAAATATATATTTCAAAATAGTGATTTTTTTTTTAAATGTGAAATTAAAAAAGAAAGAAAAGCTTCAAATTTACATATAATATAATTTATTACAAATGTGTAGATAAAAAAAAAAAAAAAGAGAGAGAAAAATGCATTCTGAATAAATGGAGCCCAAATAGGGGCGACACATAGGCATGTACATTTTAATCGGAATTGAATCTTTTGAATCGGAACTCGAGGTTTCAATTTGGTTCTCAAAAGAAAAAAAATTAGGAACCGAAATCGAGAATTGCTAACCGACCAGGTTCGATTTGGTTCTTGATTTCTGAATCAGAACCTTGGGTACCCGAATTGAACCGATTTTTTATTTATAATTTATAGGCTGGATAAAAAATACAAAATCTAAAAATCCTAATTTGGGTAGTAATTAATCTAAAACTCTAGACTCTAATACCAAAAAACCTAGACTAACTCCTTTTTTTTTTTTTTTGTCTCTCACTTCACATAAAATTGTTGTATTCATAGGTTAGTACATATTAACACTTGTTTGGTGGCCTTTAATCTATTATCGTACTCATTTTTAACCACATATTCACACGATAAAATATTCTAAATGTAAACCAAATTGTTTTCTACCTTTTAATCACACATTTTCCAAAAATACTATTAAAAACATAGTTTTTTTTTTTTTTTTTGGCCAAATTAAAGGCCACCAAATAGGGGCTCAATCTTTGCAATTTGAATTTTTTTATGAATAAAAAAGTTCAAACTAAGTTATAATGTAAGTTGATAAATCAGAGCATTCATTCTTTGGGTTTACCTGTAAAATTATTTTATGGAAGAATGTTACGAGCAGAATAAAACCTGAATCAGAATCGATGGTTCGAGTTTGGATTTGATTTAATTAGTTATAAGGATTCAAAAGGTTCCATTTACAAAATACCTTAAATATAATGCATGGTTTCGAGAATTGAAATAATCGTCCCTACCCACCGGAAGCCTCGGCCTAGGTCGAACACGTGATTAATTTTTATACATAGCACGTAGTGTGAATGCATATTTGCATGTATTAATATATTTAATAAAATCTCACCGTTAAAATTACATAATTTTACTGTTGGAACATAACCAATTAATGCATCACATCAGGCTCCTAGTGTATCCCACCGAGAATCAATCAATCGTGAACGAGGTGATGCACATGTAACACGATTGCTTGGAATTATGGATTTTGCAAGGTGAATTACCTTGTACAAGTGTTAGATGTAGTGTTGGCACTGACATACAGCTCAACTGTTGAATAATTGGTGGTGGTAGGTTGTTGATTATTTGATGCTGACAAGACGTCATTTGCATTGTTGGTTGGTGAAAATTTAAGGGTCAATTTTCAAACATATTTAGCCCATGTTTGAAATTCATTTTGGGAGAAATAGAAATTTTGGAATAGTGATTGATGTGAGAATGTGTGGTAAAAAAGTGATGAAAAGTTTTTGATTTGTGTGTAATATTATTTTATTTGGAAAATGTATGGTTGAAATGAAGAATGAGAATGAGAAAGAGAAAGAGAAATTAATGGGTGTCAAACATAGGCTTAGAAACATTTTTGTTAATAAGTAAAACTTGCTATTTATTTTTTTGTCAGATCTTGAGTTTACTCTACAATGGTTACTAATTCGAGTCCTCTCACTGTTACTGATGTGAGTATTCAGCCGTAAATTTCAGGATCCCATGGGATTAGTCGAAGTACGCGTAAGTTGGTCTAAACATCCACGGTTATAAAAAAAAAAAATTGTTATTTATTTAGAAACTAAAAAAAGTGCCGTTGGGATGAATCTTATCAACATCCATGAATGAACCTTCCAATAAGAAACAATTGGTCGACAATTTATGAAAGAGAAGCTCAAAATAATGGGAATTTGAAGGTAAGAAATTTAAGGCCATGGAAAAGACAAGATCCCAAAGGAACAATATTCAAAAGATGGTGGAGGAATTGCCATTGCAAAGTATCTCACTTTCCGGAGAATTGGGAAATTTTGGTCCTTTATCACGTGGGACATAGCCGATACGATAACTACAAAGACTTGCCAACTTTGGTTGTTGAGATCTTGATTATTGATACCAAGACTTGGGTACCTACCACCCGCCACTAAGTTAGTTGCCCGTCAACAACTGTTACACATCAATCATTAAAAATAGTTTTTTATTTTTATTTTTTCCCTAAAATTGAATGGACAGAAAGATAATGAATTATCAAAATGATTTGTAAGGTACCACCCCAATCGCAGCACATTCCACTTTTCCTAATTGGCCTTGATGGGCTTTCGTTTTACAGAAATACTTCGGCTTCTGTTTCTTTATAGAAGCTTGGACAGGCCTAGGGCCCTTAGAGCTTGCCATATTGTGGCCGGCTCAAGGTCCGGGCCAGCCCACAGCACAGTCTGGCCATGCTGTGCTGTCGGCTGGACTTTAAGGGTCGACCCTAGTCAGTCTAGATCACCCAATCTATTTTTACGCTTGTATACTTAATACACTGGCTACACCTTACATGCGAAATGGGTTCACAAGGATATACAAGTTCATCTATTAGTGAGTTTGGTCAGTCGAAATTTGTTCATCTAAATTAAGCCATAGTTCTCGCCAACCAACCTATTGACAAAGCAAAATAACCTCACTCTATCAGATCGAAAAAAAAAAAAAAATTGATTTTGATGGAGTCGTTTTTCATACGAGGGTTTTATTAACAGGCAATCTTCCCATGCACAAGTTTATATAAAACGATGGATCATGATGAACATAAAATACGAGGCAAAAACCAAACAGCAAGACTGCATTGGATTTACTAAATAGTACAATACAATTTTGGCCAATTTCTGAGTTCATTCAACCTATAACTTCATATGCCGACAAAAGAACGAATCGAAGTTCGACCTCAATAAGAGCTTGATTAACAACAACCAAATCCAAAAGCTTAGAAAAGTTGTTCAACAAATGACTAGAATAGTACATGCACATTGAAACGTCTAGATTTCGGTGTCAAAAAGACGGGTAGTCACTTTAGAAACCACCCTGCGAGCGAAAGGTATGTAACTTAAACTATACCTGAAATGGTTGAAGAACGATAGTATTAATGGTACATAACTTAAAAGTTAGTTTAAACTAAATAATAGACAGTTTATGTAGTTAGTGGTTTAAATTGCTCGACTCCAATGTATATATCATCAAGGAACAGCGTGAAACTAAATCAAGGCAATAAACATATATTAGATCCTACCATATCATAAAAAATTTAAATAGTTAACAAGATCATCAACTTCAGCAAATAAAAAAACTTTAAGGTACTTGAATACACACCACTATCATTATTGGCTAAGCTTGAAAATAAGCAACTTTTATCTAATATAAAAAACTTTTAAGTACTTATATACATCCCACTATCATTTTTGGCTTAAGCTTGAAACGAGTTAAAAGTTACTCACTTTCCAATTAATTTACTGTCAAAATGAACAACTTCTTTCCAATAAAGATTATTTATTTTAAAACTTATAAAAAAACCTTTTAAGCTTAGCCTAACATATAAACTCTTGTGCAAGTGCAAGTGCTTTAGTTTCTCGGGAGATTCAAAAATTAAATCCTTATCTCCACAAAGGATGTGCAATAGAACATTATTTGAGTGAGATGCAACTGGTGATAATCCGATCCCCGGACATCCCTCTCTTGCACAGAAAAATATAATGACTTCTTAAGGTTAAGAAATAATGCCATCAAAGTTTTCAATATATGACCCCATTATTCAGACCAATGTTTTTATGAATTAAGAGGTTGGCTCCTTCGAAAGAAAATAATAGATTTTCCAAAACATTGTTGACTTTCTAAGTCAGACTTTTTGCACAACCAAAAACTAAGTAGGGGAATAAATTAAGTGGCTCGAGTTGAGCTTTTAGGTTGCTCGTGATATGTTTTATACGATGAAGAAGCTCAAGCTTGGGTTAGCCCATGTTTATAAATTGTTTATCACACTCAAGCTACTTTTTATCACCACATTTTTAGGGACCAAGAAGTACTACCCACTTATGCACCATTCATTTTTATCTATTTAAATAATTTAAACCATTTATAAACATTTACCAAACATGCTCTTAGTTTAATTTTCAAGCAGAGCTTGAATGAAATTTTGATGTTGAATTGGAGTTGAGCTCGATCAACTTGGATATATTTGGCTAAGCTTAAACTAATCAACTATTAATTTTTATGCATAGATGACTTGCTTTTTTCTTAATTTAAAAGGTTAGAACACCGTCTTTTCATGTCGAAGACACATGTTCGATTCCTCTAAAAAAAGTTAAAAAGTAACTCTTTCCTCTATATCAGAATAATCATCTTAATCATTTTTCAACGTTGTTAGATTAAAAAAGTTGATTATTTTAAAACTTAGTTAGTTACTTATAAATGAACTTTTTAAATCTTAGCCACAAAAACAACCTCAAGTCCTATATTTGGCTTCACTGCAAGAGCAATTTAGTAAAAATAGATTCCAAATTTTCCCTTTTATTATTTATGTCTCTCTCGCTCATCAACAAAACAACCAATTGTGATTCTATCAAACCTCATGTCATGATATCATTCGCCTTAGATTTCAAGGAAAGCTATCCGTTCAAGAGAAGCAATAATTTCATGAAAAACAGACCACATTTTACTTTTTGAATATCATTAGAATAAATTGAAATAATGACGTGGAAAACGTCTGTATACAATCCAATAGACAAAAGGGTAAAAAAAAAAAAAACACATAAAACCTAAAGTGAAAAAAATTGCAACTAGGGAGATGGAGGAGTTTGATCAGTAAAATTATTCCTTCTGAGTGTATGCGTGAGAGAGAAAGAGAACCAAAGTGTAAATGCAGTCATTATTGGAGGAATAACATGAAGACAAGGAAGCAAAAGGAGTAGTCTAAATTGCTAGATAAAAAATTACGCAATTACCCTTCTTGAAGAACGAGTGGCCCTAGGATACACTGTGGTCATTTGGGTAGTAATGCATGAAGGCTATGATGTTAGCTTCCCCTTTCATTTGTACTTTTATTAAAAATAATTGATGTAAATTTTTGAGCGAGAATTCGATATGGTTATTCTCATATTATTTGAATTTCTATCATCCAAAGGAACAAAAATGGCATAAGTGTCTGTGTTCGACTTCTACTGATCATTTAGTCAAAAGGATATCTAAAGATTCCATTTGAAACAACACTAGATCTCAAATTCTGGAAGGAAACATACTTGAAGGAAAATGCAAGAAGTGATATAAAGACGAACTCACCAAATAAGGGCACATATCTCGCATATGATTGCAATTATTGTTAGAATCTTACTATGGACCTGAAACCAAATCAAATAAACTTTTAATTAAACAAATAATGATGATGATGACGACAACGACAACGACGACAACAAAGACAACAAAAAAATAATACGGGAACAGATCAAAAGATCCATGGTGTGCTCATGCACGATTCTGAGTGATGGTGCATAATGCCCTAAGATAATTCCTATGAAGTGATAAAAAAGTGGGTATAGTATGAAGGGAAGCTCTCGAAAGGACAATAAGAAGAGAAAGGCATGAATTGATGTTCATTACTGAACTGTTCAACAGTTCTTTACTTCTTTTCACAGTTTACTTTGAAATACATCTTAAAACGTTATTGACTCATTAATTAGAAACTAATCTGAAAAGTGACAAATGGACGGCCCATTCACCAGAAAACAAAAATAGTTAGTGTCCATGTAGCTCGGCTTAGTGAACTTCAAATATAATAAGATAATTTTGACTCCACAACCTTTCCCCTTTCATGCTCATTTTATTTTAAAAGTTCCCATTAGAAGACTTCAAAATTGCCAATTTTTGCACAATCAAGCACTTACTTTTTCTCAAAATTCAATTAATGCCACGACTTACCAAAAGAGCACAAATGAGAGCTAACACAACACACCCCACATAAATTGCTGTAGCATAGACACGGACAGGATCAAGCATCATTCTTAGCTGTTGCTGTGGTCCAATGAGGAAGGCTGTGCTGCCAACAGATCCAAAAAACAGAACCTCAAAAAATGAATAGGAAGAACAAAACTCCAGCTCAATTGAATGCAAATTAGCTAATACATAGTAGTCAACCAAGAAGCAAGTTGGAAACAATTTACTTTTGATCTTACACATTTGAGCTGTACATAATTTGTGCATGTTTGGCGGGACGTATTAGACTGGATAAGAATTGAAATAATCCTATCTAATCCTTATCCAGTGTTTGGTGCAATTAGTACCAAATTAAATTAATCCAGATTGTTTAGCCACCTTTATTCAACTGTATTAAATTAATACCCTACCTAGGGTAGGTTTAGATCATTAATCAAATTGAATTACATAAATTTACTTACAAATAAATATGAGCTAAGAATTTCACTTATAACAAAAAATCACTTATAAGCAAAAAAAATTCAATTATAAGTAAAAAATCACTTATAAGTGAAAAAAAAAACTAAATGAAAAACTTACGTATAAGAAAAATTAATTATAATTATAAAGATTGTATATTAGTGGAAAAACTCATAAGTAAAAATTTCATTTACAAGTACAAAATTTGTATACGAGTAAAACTTAACATATAAGTTATATGGTTGCTTATATAAGTAGAAAAAGTTACTCATATGACAAACTCTCTTATACATGTAGAAAAATTTGCCTAATAAGGAAAACATACTACTTATAACTAAAAAAATCAATTAAAAGTAAAAAATTAATTAATAATTAAGAAATTTACTTGTAAGACAAAAATTCACTTATATATTAAAAATTAATTATAACTACAAAATTTACTTATAACTACAAAATTTTCATACAAGTAAAAAAAAAGGTAAAAGCTCATATATGTAAACAATTTACTAATAAGTAATGATTAAAAAAATTTCTTAGGAATTATAACTAAAAAAATTTCTTATAAACAATATTGTTGTAAGTTTTTTAATATTTTATACTTGTATGGTGTAGCACCAAATACCGTATTAGAACAATCCGCCTTGATCAATTTTAATACAAGGGTATTGCTATTTGTACATCGGGATTGACACCCCCTCACAATGGGGGGCCCACGCTCAATAAAAATCGTAGGCCCCCCTCTATTGTGAGGGGGATGTACACAACCTTGGCTTACATAGCAAAACGCTTAATACAAGCCTCCATAATCCAATATGGTGTACCAAACATGCCCTCTATGTAGAGTTTTTGCACATGTCGCCATGGATTCGAGTATATGGAAGCAATAAAAAAAATTAACCCTTCAAGATTTAAGCTTTTGCGGCAAAGAAAACTTGATGCACATTTGGTATGTAGTACTTGGAATCTGGATAGGACTTGGACAATATAGTAAATGAGGTTTGAGCTTATTTTTCCTTCTTTGATACTATCAAAAACTTTACAATACACCTTATCAAAAAAAACCATAACATAATATGATTTTCATCAATCAATCTCAATTCAAGATTGCAAGATAAACTGACATATCTTAGCCGGTTTGTACCATAGCATACCTTCCAATAGCCAGCACATTGCCAAAGCTAAATAGGAGAGCAAATTTGACGGGCTTGACAAAAACAATCAATGACTGCAAAGAGCCAAGAAGGTAAAATATTGGTTAAATACTACGCAGAATGCATCCATGTTGCCTTTTAGATATAACCGAGTGCATCTTTTCATGTTTCCATTCCATAACAAAGCCTCATATTTTCCCGAGATTGTATAGATTGAAGTTTGATAAAATATGAAAGTAACAAGGGATTTCTGTTTCTGCATATGGAGGCTACAAAGTTGCAAGGCTAAGCACATGTCTGGCGAAGCATAAAGTTTGTTACTAAACATGTTTGGATAACTTCTTCTTCTTCTTCTTCATTTTTTTTTTTTTTTTTTGAGTAGAACGAGTTCATTATTTTGAAAATGCACTTAACTTATTTATGCGTTTGATCAATAAGATCAATTTTTATTGTAGAACATATATTTACATATAAGTAAACTTTTAAGCTTAGCCAACGCTGCTCTAAACAGTAAATACTTTGGGCAGCCGAAAGAAATAGAACTGTCAATTGTGCTTGTATTCATCACTTTAGGAATCGGTTTCAAGCTTTCCACGGAATGCTCAGTAAATAATATAACATAATCAATTTTCAAGAAACTGAAAAAAATTGAAATGTGGGATTTACATACCAGGAACACACAAATAAGCCCAGCTGCTAAACAAGCAGCAAATCCATACAATCTCTGCTCATGCAAAAAAAAACCCCAAAAAGAAAAGAGTTTTGATCAAAAACTGAATCTTCATACCAAATCTTTGATTAATTGAGGATGTAATTATTGTACCTGTAAAGGGGAAAGAGAGCAGAGGCCTTCAGTTCCATCCAATAAATCGTCTTCCGACTGCTCTTCATATTCACTTGAAGCTGATCGATTAATTAATTTCCACATTTTTTGAGATTTAAATAAGTTTTTTCCTCTTCAGTGGTTTCAGAGTGATCGGATCAACTCTCCCACACCTTTTTTGGGAGCCGAAAGTCACAGCTTGAAAGTTTGTGAAAAATACTGGTCGAAAGTTAAAAGTTATGGCTATTGCTTTTGGAGAGTGAATTATTTTCAAACTAGTCGAATGCTAGTAAAACATACAGTTACTAAGGCAACAATATTTGGGTGGTGCTAGGGGCTGGCACTCTACCAATAAGAGCGTGTCAGGTGTCCATTATAGACATCTTTGTGTAAGTGGTGATGTACCACTAGATTAATTCACAATATTTTTTACACCATGATAGTATGATTCTTATTACTATGAGATAGATAAAACTTAAATAAAACTTTGATGAAAATATTCGTAAAATTATTTCATAAAAACTATATTAATAGCTTGTTTGGTACGGCTTAAAATCCAATTAAAATTGAAAATATGACCGTTATTGGGTCCCACCCGTCTAATAAAAATCAACAATAACGACTATATTTTTAATTTTAATCTAATTTTAATCTCTACCACACACCCTCTAAGTGAATACAATCAATCTCAAAGCTATATAACAAACCAAATATCCAAGCACATTAAGCCCCCGTTTCATCTACATTGTTATCTCATATGACTGTTATCATTCACATCAACATTTAAATTAAAATTTTTTTATCTCTTGTGTGGACCCCAATAACGACTATATTTTTTATTCTCATTCTACAATAATTTGGCTCAAATAGAGCCTGAATATTTTATTCACAATTCTGTTATATCAGCGCCAATCGAATTAAACTTTGTTTTTCGATAATTTGGGCGACACAATAATATCCATTCATTTAAGTTCGATCATCAAAATTGTAATGCAACTTGTATACAATAATATGCGATATTGGACCAAATTTAGATTGCATAATAGACAAGATTTTGACCTTTTTTTCTTTTCAATTTTATTAATAGTTATCTAGTGCAAAACTATGAAATAATTTATGATCAACACGGTGTAAACCTTATTTATTTTGATTTACTTCTTTCCTCCAAATGTTCAACGAAGATGAATCACAATTATTTTGAATTTTATTTACTTTTAAAAATTAAGATGTTAAGCCAATAAAAAAATTAACGCGAGTTTATAAAAATGACTGAATATAATTATTACAAATTTTTTTATTATCAACAATTATTATTATTATTATTTACGAATCGACCCCTAAAAACAAGGGTTTACAGAAAACGTCCTATAACTTACATTGCATTCAAATAGACCCTTCTATTTCGCCAGTTACTCGACATACGATTTCGTAGTCTTTTATTACCCCCTTTAGAAAACCCTCTGCTACTGCTGGAGGGAAAAAATCAAAACCCTAGGTAGAGAGAGACAGTGAGAATGTCGTCGACGCTACTGGAGGTGACGCGTGCCTCTCACGAAGAGGTGGAGCGGCTTGAAAGGCTAATCGTAAAGGACCTCCAGAACGAACCGCCGACCAACAAGGACCGGCTCTACCAGAGCCACCGCGTTCGTAACATGATAGAGCAAATCACCTCCACGACTAACAAACTCGTAATTTCTGTCCAATTTATTAGTAGTTGCTTTCATTTTATTTTAGTGTAATATTTGTGCTGATTTAATGGTAAAATTAGTAATAGTTGGTCTATTTGGTTTCATTGAAATAGAGTGAAATATATGAAGATAAAGACGGTTCCAGGAAGGATGAGATTGCAGCTCTTGGAGGCCAGACAGCCACGGGAACCAACGTTTTTAGTGCATTTTATGATAGATTAAAAGAGGTTCGAACTTGTTGGGTTTTTTCTTTTGATTAAAAGGAAGTTTCTTTATATTTAACAAGGGCACACTTCTTAATTGTTTATCTATGAATTTTCTCATCTGCGGAAAATTTTCATTTCCTAAATTAATACTATGTTTGATTTATATGTAGATTCGTGAGTATCATAGACGACATCCAGCTTCACGGGTACTTGATGCCAATGACGAGTACGAACAACTTCTCAAAGAGGAACCGCAAATTGAGTTCAGCGGGGAGGTTTAGTCTCTCTCTCACAAACTCGGCCACTCACTCAGACAAAAAGACATGACAATATTTTATTAATTTCGAAGCCCTCAAGTCCATTAGGGTCAACTGCAATTTGAATGGATGCATTTGTGGGAAAAATTGATGGGAAGTCTTGATTTTGAATGTATATGCAATGAAGAAATCTTATAAGAGCAACTGGACTGGTGTTTTAGAATGTTTCTTCTTATAATGATTCAAGAATGATGATGTGCCTTTCCATTTCTTGGTCTCTTGTCTTTGGAGTGTGCTGCATACCCCAAATTTCCTGTTATGGAAACAATATTGGCATTTTTTTTATTGTTTTGATTTCAATTTTGCATCATCGAACATGGCACTAGCACGTCAACAATTGCCTTGCAATGGAATTAGTCAGGGTACTTATTTGGTGAACTGGTAGGGCACTTGGGTTAGATGAGGTAACGGCCTACCAAACCATCTAGATGGGTTCTCTCTGCCTGGGTCAGGGTTTATGTTGCACATGGTGTGTTGTTTGCTGCCGAAAGCTGTTGGAGCTTGATGTTCTTTAAAGTTGGGGGGTGGACATATTGGGTTGCTGGAAATTACAAAGTTTCCAATTGAAGGATAATTGTGGTTATCGTTGCCAAGCGTTGGGCATTAAGCTGGGTTCCTTAGTAGTTTCTTTGGGGGAGTTTTTCGCTTATTGTCTGATTAACCTTGTAACAGTTGTTACCCTTTGTTTCTAGAAGTGAGAGTGCCTTATTGACCATTTTCTAAGTAGGAATTCTGATTTTCATGGATGTTTGAGCAAGTTACGAGAAAAAATTTGAATTGCATAGTTCCTTGTTCTTTTTGTATTCCTTTACTAATTTAATAACTGTATATCTACTTTCAGGAAGCCGTTGGACGATACCTTGATTTGCACGAATTATTCAATGACTATATCAACTCTAAATTTGGGGAGAAGATTGAGTACTCCGCTTATCTTGACGTGTTCTCGCAACCAGAGAAGATTTCTCGCAAATTGAAGCTAACGAGGTAAATATTTTTCTTTTTTAATTTTTTTTGGATTCTATTTCTTCTCAGACGATTTGTCATTTGTATTTCATGAGCATCATATATTCCTATATCTGCATCTTGGAGAAAGGAATTGCATTAAGCTAGTAAGCAATGAGAAGGATGGTACTTGTGAATTCTGCTTAGCGCATCTGTATATGAGAAGCATTGGGTCATTAGGGAAGTTCTCCATTCGTGGCAAAAAGTAGCAATGTACTTACACAGTTGCACAATACTAACACAAATGGGTTCGACTGTAACATACAGATATTAGCTAGTAGTAGCTTTCTGAGCTGGAAAGATACTAGAATCCTTGGAAGTTAGATTTTTAATCCTTCATGAAGAAAGATAATTGAATGCTACTTATTCCAAGAAAAATAAAGAGAAGTAATAGAAAAGAGTAAAAGCTATCCTGTTGCAAAATTGTGGCAGTAAACAACTAAACATGCTGGAGTTGTTAACATAACTCTGTAGGTTCAAATGCTTAAAGGTGTCACTTTATTTTTTTGTGCTTGAATTACAGGTATCATCACTTCTAAGGCTTTTGCTTTTGTTAGGTCACTTTTGGGAACTCGTTGGAGGGCTATTGATGAAAATATCATCATGTTGTTCCTTGTTCTGTCTGTATTGATCGAGCTCCTGTTTGACAACCATTAATTTGAAAAAACAATTTTTAGATGAATGTGTGGTTAAAAAGTAGGAAAAGTTTTGGGTTTACGTGCAGAAAGTATTTTATTGTGTAAATGTGTGGTTGGAAATAAGTATGTAAAAAAAAAAAAAAAAAATAGTTCTCAAATAATGGCTGTCAAACAGGGGCTAAAAGAATTCGACTTCCACGAAGACATGGCATGATCTTTCAGATTAAATATAAGAAAAGAGTTCATTGCCTTATTGATTAGATTTTGTAGTCGTAAATTTAGCACCGAGGGAACATAATTATCCAGTTACTTAGATCTTTCTGTTTGTAGGGCGAGGTAAAAATAATCTAGTGTGTGGGATGTACTTTTCTAAATTGTCTTTCTGTTTTGTATAATGCAAACTAATTCCATAATATATATCTCTGGTATCAACAGGCAATACCAGGAATATATGCAGAAATTACTGGAGTATCTGATATACTTTTTTGAGCGGACAGAGCCCCTACAAGATCTTGACAGAATATTCTCGAAGGTTCAATTTCGAATCCAACTTCCCACTGTACATTGAGTTTTAGGACCAATGCCAACCGCCTTGTATTACTTCTATGAAAGACTCGTACTTGTGTTGTTGCAGTAAAGATGTCACTTGTATATTGAGCGCAGTTGTGCTCTCATAACAATTAAAGTTTAATTGGAAAGTATTTCTTTAAACTTTTTACTTCTAATCACTGATGATCTCATCCTAGGTATTTGCAATTGAATTTAGGTCAATATTGCTAATGACAATTGCAATAATTGGAAAGCAGTTATTTCTTAATTTTTAGAACTTTTATCTGCGAAATGAAGATATGTTTGTGTTTTCTCTATAATAAAAAAATAATTCTTCTCTCTGTAAGGAAAACTTCTGGTATAAGTTTATAATTTGGGAAATATTTGGGTTGCTTTGGTGCATGCAGTCAGCAAGTGTGTTGGCTAATCTGGGGAGATATGGTTATCTGTACTGTTTCATTGCATGAAATCAGCTTGCTTATAGGTATCTGTCGGTGGGCAGTACCATCTAAAGCTGTGTAGTGCAATAATATATTTGCCCGTGAAATTGTAATTTAGAAGTGTCATTTATGATTTGATTGAAGTGACAAACTAATCCTAGCACAGTTTTTCTTATAGTTATCCACTGATTTTTTTGAGGGGTGGAGGTCAAGTAATTGTGAGTTTCTAGCTCGATTTATAAAGATATTTCCTAATGGGAAGTTGTTTAATTCCTAAAAAGTGGATTAGTTGAGTTCAGTATAATTGTCTGCTTGAAGAATATTAATTTGCCACACATTTATTCTTTTTTTAAAAAGTGATAGTTTCTGGCAGGTAGTCACAGAATTTGAAGAGCAATGGACAATTGGAAAGGTAGAAGGATGGGAAAATGAGGGTCAAGAAAATGGTAATATTCCAGCAGAGCATTCTGCTATCGATCTTGATTATTATACTACTGTTGAAGAACTGATGGAGGTAGGACCCGAGAGGCTAAAAGAGGTATGGCAGGAGTTCACAGAAACACTTCTACGTTTTTCCTGCACGATCAATTTAAATTAACTGGTATTGTGATCCGCATTTTGTTGTCCAAGTTTATACTCGTGCTAAGCTTTAGGCTGTACAAAATTATTTCATATTGATGCATGATAAACTCAACGCTTTAATGGATTGGGGATTTAGGTAATACCATGCTGCAAGGCTATGAACTGGCATTAACAAGTGCCTGTATATTCCAAGCAATGGTTTACAGATCAAGCATTAATAATGAAAATGCCATGTAATTTTCTGGAAGGAATAGACTCCGATCTCTGACGTGTAGCATTTTCTCTCCAGTATGCTTTCCATGTCCTGCTATTGGATCCATAGTTTCTCATCTACATTTAAAGTCCTGATGAGAAGTTGCTTTTCTTGGTTGTGGTATTGGTACACATTGATTGATAAATATCCTACATAATAGGCACTGGCTGCTCTGGGTTTGAAGACAGGCGGTACCCTTCAACAGCGTGCAGAGAGGCTTTTTCTTACAAAGGTCAGGATTTATCATCCTTTCCTTGTAGTTATCAATACCCTTTTTTGTTTAATATTTTTAACTTGTGGAACTCTCTTATAAGCAGATGAACCTTACTCCATTGCCCTGTCTTTTTGCTTCTTTTTAAATATTCCCCTTCCCTTGGTTGGGGCAGGGAGTGAGGTGGATATGATAGACATAGGGTATCTTTTGTGTCTGTGCATCTACATATGTTTGATGGAATGGAGTGTGTATATATGTGAAATTTGAATAAATTGATATAACTTGCTCTTTTGATCTTCCTGTGCTACAGTTTTATACAATTTCTGGTTGATAGATTATTTTCATTGATCTACTGTATATTACTGCACAACCATTTACACATTTAAAACATCCAAGTCAATATTATGGTGGGAATTCAATTATTAGTTTTAAGTTCCCTTTTCCGTTTAAGGGTATGGTTTTTTACTGGTTAATGGTTGCAGTCAGTGGGTTCTGATAAAGGTTTAAAATTTGGGCCCCCCCCCCCCCCCCCCCCCCCGCCCCTTTTCTTTAAAGCTTAGAAGATCATTTTAAATGAAATCTTTGCAGTTAATTGTACCCTGTTGGATCTTGTTTACTTTTTTACCTCATAGTTTATTTAACCCCGTGTCTTTGAGCATATAACTTCCTTTCCAAGTACTTGTATGTATATACTATCTATAAAGTCTCTATGAGGATTAGATGAACAATGAAGTAGGAATTTCTATCTCTTTAGAGTCAAATAGTGGTGGCCTATGTCTGAGAGCTTCCTTTTAAATATCACGTCGAATTTGTCTTGGCAAGCACTCTGATATTTTTATATTTCTTTTTTAGCATACACCTCTTGAGAAGTTGGATAGAAAACTTTTCGCCAAAGGCTCTCGTGGTCCACAACAAAATGGTAATGCTGTAACTCCACAACCAAGTGCAGATGCAAAAGAGATTGCCCTGATTGAAGCCAAAGTTAAAAGGTTGTGTGACTTGTTGCAAGAGGTGAGCTAACCCTATCCATTCCATTCCAGAAGAAAAGATTGTTTTCCCTTTTTCTTTCTTTCTTTTTTCTGTCGTCATCTTCTCTTCTCTTTGATGATTCTGGATAATCCACGAAGCTGTATACTTTTTTCTTAACCATGCATTTAATAACCTTCTTATATTAAATTTTATCTGGTTTTTCTGTACTGTACAGATAATTGTCCGAACAAAAGAAAACGTTGAGAAGAAACAGGCGTTGACATATGAGGAAATGGAAGCAGAACGTGAAGAGGTAATTACCCCAACCCCAACACGCACACAAAAGAAAAATGGAAAGATAATGGTAATGGTGCCCTCGTAAAGATTGTCTAGTTGGTGTATTGGCTTTCCGTGGTATTGGAAATAGCAAGCATAAAGGATGATGACCTGTTTGATATCATTATATATTTTGCATTGCCTAAATTTTTTAGTATCTATCCTCATATGTTGCACCTCAAAATCTATGCAAAGAGCGATTAGTGTTGCAGCATTATATGATAAATTTTCACAGTTAGAATGAGGAAATGATAGCTAGTATGAGTTATCTTATTGCCATACTACATCTGATTTTTTGATGTGTTAACCGACTGTAGATTCGTTTGCAGTTCTGTCTGACAGTATATTTTTGTTTGATTTGAACTTTTTGATCAGGAAGAGGTACAAGCTGAATCTGAGAGTGATGATGACGAGCAGCAGATTTATAATCCCCTAAAATTGCCCATGGGATGGGATGGGAAGCCTATCCCCTACTGGTTGTATAAGCTTCATGGGCTTGGGCAGGTAATTGTCATTTATGATAACAACTTTATGGTGTCATACGAAATATGTTTCTTTCTAATTGGTCACAACAAAACTCTAGGAGCAAGTAGTCAATATTTCATTTATTTCACAGGTGTACAAGTTTTTAACCACCAGCTTCCTTACCATGGTCAATATCTTATTCTTCTATAACATAGTTAATAAATTTCATTGGTGTACACAAAGAACACTATTCTATCAGTTGGAATCCTATAGTATGAATATTTGCCCGGGGGGGTTATGAAAGTGCTATTGAGTCAAAGATATTCCTGTCTTAATGTCTCTATATTTATGATATCATGCACAGATAGGCTTCAAAGTGAACTTCATATGTAACCCTAGTTTGTTGCTGAAGGTGCTTGAATTTCTAAGCACTCGAGAGGCATTCCTTTTCGGATTAGTCTTCTTGTACATTGGGGTGTCCATAAGGGTGTCCATAATGGACACCCGGCACCCCCCTATTGGATGGAGTGTTGGTGGGTCCGACGCTCCATCCAATAGGGGGGTGCCGGGTGTCCATTATGGACACCCTTATGGACACCCCAATGTACCCATAGCATCACCCTTCCTTTTCAGCTTCTAATCAAAATGTCCTTGTCATGAGCTTATAAAAGTGGAAAAAGGAGAGCAAAAGATACTCAGTTTATAAGAGAATAAAAATGAAAAAAGTGAGAGCTGTGAAATGGTTACAGCTCATTAATTGTTCTACTTCCTTTGTGCCAAAAACTTCGTTCATAATGGAAATCAGAAGGAAAAAAGAGAGGCAGAATTACCATCTGATGCATATCCTTTTTAATGTTTTCCATTTGTGCACAGTAACAGCATACTTGAACATAGAAACTAGAAAGAAAGGCATAATTTTGTCAAATGAACCGGAGGATGTGTCTGTTTTGGTTCAGATTATATCAGCATCTTCTTGTTGTCGTTTTCTGTTTTGAGGAGATTATTACTAATTTGGTATTTATTTTGACAACAACTTACTCAAGGTCTTGTTATGAACGTTTTCAGGAGTTCAAATGTGAGATTTGTGGAAACCATAGTTATTGGGGTCGGAGGGCTTACGAGAGGCATTTCAAGGAATGGAGACATCAGCATGGAATGCGATGTCTTGGTATTCCAAATACCAAAAACTTCAATGAAATAACATCTATTGAGGTATGCATTCTTCGCCATTTCTGCATACCTTCATTATCCTGTCATTAGTTTTTCAGATGTTTGGTGTTTATATCCATCTGAAGGATGATGTTTGACTGCATTTATATCGAGAATATTCATACTTGGTGGCATGTTTGGTAAAGTAGAATGGACACTACTGTACAGCATTAATTCGTCTCTTCGACGTATAATGCATGATATTCTTTGATCACCCAGGAAGCAAAGCACCTGTGGGAGAGAATCCAAGAACGACAAGGGCTGAATAAATGGCGCCCTGACCTTGAAGAAGAATATGAAGACCAAGAGGGCAACATCTATAATAAAAAGACATACAGCGATTTGCAACGCCAGGGTTTGATTTGAAGTAAAAAGTTCCACCGTATTCCTTCCTTTATCTCCTGAAATTCATGGTAAGTCTTCTCTAATCATTCATGCTTGTTATCTCGTGACTGTGTATTTACTTTCAGTTATTTCTTGTGTATTATATAATGTAGGGCATGGGATCTATTCCTCGAGTCATCGGTCTTGACATATCGAGGACCTAATCTTTTGTGGCATTTAATTCGGAGTAGAAAAAGAAGGAAGCTTTTTGAAGATTATAGCAAGGAACGACCTAATATGCATGATTTGTCTTTCTATGTGAGAAGGAAAAAAATGGAAAACGCTGGCTTGTTCAATTCCTTGTGAGATTTTTATGTATTTAGGTTTTGTGATTGAAACATTGTTCTAAAATTTCCTTCAAAGAGACCTTCCATTATAACATATTGTAATCCCAAAATTCACAATTATCCGTCTTCGATTTTGATTCTCTCTTTGTCCAAGTTATATGTTTGTAGGTATCGAACTATTTAGTTACCTTTCTTTTGAGTGTCGAAAATTTGATAAAAGCCCTCAGGTGAGGCTTGCATGGAAGAACACTTGTATTGATTTGGGAGTGAATGTATGTAAGAAATCGATTCTAGTTGGAAGCCCCTTCTTATATGCTTTTCAGCAATTTATTGTGCTCGACCTATTATAAAACTTAAAAGGGAAGGCACTTTCATGAAGAATGCTGAGTCCCCCATAACTTACCGAACGGCGAAAGGAAAGCTGGGAGCTGGGGCAGCCCGCGGGAACCATACCAATCCTACACTCCTTTCTACTAACGTTTCATCGTCACTTGAGAATAATGATCTTATGTAAAGGCCATTCTACGATTTTTATTTTTTTTGTTGCATACAAAAATGAAAAATGATGTAAATGAAACGTTTACACTTGCATTGCTCGTCAGTATAACCTAGTGAGGTAGAGTGTTTAGTAGTACTTATGATCAATAGGCCTTCTATTGAATCGAGTATACTCGATTCTTATGACTCCATTAATTGCAAAAGTTACCTTTTGAACAAAAATGTATAAATCTTTTTTTTTTCGCCGCTGCATCACAAATTTTATTGTCGTGGGGCCAAAACTTCTGTGTTCGTACTTGCTTTATTTATTTACTTGCTGATTTTCATTCGAATTCACCCTTACTCTCCCAAAGAAGACTCGAATTAGGTTAACGACTAGGCTTCGCTCTTATCACTTGAATTAGACATCAATCTTATACTTGCTTCAGCTAATGAATAAAATACTTCACATTAGTAAAACGAGTCGTTTTTTCTAATGCTAAAAGAGGGGGGAAAAAAGGCAAAAGTAACAAAAAAAAATATGTACAAATTAAAATTAACTCTTTTCTACCCAAGAATTTCATGTACAATTTTTATTCACAGAATAGACCTAGTAAACAAGAGGGCAGAACCATTAACGCATCTAAGGACAAGCAACCTAGAATCTAGATATGTACCACACACAATTTTCGACAGATCAAATAATTCAGGTGGAATCTGCAATCTAACTTCTTGAATTACATTCTGTGCTGTTTCCATGTCTCGACTCAATGGCTCATCTAAACTCATCGTCACTTCCACATCACTAGTTACAAGTTTAGCTACGGGCAAACTAGAAGGAAATTCCTTTATTGGAATTATGTTCTTCCATTTTTTACTAGACAACTTTTCTAGTATAGAATTCTGAACATCCAATGTGGAAGCATAAAAGTTTCTGGTGTTGGGTTCTTCCTTTATATATAATCGTCTCCCGGCTCTCAATTTAGATAGAGAGCTTACTTGCATATTTCCGCTTACACCAGCCTTGTCGTGAGCCCAATCTTGTCCGAGCATTACAGCGAAGCCGATGTCTGATGCTACCGAAAAAGTTGCATTTGGCTTTAAAAGTTTAGATACTGTGAGTTGCACGTCTCCCATAAGGACTCGGGCAGGAGGTTGCCGAAGGGTCAGTCCTATGTGCCTGCCAGTGCTATATAGGAGGCGCCATGTGCCTGGAAGCAAGTTGAGCCAGTGCTGCATTTTAGTAAGAATGGGGTTAATATAATTTATGGAAAATTTCAATAACTAGAAGATAAACTAGTTGAATCTAATATAAGCATAACAATGTGAAAAACAAACAAATAGGGGATTGTGTAATGGAAATATGAATTGAAAAAGAAGAATATGATGTCAAGAAAAGATGGGCGATGTTGCTTCAGGTTACCAAGTGTTTGTAAAAAGATTAAGAATTTAAGAGCAGTAGAGAATGATTGCCCAGGCCAACTTCACTGATTTACACAAAACTGAGAAAAGAAAAGAAAAGAATTAAAAAATTCTTACCTTTGGCTTTGAGTGAGGATTTAACATCTCCATTAGTTCAATAAAATGTTCAAGCCTACGTCGCTGAGAAATTAAGTATAGCAAGTAAGCAAGTTTATGAAAAATGAACTTTTTAACACAGTTCTACAGATATAAAGTGGAACCAGTGAAACAAAGATCGTGAATGGATAACAAATGTGAGAAAATCTTTTGCCCCAGGAACTTGGCTTAATCAACACGGTGTTACCGATCCCCCATGGAGGCCCTTTTAAATAGTTAAAGGGTGTTTGGTGGAGATTAAAATTAGATTTTTAGTAGATTGTGATAAAAGTTTTTGAAATGTGTGGTTGAAAAGTTGTGGGACCTATGAAATATGTGGTTAATATTAATTGTTTAACTTTGACTTGGATTAAAATCAGATTTTAATCCGAACCAAATAGGGGCTTAGTCTATTCAATTCTTCCAATTGTTTGTTAATAATGAATTTGCATAGGCGCATAATTTAGTGTACAATAAGAACACGAAGAAACCTTGAACTTTGTCAAATCGAATTAGCTAAGAAGTATCTTATTTTTCCAGGAAAGTAAGTTCCCAGAAAAGTCTACTTATTTTGTGTTTGAAGGACAAGACAAGTAGAATCATTTAGGCAATTTACCATGGCAGAATAAGAAACCTACTACATCAACAAATTTAAACCATACAAATTCGATTCAAAATATGGATCCTCACAACGAAAAGAAAGAAGTAAATAATGGAATCCCTATATGAATCCCAAAATTTGAGCAATATAGGTTTGAAAAAGGCTTTTTCAGAGACGCAAACAATATATAATTTGGACTGAAGATCTAATAAACCTGCTGCTTGCCATAAATGTATTCCTCTGTGATTCGAACTATAGTTGAACCAAGACTCCATCTGATCATGCCCATTGGTGGGTCCACCCTCCATCTTGGTCCACAGAGGAAAGGGTGCCTCAGCGCATTTAAGCAGCTGCAGACATTAATAAAGTAAAATATTGGAAAAAAAGCAGTGTGTTTTAAATGCATCTATTTCATAATCATGCAAACTATTGCCAGAACAATGATCACACAAGTTTGACGTGACCATTTTAACATAGATGCATGCAAATTCATCAGTAAAACCACCATAAAGGTTTGCTTACCTTATTCTTTGTGAAGGTTTGGTTGCAAGAAGTAAGGATAGCAAATTCCAGCCTGAACCCCAATTTCTATCAAGTATCTGCAAAAAGCATAATATATCAGCACATCTTCGTGATAATGGAAAGAACAAACAAGATAATGATATGTATAATGGATTATTTACTAACTTGGAATCCAACATTTTTGGACGAAGAATTTCTATTGACAACATGCATCAGAAACTCACGCAAGCAGGAAGGGTCGTTTCCCTAAAATTTGTCAAAAAAGAGGATATGACACAAGCTAATAGCAAATAATTCCATTCATGATTCAAGAATATTTTTCCAGATTGACTGTAATACCTTGGAGAGGAATGCTTTGAACTTTGAGAAAATCAGCGGATCCATTAGGTCCCTTAACACCATTTTAGCCAGGACAAATCCAACGCATCTTACAAACACGAAGAGAAAGAGGGATCTCATGAATACCTTGTAAGAGATTGAGTTTAAACTACGCATATTCAGTATGTACATCATACCTCATGTCAAATGCAATCATCATTTGCCGCCTATCCATATAGCTGCCCATTTTGCTATCATCTGGACTATACTCATGAAAGTCAGCAGCATTTCCCAATATCCCCACCTGAAATTGAAAAGTGAGGAAAATAAGAATGGAGTAGGCATTTACTGAAAAGACATAAATAAGAGAAAACAATGAAATAGACCTAGATGATTCGATTCATAAAAGTATCAAATTAAATAAGCCCTGTCAAGTAGATAATAGCACACCTCAACAATATGGTAGCAGTTGTCACTATGAGAACTTACATCACCATGTCAAGATAATGTGCAGTCTTGTACTTTCTCCGAGAAGTCATATTTAGATCACTCACAAAATTAGAGACTTAACAGCAGCTTCCTAACTTCTATCAAATAATGGAAAGCCTATACTCACTTTGATATGTCTATCCACTGGACAAATATGCAAATTTTCAAGTCTCAACTCCGTGTGGGCAAGTCCATGGCTGTGTAAGTAATTCACCTGGCATAAACATGAAACATAAACATCATGAACAGTCGAATTCTGACAACAACAATTCAATTGCTTATATGCTCATGACACAATAATATTATGAAAATAAATCATACTCCGATTAGGAGATCCCTCATTAAAATCCGGATAAGTCGTAACTGTCGAGAAACTGCTGGCCCTCCTACTGTATCATCTCCCACTCTCCTAACAGACTCCTCGTCCAAAGCAAGAGTAGCTTCCAAAGTTGGAAGCCAATCTGATTGTTGAAGCCAATGCCTCAAGGAAAAACTACCGTGGTACTGCAAAAGCAAATAGTTAAAATTCTCAGTATTCTTAGAGCCTCCTCTGTGATCGTTCTGCTAAATTGAGTGTAGGAAAAGGAACTTGACAGGATGCATATTAGAGTCAAAGTGATTATATTAATGCATGTTGTTGACATCTGACCTCCGACCTCACCAAGGGGAGTACCGACCTGGTGGGTAATCTGACCTCATTAAATACAGTTTGTTATATGCATTAAACTCATGCTAATGTAAGGTCGGATATTTGAGGTCAACTCGTACTAATGACCGCCGTTATTTAGGAGACATGATTAGAGATTCCTTACACACTGTCAAACATCCAATCAATCAATTACATTTGGATATACTCATGATATCACTTCCTAATTCCACCAATCATATGTCTTAGCTTCCTTCCCTAAGTAATTCATTAATTGTTGGGGACCACATGTAAGATAAATTCATGATGACCTGACAAACCGAGCTCATTAAACCAATCCAAACGTGCCAATGATGTACTTTCTCAGCTCGGTATTATAGTTGATAAGACAAGAAAATGATGTATACATGTCAATCTCTCCCTATACAAAGGATGAAGATATCCTCAAGAAAAGGGAGAGAATTCTAAACACTTGGCATTTCAAATATCTCCTTTGGCAAAAACAAAGGAAAATACTTATAGTTTACTCGTGTATTTTACGAGTCATTATCAATAAAAATCTTCATTTACATTCTAAGTTGGCTTGAATTTTGTTCATACAATTTTCAACGTCAACACATGTTATATACTGTCAAACACATGAACAAATAGAAGCACCAAACAAAAAATCCATTTGGTCGATACTTTTTTTTCATTACATGGTTAACTCCGAAACTATTAGTATTTTCCTCTAGTTTGCAGGACGAACAGAGGACTTGAGAGGATGGAAGACAAGAAATGTATTTTAATAGAAAATAACTTACTCCGTGAACTAGAGTAAATGAATCATTGTCGCCTGTTGTGGTTGAGCAAACATAGCCATGAACATTCATCGCATAAGAAAGGTACATTAGTCTTCTATGAGTCAATCTCTTTAACACCTACAGTGAAACACCACAGAAGATAGTTAAGCGAGTCTGAGATCACTCTTTTCTGTAATAATATGACATTTCCAATCATTTCACAAACCTCTATTGCCCGTCTTCCTCTACGCTTGGCCTGAGCACTAATAAGCCGCCGAAGAACAACTCTCGTGTTATACAGTGGACTGCATTATCTAGAAAGAAACTAATATTAAAATCTCCTCTCCCCAAAATTTTAGTCATGCTCAGCTTAAAGAAATGTAAATCAAAACAAACCTATGAGGATCTTTCATGGTGGCTTCATACACTACCTCATTCCCCTGCATCACAGATCAGCAAAAGCAATAACCATAAATCAGACCAGGCAAATTCCAGAACATATCATTTCAAACACGAGTTTTCTTTTCATACCCTGCCACACAGGCCAATGCTAACACGATCGTGAATTTTGAAGTCTGACATCTTGAACTTCATTACATGGCTTAAATCATCATCCTCTACAAAACCAGAGCTAGTTGCACTAACATTTTCTTCAGATTCTGAAGCACGAGTTACACTTTCCTTTGATGCTAAACACTTGATTTCTGACTTTTGTTTCCGAAAATAATTATCATTAATCCTTGAAATCGGGAGCAAAAACTTTTGTCGCATCGACAAATTACTGTTGCTTAGTGACCGGAAACATGGTAATTCCACACCTTCAAGAGCAGAACTCGAGCATACTCCAATTGAAAATGCCATCTACAATCTAAAGAAAAGAAATTCAATAATCCATTAAAATTTCATAAACTTCACATTACTCTACATACACACCCCTACTAAAAAGGGAGATAAATTTACTAATAGTTGCAGATTACATCACTATAACACAAAATCACTAACAATAAAACGAAAAAAGTGTTAAATTAAACAACAATAGGTATAATTTTTTTCATATTCTAATAATATTACAGTTAGATCATTATTTGTAGCCGAAAAATTACAAAAATGTACACTCACCTACTAAACCTAAGCTAAATTTACTATTAGCAGCAGATTACACTATATTATACTATAAGACGATCATAAACATATAAAGAAAAAAAGGTGTGAATCAAACATTATTGTGCATTGCTGTAAAAATTACTAATAATGATGAAGAACACAGAAAACACTTGTGCTTTACTGAAGCTAAATTTACAAATAGTAGCAGATTAAATTATACTACATTACAGAACAAAATAATGTATGTATGAAAAAATAAAGATGTAAATCAAACAACAATTAGAGTATTATTTTCATAATTTAATCATTTTAAAGTTGAACCATTATAAAAATTACCAATGATGAAGAAGAACACAGAGAAGGTTACCAGAAGTGTATGGACATAAGAATTGGAAGAATAAGAACTGTAGAGGTAATCAATTAAAATTTCATACTCGACAATACTACATGTATACACACCTACCAAAACTAATAGCAGCGAATAACACTTGAACACGAAATCATATATAAGCAAAAAAAAATTGTAAATAAAACAAAAATCAGTGTAATTTTTTTCAAACCGAAGCTAAATTCACTAGTAGCAGCAGATTGCAATATGTACAAAATCACAAACAAATACAACAAAAAAAGGTGTAAATCAAACAAAAATTGTAGTAATTTTGATCATATACTATATTATGAATTGGTTATGATACGGAAGAGGAGAGTGAGAATCTGAGAAGCTCACCGGAGAGAGGAATTGAAGGAAGAAGAAATGGAGAGGGGCTATGTAAATAGAGAAGAAGCGTGCGAGAGTAGCGTGTAAGATGACGCCTTATGCGTTTTGAAGTGAGTTCTTCACATGTTTACGTCCGTACCCCACCCCACACACCCATTAAAATATCTCTTTTCTACTGGAAAAATATGATTTAAGCCTAATTACAGAAAATAACCTTTTTTTTTTCTTTTTTTCTTTTTTTTAATACCTTCTTCTTCCAATGAAAATTTGTCAAATGTCTGTAATTTTTCTGTGATTATTTCCTGTACTTGTAGTAGAGTTCAAAAAATATCATCTTTATCAAATTCTTCGAAAATTGTGTTAGAATTAATCTAGATTACAACTTAGCACATGGGGGCAATGCATGAATATTATATAAGTCAACATCGTAACAAAGATAAAGATATAATACGCCACAAGCATGTATATAAGGTGAGAAATGAAAATGTGCACCTTGACAATGATCAAGAATAAGAGTGTGCTTGGTAGATATTAAAATCGGATTAAAATTGAAAAATTAGTCGTTATTGTTGACTTTTATTAGACGAGTAAGACTCAATAACGGCTATATTTTCAATTTTAATTGAATTTTAATCTCTACCAAACACACCTTAAATTAAGGAAGTGATGATTTAGATAATAGTATTGTGTCCAGATGACATTTTGCATATAAAAGTGTGAAACGATCATCATGTATCATAGAAAATTATAACATTTCAAAATACTTGTGTTGCTACCCAATTTAAATTAGGTCATTAATTAAGTCAAGCCTTCATTATATACACTACTACTGACATGAGGAGAAGGAAATGTTACAATGAGAAAAGTTTCGGTTGATTTTTTTTTTATGCACATGTGATAAGATTATTCATTCAAATCATGACACTTCTAATCTCGAACCACTCAATTGCGACATCTCAGCATCCCACGCTCACTTTATTTTCTCTCTTTTACCACCTCACATATCGAAGTGCATAATTCGAATGAGAGGCTTGAGGTGTCGTGGTTTAAGTAAACGACCCCTACTACATGTGCCGATGTGCATATAGAATCATCTCATTGAATATGGTCAATTTGGATAGCGATTGCATAATAGGTGGGTTGTGTTTTTAAAAGGTATAGTTTAGTTAGGTGCTAAGCTCAACTTTCGCGTCTAGTTGAAGTTTAGACGAGCTTTTTAGAATAATGGAGGTGAATAATATACAGCAAGTGCTCAGAAGGGTGTTTAAAGAAGGTTGTTCATAGTAATGGACAGATTTGATTGGGTTATTGATTTTTACTGCAAGACTATTAGTTCTGTTTCTGAAAACAATCTTTCTTGCTGGTGGGATTTTTTCATCTACGCAAACCCGATTGTTTAATGTAGCTCCACGAACAATTCGGATAACAAAATTTCAAACCTCTTGTTGGAGTTCGGAATGACCTCTAGTATGGAACTATTGTTCAAAAGCTATTCGACAAGTTTAAAAGAAGGTTCCTTGTTTAAGACTGGTTTTGGTGGAGTCTTCAGACTCGTGCTGTCGACAGCAAATATTTCTACATTTAAGTTACAACGACATTAGAAACTCGTGTACAAGTAAAATGTTTCTTGAATTTACAAAGGTAGCTTTTAGGACACTTTGATTGAATTCACCTAGTGTTATCAAACGGGGCTGGCTGTTGATATAATATTCATGAACACTTTCAAAGACTCTCAACCCGACCCGTGTGTTCTTTCTCTCAAATTTCATTTGTTTGGTTTTCCACTAAAAAACATTAAAAGTATACACGAATACTAAAACAAGAGGACGTGGACAAACAGGACCAAGGCCAGACAGCCCATTTTGGCACCTCTAGTTTCACTCATTACCAAGGATGTTTTTATTTAATATATAAAAACAATTTTATTGAACAAACAGTATATACAACTCCAGTTGAAAATTTGTTCTACAGATTATTTCACTTAGCAAGAAATCAACTAAATCCCAGCTTATTTTCTAGATCCTGCAAAGACTTTCATTATACCAGCTAACATTACCATGGATCTCTTTCATTACAGCATCAGTTCTACCTACTGCCTTCCTAAATTTCTTCATCCTGCTCGGAGTTATTGCTTCTTGGGCGTGTCTATTTCTTCCGTCCTTGCAAATCTTCCCCGGATTCTTGGTTGGCTGTCGGCTAGGGCCTTCCTGCAGGCATACTGAAATAAAACACATCATTAGCATATGCTTTTTAACTCCAGCATTCATCGTGGTATGCATCCAACAATGACAAAAAACTTATTTTCAGCTTTAACTAACGAAAAATTATTTATTTTAAAACTTACTCATTTACATCTAAGTGAACCTTTTAAGATTATTCAAACATGTTCTTAGCCTTGTTCCAGATAATTTGAGATCGGCTACATTAATCATTTTCTCCATTCCATTTGTTTCATTGCTAAATCTAATGGAAGATTTAAGCAACTAAATCATTTAACAACTACAATGGGCACATTATGCTAGAGTATGAATCCACACATAAATTATGATTCAACATCTTAGACCAAATCACGAGGAACACACTACGTCCAAGAGAGAAATGTTTTAATGGGAATAACTTCTCATTCCATAAGCACTGTGCAAACATTTCCAGCAAGAAAATCACAATCTTGCACTCCCTAGTTTCAGGTTAGCAGGAGGAAGTGCCAAGCTCAGCTAGTGACATAAATTTTCGACCAAAATATAGCTTGGTAAAAGCTCTAAAACTCTCACCTTGATTTTTCTGTCAAAATTCCTCTTACTCTTCTTGCTCCAGTATCTGGATAGCTTCTCCTTGCGCCCTTCAGAAGTGCAACTGCCGATAATCTGTGATTGCCCCATTGGGGATGGTAGGAGGCTTATATTACCACTACCAAGAGTCTGTCATAAAAACTGAGTATCAATGACCCTGCCCTATCCTGTTAGAAGGAAAGAAACATCTAAATATTTCTCAGTTCGTAGACTTTGTCATGGAACCAATAAGTGCATGTTCGGTACGCACCGCTCAACGGTATAATGAATAAGAATTTAATTTATTTTCCTTCCTTCAAACTGTAGAGTGCTATCCAATGCTCCCTCTCAAACATGCCATAAATACATGGGGATCAATCAAAATATTTCTATTGCAAGATTTCTGTTCGCAACAGGAACAGAATTGGACAACTGATCATTTCACCAGAATTTCTAACTTGTTTGTTTTAATATAGTTTGTAATTGAAATGTTGGGCTTTATATATCCACTTATATCTTAAAGAGGTCATTTTCTCCAACTCAATAGTCTCGAGGGGTCAAGGAAAATGGATAAACAAGTATTGAAGAGAGAAGATGCAAGAGTAAACTTGACCTTTATGTCTCCCTCACTGAATGCTCTTCGCATCCCATAAACTTCCCCCAAGTCCATGCCGGGAATCAGAAAATTTGGTCCCAATGGAACATCGCGTATCCAGTCCATTGATGATAAGCAGCCAGAACTTACACTTTTCTGGAACGGACCCTCGGGAAGCATTTTTTCATCAGAACTTGGGAGTTCGTCGGTTTTCACAGTCGGAATTTTGATGTCCATGATTTCAGAGAGTGGTGTTACTGTTGCATCTTTAGCCAAAATATCCTTCTTGCATTCATAGTAGACCTCGCTGAGGAGTTGCCCACTCTCAATTGATGATTCAATGGCGGACACAGTCAGTGCATCAGGGGAGATAATGTTTTCTCCACAAGAAATCATTGAAATGGCAGCCGTCATTGGATCAAGGCCAATCAACGGTTCTTGAATTACTGGTTCAGGGGCCTTGAAGAGATCCCCTTCATCCCCGAGGTTGTAATCCGATATGGTGAATGTCTGATTGAGGTTGCCCTGTATTAAAATTCAAAATCAAGAAATTTGAAGACGTGAAAAACATCGTGTTAAGAATTAATTATGTGTAATAAGTGCATAATCACTTTTATCTAAGTATCAAAGCATCACATATCCATCCTCACATATTATTATATACATCTCTTTCACTTGTCGTAGAATATTTAAGAACTCAAAACCATAGATGAATAAGACCTCGTATGTTAGTCCATACAGTATAAAGCACTAACCAGCACCTGACTAATTGCTGTTTCAGTCAAAAAAAAAAAAGTGTAATATTGATAAAAATGGGCATGATTATGTAACAAGAAAAATATTCTCTCTAACTCTACGTTAAGGCATCCCAACACAAAGGTTACACAAACTTAATATTATTAAGTTCTAACAAAAAATATTTCGAGGCTTATATTAATAAGAGTATCTATAATTATTCTACCTTGTATTCAAGGGACATCTGAACCAGAGCTATTTTTAAATTATTTGATGTAGCACTGAAGAAAGTACATGCTCGTCGACGCAGAAGTCCTAACATAGAACTTAATGCATTTTTGCACATCCATAGATGTCTGGCATGATCACAGCTGAGTTGCTTACAAATTTGAAACGTAAAATGACTAAAAATCAGTGCCGATGAGGGTAATATATATACATGGCAATGTTAAAGGTCTACGTCATCCATGAATTAGTTAGCTTCCAGGAACTTCAGCTCACTCCAACCACAAAAAGAAACCCGGCAAAAGACATCAATAAATATATTTGCCGCTAGATCTTGTCTGCCATGTTAAAATTTACACAAGACTTTACAAAAATATCAGTGACTGTTATAATTTTCTACAAAATCAGGCCAAATTTTTTAAATAATTTTGAAATTGTATAGGCTTTGCACATATGATGCTAATGCCATTAAGCTGCCCTTACCAAGCCTAAAAGTTGCAAATATTCAACCCTCAAGAACCTACAGAGCACGAGGAATAAGAGAGAATGAAATTATGATTTTCCTAAAATTGGAAATTCCACAAGAAGTAAAACTCCATAAAATAACAAGGATAAAGAACTAGCTTTGCTTTTATTTTATCTAACATGAATCTTTCAGAATGCTCTCACTAGCACACTTTGAAGACAAAGTTGGAGTCGTGGAAACTAAAATTAACACGATATGTGGGTGCTAACAATGAACAGTAAGTACGGAATGATGGAAATAATTGGTTCTGCCGACTCTAAATTTTTTAGAAACAAAGCTTGGCGCATCTGAGTTATTATGAATCTTTCTCAGTGCTGTAAAGAATGAATCCTCGACAAGAAATTGACATCAGAAGCACAAAACTGAAAATGAAATTGACTTCTACTGAATAAAGAGAGAATCAGATGGGAAGTAAACTCATAGCTGTGTGGAAGAAAAGGGGAAATGGAGTAAGGAACACGGAACTTGTCATTTTAAGATTAATTCCAAACCTTTTTATCCTTCCATATAGAAATCCAGCACATAAAATAGACCTCAAATTCTTTTCATATACCCGTTAAGTACCACGAAAAATACAACTTTACAGAAAAATCGAATCATAGAATTCAATTTTTCCTTTTTCCTTTTCTTCTTCACCCCATATCAATTTTCAATTTTACATAGCAGAAAACTAAGAATTAATTTATTTTTCAGATTCAGACAGCGGAAAACTAGAATTTTTTTTTATTTTTTTTTTCAGGCTGTGATAATAATTGCCCAAAAATGTTTGAGATTAAAACTTCCAATTATTTTCCCCCAAATAAAGAGAAACGAAACCCACAAAAATATGATCAAACATATTTGCAGATATGAACTTCAAATCGCATATGTTCCATAAAATCCTAAAAAATCGAAATTAAAAAAAAAAACCCAGTTCGAAATGAAAAATCAGAAGCCCAAATGAACATCATTCAACAACAGAATTTCAAAAAAATGGATTCAAATTCATCGAGGAAATGACAATCAAGTTTTGAGAATTCAAGAGAAGGTCATGGCGTAAAATAAGGGGAAAAAATAGACCAATAAATCAATTACCAATGGAGCATTGGGTTTCTGAGAGTAATAGAACTCGTGAAGCTGCTGAACTTCTTGAGGGAAACTTTGGAAATAAGGGAACATTAGTCCAGTTTCGTCGTACATTTCTTCAACAATATATTTTATCCCTCTATATAAGCACTGAATCGAGAGAATCACACGCTATAGAAGTGTGTATATATGTAGAATTGATAGAGAAGTTCTTTAATGCAGAGGCGGTCCTTTTATAGGCGTCAAACAGAGCAGCTGCAGAAACAGCCGCAATTAAGAGAAAGAGAGCTGAGAAGGTATCTGATTTTTGTCGTTTCTTGGAAGTCTTCGTTAGGTGATAGTTTTTATCGCGGTTGAAAGATTTAAGAATTGGACATCGACTTAAAAAAAAAAAAAAAAATTGAGCTAAGGGTTAAAAAAGTCAAATCAAGATCGAAGTTAAAAATACTTGGAAAAAAAATAATTAAGATGGATCGACCGGTTCTCAATTTGTCTAGACCGCTTGCAATTTTCTCAATTTGTTTTAAACAAAAACTACTCACGAACTTATTCATTATTCATTATCAATTCAATCTAATCAAATTTTAATATCGTTGAAAAAGAAGTTGTATGAACGATGTTTTAAAACTAAAGTCGAACAACAATCCGAATAAACAGAGTAAAGGGTTAAAAAGTTAGATCGTGATTGATTCCGAATCGAACAAGAGATCAAATATAGCTATCTAATTAAATATTTAATGAGGGCAAAATAACAAATAAAAATTACTTTTTGATAATGTAAAATAAAAACCAAACATTAAGAGGAGTTTTTGAAATTCGAAAGCTATTTTTGAATCAGTTTTATTAATTTTATAGAAATGTTTATTTTAGTTAAAAGAAATTTTAAGAGAAACCGACCCAACAAGTCTTCGTCAAAATGTTGAGTAAAATCTTTTAGAAAATAATTTTCAAAATTCAAGTAACTTTTTTTATAGAACTCTTTTTCCAAGAAGAAAAAAAACTCTGTCAAATGAACTCGTAGATCGATCTGGATTTTACTATATGAATAAAAATAGTGATATTATAATTTTTTTGAGAAAATAAAGAAGTGATTTTAATTTTATAATTATAGGTCATTATCTAGTGAGTAGTCCAAGTTGGATGATTAAATATGATTACAGATCTTAATGAGTAGATTAGAGAAAGAGATGGCATAATCTATCGTGTAAATATGATGCTGATTATTGAAAAGTTGAAGCTGGCTGAATTTCACTAATTACTCATAAATATTCAGACTTCACATTGTTGGAAAAATTCTAACATATTTGAGGACACACGTAATATATTAAAATGTGTGGTGCTATTATTTAAAGAATATTAGTCAATTAAAGTAATCCAAATAAAGATGAATTTTGACTAATGGGTATTAGGTTTCACTAAATTAAAGTGTAGAGACCGAAAATTTGTTTTAGATTGATGAGGGGTTGATTTGAAACAAATGAAAGATATTGTTTATATGTGTGTCGTGATTCCCAATTATTGGTGTGTTCTTGAGATTCTCTACATTCCCATCAATAGAAAACAAAATTGAAGTGAAGATCGTCAATTAATTAGAAGATCCTAACTCATCCACACAAAGAATCAGATTACTATAGATATATGTACATTTTATATTTTGTTATTTTCTCGAATTTCAACATGGAGATGAATTTAGGATTTATTATGTGAGAAAATAAATTGATTATATGGATCTATAATCCCTTTTCATTTTCTATCACACATATCTATAATTTTAAACGAGTCAATTTCAAGTAAATTTTGAAATAGTTAGTGTACGTTTAGAACGTAATTTTAATTAACATTAGATGGAATAAACTTGATGTAGAAAATCTCCTCTAAAAAATAAGAGAAAGGTATCCAATACACACACCAAAAAAAAAAAAAGTATTTGATCAGTCTTCTGGAATCATTTCAGTCAAGCGGGGTATGTGCAAGATATTATGATATTTAATTTTCCTGTTTGAGCTACATTATTTTTTTCATTATCATTCTTCTACTCATTTTTAACCACACATTTTTTAATAAAAAAATATTACATCAATAACGTTTTCTTCTTTTTCAACCACATATTCTTCATCACATCAACCAAAAAATACATTCTTAGAGCAAAAATATGCACCGAACAGGAGTTTAAAAAAAAAAAAAAAAAAGAGAATACTTCCACCTTGTTTGATCCTTATTTTTCCAAAATACATTTTTTCTTTTTTTTTTTTTCAAACGCAAATTTTTCAATAAAATAATATTATACCCAACTCAAAAAAAAAAAAAATTATTTTGAACCACGCATTCTTCATCAATTGATTATTCCAAAATATATTATACGGAAAAAAAAAAATGGGGCTCAGTCAGGTAATTATTTTACTTGTGGAAATTAAAAGTTGACCGATGTCAAACTTTTGAAGTCTTTACAAAACTATTTTTTCTCGAGAAACGAAGAGATAGTCAGATAGAGAAGTGAAAAAGACATGCAACTACAACAATAAATTAAGTTTTTAGCCCAAATAAATAAGCTCAAGTCCGTAAAAAACTATTTCATTACCTATTTTTCAACGATTATATTTACTGAAATAACACAACTCCGTTCTTTGCAATCATATAAGTATAGGAATGATCTAACGAGCGTCGTTGCTCATTTTATGTTAAGTATCGATGTCATGTCATATAAATTCGTTGGTGGATAAACTTACGGTGAGTTTCAACATTTGAATTGAGTTTAAAATTCACTAAGAGATTTATATGACACGTCATTAGTGCTTAAGATAAGATGAGCATCAATACTCATTAGATCTTTTCTGCATATTAGAATATCTTAATTTTATTGTGTCCTTTTAAATGATTCAATTGTGATTGAAAAAAAAAATTATTAAATATTTCTATTTTTCATTTGAATTACTCATATAGCCTTACACTTTTGCGTTCATAATTTTTGAAATGAACCCCCGGATGAAGAGAAAATATCCCCTCGTAACCGGGGTGGGTGAACCCTCATAGATATCAGGTGCCCACATGTATAAAGTCAAAAGAGATATTGAGTCCGAAGGAGAGGGGGTTTTCTTCGGGGCTCGGGAGATGGAATAGTGAGTTCATATGTCTAAAAGTTGCTTTTTAGAAAAGTGTAATTCGTGGCTAAAGAGATAGATCTTTAAAAATTACTGTCGATAAAATCTATTTTTCGAAAATTACGTGTGTTGTATAAAAGGGCGAGCGATCTCACGAGCATATATTAAAATATATTAATAATTTTGATGAAAAATGCTAAGCGGACAAAATGTAGAAGGGACATCAACATCAAGTGTTGTGATATGTTCCTAATATTTTTGTAATCATTCACAATTATTTTAATTGCTTGATTTGCATATTTTAGTGTTAGAAGCAATAAAATCATCGGCGAATGCACCAAATTCTTTGGATGCGATATATGCGCAAGTCATCAATGGTTGGTTGTGGCATATATAGTAATCGCATTCTTCAGTGTTAATTAAACACGTGCTTTTAGTTAGTAGGAAAGTGCCGCTTTAATTATGGAAATTAAAGACCACATAAATCCTCTTGAATTGGTTTTTTTTTTTTTTTTCTTGATTAAGGAAATTGCGTGAATAATGAGACGGGCCTAACTTAAAATAGAAGTTCGTTCTTGTCTTGATAAAGAAATTTCATTAGTTGACACTAGAAACGATTTTGGAAAAAAAAAAAAAAAAAAAAACATGGCACGAGCGAATTGGATTGAAACTCTCGCTAGGTATTGTCATTTTGTAATCGCGTTAACATTGCACAAGATAAGTTCTATTATTGTAAGTTACTTGCATAATTGCAATCAAGACGTGTTATTTACAATTATAAATATTTTGTAGGGGACACAAATGAAGTTTTAGTTTCACAATCAACGTGGACTGCAAATTTTGGAAGTGTTAATCTCTCGACATTCTTTGATTGTTCAGTATTTGAGTAATTCAGTTATTTGACAAGTTAAAAAGACTCGGATTGACTTCAACCCAAATGAATAGCTTTTCCTTTATCTTTGTTTCGTTAAAACTTGAAGCATTATAATTAAAATGTCTAAATTTTGTTCCCACAAAATTATTAGTTTTATCATCTCGTTTTCCATAAATTCTTGCAATTATTTGTCTGTATTAATTAATTTATTTTTTTTTTCCAAAAAAAAAAAAAATGTGCACTTATGTGTTCTAATCTTGGCACCCCCCCCCCCCCCCCCCCAAAGTCTCACAATAATTTATAGGTTGAAATGGTAAGTAGCAACTAGTTAATATTTGCTACATTTGGCTTTTTTGAGGTCCAAAATCCTAATTTGAGTTGCCAAAATAGTTGACACATCAATTTTTTACACATTAATTGAGACTTCATCTCTCTTAGGACTGACCCCAATAAGAAGTGACCTACCATGTCTTATTTTACAGCCTAATAATTGCAATTTTGAATTTTTGTGTAGTCAATTCTAGTTTACAACAACTAGACTACATTCTAATATGTGACATGACAAATTCATAGCTTTTGCATTATGACACTACTACATATTTAGGTTAGATTCAAATTCATGCCGACATATGCTTCATACTCGTTTACATGTACACTACAATTGCTAACACTCTGACAAGACTTGTCTTGTATCACCATGTATTTGATTTTGAGAAATGCAATTCGTACAAAAGAGTGACAAAATCGTCATGTGGCATTTTATCAACCTCTTTGTGAAATTCTTTTGTACAAGTAGAATTATTGATTATAAAATATTATTTATATACCGGGGTACAGACCCTCTCACAAGAGAGGGGGCCCACGATTGTTGTGGACACCCTCTCTTTTGAGGGGGTCTGTACATCGAGGTTGACACCCCGGTATACAAATAACATGGTCCTTATTGATTTCATAATTGTTGTGATTCGATATAGCCTTGTACTATTTAATAATTGAAACACAAAATTGCACTTTTCATCGTCAAGTTGAGGTGAGTTAGGTGACCACTAATACACGACCTCTCTGAACGAACGTGAACTGAAAAATAAGCTTAAGCCATATTAGTTAATAAGACAACTATAAATATTATCTCAATGGCAAATTGGTCCAATATTTGAAAATAAGTAAGTTGGTTCTCATAGTCTTTTACTATGGGTGCACAATTCAGAGACAAAAACTATCCAAATTTTCGTTAAATAAAGTTAGAATTTGCTTTTCAACTTGGAATTCTGCCTAAAATTTTAGTGTGACGCGTTTCTATGATTCTCATCATCCAATACAAAAGACAATTTCTGTATTTTAGAATTGGTTGTGCAACTTTAATTCAATTTGAGGATTAACTTGTTCGTTTTTAAAGATTCAACACTATTTTTTAAAAAAAGAAGAGAAGCAATAGATTTCACCCCTCCTCTCAAAAGGAGGCCCGTATTCAGACCATCAAATTGGTAAGAATTCACTCTTGTAACCACTTGAACTAAAAAATTACCTTGACTTAAAAATAGTTTGCAATCATGGCAATAAGTTGAAAACAAATACTGTAGATTTCTCTTAATTTGAATGATGATATAATCCATGATACGAGAGCAAGTCTGACCAAGGATTCATTGATCGTTGAGGGAGGATCGATGACAAGGTCGCGAGCGGAGCGAGTCAAGAAAGTTATGAAATTGCTTGCTCAAATTATGATGGACAAAATGTTGATCACAACATGTAAATGAACAAATTTCATGTTGGGTTTGAAAGAAGAACAAAATGCATCAACTTGGTATAAGTAGCGGACAAGGAAGCCGAACAAAGTAACTATGAGACCGCATAGTTACCTAGGGCATGCGGCCGCATTCCCTTTATCGAGATTGTAGAGGAGGGCAACAAGTGATTTATGCGACTTTATAGTGTATTCTCCGATGCGATTTTTTCAATTTTCGCATAATTTTCTATTTTAGTATTTTTTTCATATCTTTAATACTTAAATTCCGTTTTAACTAGGTTTTATGGGTTCCCTATCAATAGAACTCGTTCTATTTATTATAAAACACACAATTATTGAGAGATTATTGTGAGGCAAATTTGCTTTCTCCTCATTTTTCATTAAATTAATTTTGAACTTATCAAAAATTAAATTATTGTGACGTTCTACAAATTCAAGTAATGTTCATAAGTTTTGTGATCACGGGTCAAGATATTGTTAGCTATTGTATTGATTCTTGATTCAATAATTTATTGGGTTGAGCTTTTCAAATATTGATTCTTGACTTTCTTGGATTGTTTTAATTTGTCGTGGGTTCAGTAGTTACAACTGTTACGTGAGTTCGCATCAAATAATAAAAAGTAAGTTGCAAGAAGTCGTCAAAAAAAAAAAACATATTTATATCTTCAACACGCTTGCTCGTTTCTTGTGCAAGCTATATTTTTTTCAATGGAATATCAAGCACATGATATTTTAATTAATAAATAAATGACAATGAAAATTAGCTTAAGATATTCATTTACTTTGTTACTATATCAAATGATCTTATCTAAAAGTTATAATTTGTAGAGAGAAAATATATTTATTCATTATATTATATAATTTCAACCCTTATTTTTGGCACTATATTTTTCTCCCACTTGCACTACATGGATAATGAATAATATAATTTAATACGCAAGTGGTCGATGATTTGAGAGAGTAATGCTCTATAATTCAAACTTAAAATAGAGACTAATCAAGATTTATTAGATTAACATATTGAAAAGTTAATAAAAAACAAAGTGATCGCCACTAAGTATTTTGGGCAACTTCTTTTGCCTAATAAGTTAAAGAGTTTTATCAATAAACCCCAATTAGTTTAGATAAAAATTATTTTTTTTTTAAAGATTTTGATAAAAAAGTGATGAAATGTATAATTGAAAACTTGAAAAAAAAAGTTATAAATTCCATTAAACGTATGATTAACGTTAATAGTTGACATTATTTTAATTTTTTATCAACTTCTTTAGTTAAGTCAAACCTGAGATAAATTGAACTCGTAAACTTAAAGCCTTGAAAGTTGAAACCATTTTCCATAAGTGATATTGGATGATTTTAATACAACATGTCCAGTATTGAAGGTAAAACATGCTGTGTTTGATTGACATGAAAAATACATTTTAAAAAAGAAAATATTTTCCTTGTTTTGAGAAAAACAAAAACATATTCCCCCCAAAGAAAATGTTTCCTTTAAAAACAAGGAAAATTATGCATATTTTTAAAAGTTGAAGAATATTTTTCATGAAAAAAATAGTAATCGAACACTTTAAAGTAGAAATTTGGGTGAAAATTGACATTTTTCATAGAAAATAAATGCAATCAAATATACTCTTAATATTATTCTAGATGCCTTTCACGACCCCACACTTTGAACGTAACAAACGTATTGTAATTACATTATATGTCTCGAATCAAATGTACAAAATTTTGGGACTTAAAAATGATACTATACAATGTAGGTCTTGCTATGAGGTACGTCATGGAGGATGTAAGCCAACTATCAAAATATATATAAAAAAATAAAAATAAAGATGAAAAGGGAAATGAAAGGACAACATATTCTATACATTATTTATTCTTCATGCCATGAGGCCCCATTACTACATATTGCAATTTGCATTTAAAATATTATAAAATAGAGTATAATTTAAATTCACGAACCTATTTTTTGTTTTGTCCTTTTTCCCCATTCTCAAAAAGCAAAAAGCGACCACTATCTTATATGCTTTGAGCAACTATTGAAAGGTCTCAAACTTGTGAGTTAAAACTTCTAAAGTGATAATCTTCTTGAAAACAAAAGTGGGATTCCAATTTTTTTTTTGGACAGAAAGATTAATTTTACACTAAACATAATTGGAATGCGATCTCGAGTACTTGTTTGTAAAGGTGAAAGGTATCATCGTCAGCTCGGCATTTGACAAATCAAGTTATGAGTTGTAAAAGATTCTAATTTCATTAAACCTCTGAGTAGACGACACATGAGTTGACATTAATTTTTGTCAACGAAATGTTGTCTTTAGTTTCTATTAAAAGTCTCGTTGATTTGAAAAATATAACTCATTCTATAATATGCAATCTAAGAAGGGTGTAAAAACTTTCATCAAGATACTTCAATACTTTAGTCACTAAATAACTATAAAACTCAAAAAGAGAGGTGCAAAAGGGAAAATTACAAGGGTGTATTCAATTGAGATTTTTAATGATTTTTTTTTTTTGGATTTAAGTTTAGGGGTATTCAATATAGACTTTTGAAAACTCTCTAAAAGTATTTGTGTATTCAATTAAAACTTTTTAGAAGTTTCTATAAGTTTTGGAGTATTCAAATTTTTATGACTTTTAGAAACTTTTCATGGTACTAACTTTTAAGCAGAAAGTACTAAAATAAAATTTCAAAATTTGTTACTCATTAATCACAAAATTTTGGGAGAATTTTACAAAAAAATTAAAAAATTAATATGTATTTTTTTTTTCAATATTTCTCTTTCCTTTTCTCACATGAGAGTTATGATTAAAATTTATTTGTTTCTATTAATTATATTAGTTTCTTTTTTTTTTTTCCTTTTTTCTTTCTTATAATTTATTTCTATTTTTTATGAAAGAATTAAATTGTATTCTTGTAAAAAAAATTATTTTTTCATTCATTTTTTTTTTGCAAAATATCTATTTTTAATTAAATTATAAAATTTTATATAGAAATAATTTATAATTCAATTTACATATATATTTTTTATTTATTCTTTAAAGGTATATTATATTAATAATACTGAATATTAAATTTATTTTTTCTATGTATAATTATTATTATGTATTTATTTAATTAATGTTTTAAAATTTTATTCTTTTTAAAATATTTTTTTATTATATGGGTGAAAATGAAAGGAGAATGAGAATTGTGAGAATTATCATCATGTATGTGATAATTGCATAATATTGCACTAGATCCACATAAATTTTATTTCAAATGAAAGTTTTCAAAAAAAATATATGAATTTTACAAAAATCTATAAATTTTTTAAAATGAAAGTCTATTACTCTCACTAATTCCATAAAAATTTCTAAAACATCCACAGAAATCATCACTTAAAAAAGTCCATCAAAATCTTCAAAACTCACAATTGAATACACCCCCTTAGAGTGCTTATTTGATAGTGCACGATAACATTTCAGGATATCTTATTTATAATTATTTCAAGAGAGTTGCATGTAAATTGGAGTTGGCTCCTTTTAAAAGACTTGTATATACATTCTCAAATTTATTGAAAACAAAATTTACTTCATTATATGGCTAAATAATTTAGTATTCTAAAAAAACATATTTTTCGAGACAACCATGACAATAAAATTTATATAATTATTGTTGTAGCCGGTTCTTCTCTCCATTGGAACAATATGACCACTATATATATACATAACAAGTAGTTGTTTTAAGTGAACCAATAGAATGTAAGGTTTGATTCATAATAGTAAAAGTAAAACCCACCAAGCCATTCCATTTAGGGAAGTGTGCACCAAAAACAAACGAGTCAATTATTTTTCAATGTGAAAGTAATAAGGAATATGAATTATGGAATAAGGCTGTAAAGTATGAAAAAATAAAAGGGCATAGAATTTCGAGTAAGCTTTTTAATCAAGAAGTGGAGAGTATATGCCACTTTCGAGTGATACAAGATAATGGATAAAGGGAATGTGCATTTTGGAGTATGTTATAAAACCTTAAAATCCCACATTAGGAAAGCATATAAAATAGTTCGTCCAATAGTATCAAATTTGGTTGGATTCAATGAGTTGCCAACTATTTGGTTGATGATGACCCATAAATGAATGCTAGTACACGTTACATATATTGAAGTACGATGGCACGATCTACGAGGCAAAATATATACAATGATACTCGTGTACATGTTCTTGATCAAAGTAAAATGATAGAATCATGTACAAGGATAATATTTTAATTTTTAATAATAATGTTGAGTATTGTTCAAATCATCTTATCAAACAAGACAATGACAAAAAATATGGTGTAATATCGTACACATTGCATATTAAAGTACAATGGTGCGATGATTGTTCGTTATATAGCAACCTTTAATGTACTTAATATTGTGAAAAATGTTATTTTCATCATTTTTCTCAATTAAAAATCGTAAAATGACGAATATACCATTTTATTTAAATAAAACCAAAAAAAAAAAAATTTAATTACAATCATGGTCCCTTTTTTTTTTTTAAAAAAAAAAAAGCACAAACGAGTCACAAATAAATTATTAAAAGAGTAATTAGCACATAATATTCGTATATTTTACTATTATTACGAAAAAAATTCATATATTTCATTTTTTTTGGTATTTTCACTCTTAATTACACATTTAATTGCTCAAATCATTCTTTCTATCCATTTTCTCAATAAAGAGCCGTGAATGATTAATATAACATCCTATTTAAATTTTAAAAAATGAAATTAAAGAAAAATATTTTTTTAATTTCTAAGTTTTAATAATATATATGGGGCTTATTTGCACTTTTTAATCTTTTTTAAATTTGTTAATTTTTTTAATAAATTTAATTGTGACTTGTTTGCACTTTAATAAAAAAAATTATTTCTAATTTTTTAATAATTTATTCGGGGGCTCGTTTGCATTTTTTTTTAAAATAATTTTTAATTTTCTAATAATTTATTTGAGACTCGTTTATATTTTTTTTTATTTTTAATAATTTATTTGAGACTTGTTTGCAGTTTTTTTTAAAAAAAAAATTGGATAACGGTTGCAATTAATTTTTTTTGTTTTTTTTATTTAATTATGAGAGTATATTCGTCATTTCATGGATTTTTTATTGAAAAATTGGAGAAAACTGATAGAAATGATGTTTGCGCAATCAAATATGTAATTAAAGATAATTTTTTTTTAAATGAAATGTATGAACATTTTTTACAATAACGGTGAAAGGTAGAGACATGATGTTAATTACTTTTTCAATAATTTATTTAGGATTTGTTTGCACTTTTTTTTAAAAAAAAAATTGGGACTATAACTGTAATTATTATTTTTTATTTAAATATAATGATATATTCGTTATTTCACAATTTTTTAATTGACAAAATGGATAAAAAATGACATTTTGTGCAATGAAATATGAAAATAATTGTGAAAATGTCAAAAAATAAAAAGTAGGGACGTTTTTTTACAATAATAATGAAATGTAAGAATATTATTGATAAGCGTGAGAAGAATTAGTCGAGTACGCTAAATATCAACTCCTATTAATTTTGATCTACATCGTTATGTTCTCACTCATTTTTACAAAATCGTATTGCTTTTGTAGGAGGGACCTTAAATGATTTTATTTATTTTAATAAAAAGACAAGTTAACTTATTATAGTTTGGAGGATTATGATGTACAAGAAGAAAAGTACAAATTTACTAGCAGAGGTGACTTGAATCTAGACACATTTTTCTTAAATTTATAAAGCGCAATTTCCATTGCTGGTTTTATATTAGAAAATGTCCAAACTAACCCTGCTCCGTTCACACCTTTATTCAACTATTATTCTTCATTTTACAATCACTAGTTCGAGGGAACGTGCGTTACACGCTATTTTAAAATACTTTATAAATATCGTAAAAGTAATATTTGACCCTTCATATACTCTTTTATAAGAGAAATGAAAGTCTCTGAAAATAAATATTAATTATTATACACGATACATGGATTAAATTGAATGTTATTTAATTAATAATTAATACCAATGAATATGTACGTGACCATAAATGTTAAATCATTTATATTAAATGAATATAGTTTAATTTGTAATTTAGTGAAATCGGATACTAATTAGCATATATGGACATGAATATAAATTGCATAATTGGATTTAAAATTCTAATTAATATTAATTAAATGATTGTGAATGTTAATTAATTGAAAATTAATAATCCGGATATGAATGTGAATGTAAAATTCTAATTAATATTAATTAAATGAAGCTTAATGTTGATTAATTGAGAGTTAATTATAGTATTTTTACAATTTGTAAACTAAATACATATTGAAAAACAAAAAATAAGATGTTATTGAAATAATCGAATTGTGATAGGACTATAATAATACAAAAAACGATTCTCACTCGATGTGATATTTAATATATTATAAATTATATCATATATATTTGTGAACTTCTACTATGAGAGTAGGACAAAACATCATATCTAGAGTGTAAACTCATTCAAAAAAATTATTCAAAATCCAAATTAGACTCCACAATTCACAATCATTAGAGATAAGTCGAGTTGACACAAACTATTCATGATTCAACGTGATAAAACATTTTCTATAGTGCTCAATATAAACGACGGTATTTAGAGACTATCTCATTAAAAAAATCATTTTTTTTTAATTTTTAAATTGGATTTCACAACTTATCAACTATAAGGGGTGTAAAATAACTAGGAATGTCAATGTGTCATGCCGGCTTGTGGCTAGGCCGAGCCCCATTTTGGGGTGTTGGCTCGTGCCCGTGTCACGTGGGTTGAGCCATGTTTAAAAAAAAAAAAAAGATTAAAAAAATTAATAAGAATTAAAAATTGGCTTGGCTCGTAAAGGCCCGAGCCTAACTCGGCTCGGCTCGGGAAAAAAAATTCGAATCATTTTTACTCAAGTCGAGTCCGAGCTTTGAGTTTCGACTCGTGTCTCGATTCGACTCGATTCGTTGACACCCTAAAAATAACTCGAGTTGACAAGGCTATTCGTGCCTTGACCTGATATGGACCTTTTTGTTTGGGACAAGCTAGCTAGTGTAGAAAATTGTGAAACCTAGCATGATGCATAGGCACGAGTAGTGCCGTGCAGTGCCAAGCAAGACCATTGGGCGGCTCAACGTTTTTTTATTTGAAAGCAGGTTTTTTATTATTTTTTAAAAGAAAAAAAAAACAAAAATAGAAAGGCTCACGCAGGAGAATCCATACATCCCAATAAATTCGACAATAATCAATTTACACTTCTACCAATAATTCATGAAATTTTTTGGGAAGAGGTGGTATGGAGATAGAAAAGAATAAAAGAGATGCCCCTTTCACAGACAGATGAAAAAGAAATGGGAAAAAACAGCTGGTGCGGATTGTCTCTTAGTGCAGAATTTGGCTTGTAAAATAGCTTAGAAATTGTTTTC